>CAJQZJ010032380.1:1239206-1329414 GCA_907164525.1 Lophiomys imhausi | reverse complement strand
TATCTATCTATCTATCTATCTATCTATCTATCTATCTATCTATCTATCTATTTGAGAGAAAGTCAGTCGGGGCACTCACAAAGCTTAACTGCCACCTTCTGGGTTCATTTTCCTCTTATGTGGAAGGATGGTGAACAGGGAGATGGAGGGGAAAAAAAAGTGTGCTGTGGAGGGATCTACACATGAACGTTTTTACCCAGGAAAGGAAGCACCGTAACTTTCTCTTGTTTGGCCCCTCTACTTTCCCTCACAGCATGCTTGGATTCTTGTTCTGTGTGGGGAGAGCCAAAGAACTAGGGGAGGGGGTTTCTGAGTGAGCTTTGATGGAGTAGGGGGTGGGAAGAGGGGTGTGAGGCAACAGTGTGGGCCCCTGTGACCCAGCAAAGCTGTCTTTAGGACGGGAAGGTGCCAGGCAGGTGGCCCAGACCCTGATGAGGAGAAGGATATGTGTTTCAGTCGCTGTTCTATTTGTATGAAGAGACACCGTGTCCACAGGAACTCTTATAAAGGAAAACATTTAGTTGGGGCTGACCTACAGTTCAGAGGTTTAGTCCATTGTCATCATTGCAGGAAGCATGACATGAGCTGGCACTAGAGCAGTAGCTGGGAGTAGTGCATCCTGGTCCCTAAGCAGAGTGGGGAGGGGGACAGGCTGGGCCTGGCTTGGGCTTTTCAAACTCCAACAAAACCACACCTCTTAATTCTTCTAATCCTTTCAAACAGTTCCTCTCTCTGACTAAACATTCAGATATATGAGCTTTGGGGGCCATTCTCGTGTAACCACCCCAGTGTGTCATTACTGTGTCATAACCCGAGATGGTGGTTTGGAATGAACTAAGGGAAGCTTTACTTCTTCTTGCCAGAGTCTATGAAGCCTGGGTTACAGAAGTAAGTTTTTTCTGAGGAAAGAGCATTTTTAGTAAGATTTTCTGGAAAGCTTCTATAATTTAAATTTCTTTTCTAAAAAAAGTCACCTACTACCAGGTGTGGTGGAGCACACCTTTAATCCCAGCACCCGGGAGGCAGAGGCAGGAAGATCTCTGTGAGTTCAAGGCCAGCCTGGTCTACGAAGGGAGTCCAGGACAGTCAAGGATACACAGAGAAACCCTGTCTCAAGAATACCAAAAAAGTCATGTAAGTCAGGATAGTAACTTGGAAAACTTTAAAATTAGCAGAAGGTAGAAATAATAATTTAGATTTTCCTTGTAAAGAGGGAAAATTTGGAAGAATCTATGCTATGTTATAGTTTTAGTGGTCTAGAAATTACTATAGAAATTTCTGGCTGGGCTGTGTTGGAGCATGCCTACAGTCAGGAGGCAGAGACAGGCAGATCTCTGAGTTCAAGGCCAGCCTGGTCTCAAGTGAGTTCTAGGACAGCCAGAGCTGTTACACAGAGATAATCCTGTCTCAATACACATACACACACACACACACACACACACAGAGAGAGAGAGAGAGAGAGAGAGAGAGAATGAGAATAAGTCAATAATGTATGCCGTAATTAGGTCTCATTGCTAATGAACAGTGCCATGAGATCTTCCCCCCACCCCCTTGCATTCTCTCCCATCCTGCTTGCTGTGAGTGGCCTTTTGCTGCTTTCCTTAGTGGAAATTCGACGTATTTTGTTCACTATCCTCTTGAAGACTAGGGATAAGTTTGTGCCTTATAGTTTCATTCTCAGGAGCGTGCTATTTGCAAGAGTGGCTTTCTTCTCCTAGCACCACAGCCCTTCCTATCCTCCCTTTACCTTGCCTCTTCCTATCTTCTCTTTAAAAATTTATTATTATTAATATTTTCAACACTGTTATTGTGAGTGAGAGAGAGAGAGAGAGCCAGCCACAGAATGCATATGTAGGTCAGAGGGCTATTGAGTCTCCCTAATCTGACAACTCTTTGTGGCAAGTTGACAATAATTTTCTTCTCCAACTATATTTAGTAACAGCTTAGATAATTTCATAAATATTTGCATGTTATTAAATTCAAATATTTTAAAAACCCCTTCCAACGTACCAAACATCTTTGCATTTCATACCCTGACCAAGCAGAGAATGTCTGTATCATAAACAAAGAGGTTAAAGTTCCAAGAGGCTAATTAGGTGACTCCCCAGGTCACTAAGACATAGTGTTCAGGGATTTCAAAGCAGGACACATGGCTGGGGTGTGCTCGGAGCCACAGCATTATGCCAGATTTAACACTGTGTAAGAAATTTTGTTACAGAGTTGACTATTCTGCTAGAATGAGCCCTGCTCACATGCTGTCTGTTAGGAGTAACCGAATCTCTCACTCCACTTCTGCCTTCCTCACCCTCCTCACCTTCCAATTACACTGAGAGTCATGGATTTGGTTTTGTTCCTCCTCCCATTACCTAGAATCATACAGTCATTTCAGTCCTATTATGGAGCAGGGCTGTGTAACCTCTGAAGGTTTTAACCTATGTTCTAATAAAGCAGATGCCCCTATGATCTCTTTTCCCTGCTGTGAATCCCAGGCACTTTCTGAACACTCCAACTGGTGGCAACTCCATGACACCCCTTTCTTCTATATCCACTAATGATGTCTTGAGCCCACCAAAAGTCAAATTCTTGTTTTCCAGGCAGTTTATTCCAGTTGAATATTCTAATTATACCAGTTGTTATTATAATTGCATACTTACAGTAAATGTTGTGTTCCTGATTACATAAGAATTTGAAAACCTGTATTTTTTTTTCTATTAAGACGAAGATGACAAGTCATGTGGACATTTAGACTTTAGAATTGACCTGGGGAAATGATTTGCTTTTAAGTGATTATCGAAGAAGTGCTTTATGGTCTCCGTTGGTTGTGTGTAAAGGTGCATGCCTGCAGTTGGTGCTGTGGAGCCTGAAGCAGAAGGAACTGAGCTGAAGGCTAGGTTTTCTCTCAAACCTCTAATACCAGCACTCAGGAGGCAGAAGCAGACTGATCTCCAGCCCAGGCCTACACAGTAAGACCTTGCCCCTCCTCCAAATAAAGTAAGGCCTCTTCACTAGAGGATTGACTTATGCAGGGAAGCACTAGAGAACAGGAGAATCTGGTATTCAGGCATTCAGTATTGATGGTGAAATGTATCGTTTTCTATAATTATCCTTGATAACTGGCTTCTTTATGAGCCAATTACTATTTCTGACTCTATAGGAAGTTTCTGCTTAGAATAAATGTGAACATCTTGGTGTGTCAGAGAGAATGCCTTGTGCTTTCTTACTTTGGTAACTTCATGCTGAACTCAGCAAGAGCTGCTGCTGAGTGCTCAGCAGCTGAGGCCCTCAGAGAGGATGCACCCCAGTCTTTTGTGTGCTGGATTTGGCTCTCCGGTCTAAAACAATCCATGTACCTGCCAGATAGCTCTAAACTATGTGTGGTTTTTTACACAATGGAAAAAGAAAAGTTCTATAAAATTACGAAGTCAGCCTTTATTAATTTAGATTAAGACAGTAATTTCTATAACATATTCAAGTTCATACATTTTTCTTTTCATTGAAGTCATTATGTCCTGAACAGGACTCTTTAGCACCCACATAACAGTGATGAGAGCCGGGCGGTGGTGGCGCACGCCTTTAATCCCAGCACTTGGGAGGCAGAGGCAGGTGGATCTTTGTGAGTTCGAGGCCAGCCTGGTCTACAAAGTGAGTCCAGCACAGCCAGGGCTACACAGAGAAACCCTGTCTCGAAAAACCAAAAAAAAAAACAAAAACAAAAAAAAGTAATTAAAAATTTTGCCGGGCGGTGGTGGCGCACGCCTTTAATCCCAGTACTTGGGAGGCAGAGGCAGGCGGATCTTTGTGAGTTCGAGGCCAGCCTGGTCTACAAAGTGAGTCCAGGACAGCCAAGCATACACAGAGAAACCCTGTCTTGAAAAACCAAAAAAAAAAAAAGAAACAGTGATGAGAATTGAGGGACTATTGAATTCACTTGAGACAGGGTCTCACTGTGTAGCCCTGATTGGCATGGAACCCAGAGTTCTCCTACCTGTGCCTCCCTAGTGCTGGGTTTGAAGGCGAATGCTACCCCACCTGGCTGGGCTAACTTTTGAACTCTCCAATGTCTTCTGTCTCTTGCTCAGGTCACATGAGCCCTTCTGTGCCTCTCTCTCAATGTGTGCAGTGGTGGTGAGCAACTGTTTTTATAGGAACTTACCCAGGACAAGGGTTTCCATCACATGCTTCACTGTAAGAAGGAGGCTGTCAGCAAGTCTCAGTTATTGAATCACACCTGAGTTTGAATCCAGTCTGTCATTTGGTATCTACGTAACTGAAGTTACTTTTGGAAGTGGATCAGAGAACTTAGATAAGGGCTACAAGGTGTATGTATACACGTCTGTCTCAAGAAGACATCAAAATGAGGTGTGCAAAGTGTCCACGTGCAACCTGCTCCCTCCTAACTGGGTATCAACCAAAAGATACAAAGAAAGAAACCACATTGGAGGATAAGAGAGGAACTTCCTACAGCTTAATAACAATGCTTTAATAATGCTTCAGACTGCCTTTCCCTTGTCATTTTTATCCTGTTTCTCACATGAATTAGAAATGCTTTTAAGTCTCATAAAAAAATTGTAAATGATGTTAAGAATAAAGAAAGATAATTGAATTTTACCTAGGACAATTTATGAAAGTCCAACATAAATCCTACTCTTACATTCTTGATGTAATGATTTCTTTCCAGAGTTCATACTTCAGCCTTTGGAGCAAATTGAATTCTAAAATGTTAACTTGCAGTAGGGTAAGAGAAGGGCTTATGAGATGCAAGGAATGAGGCTTTTTCTGTGTTTTCTCATCTGAGGCCTTATTAAAGCCTCATCTTGCTGTTTCTGCCTAAATTTGCTTGTCTGACCTGCTGGATTCAAGGAGCGTGGTGACTGCCTGCACAGAGGAACTTGGCCTGTGAGGATTCAGGAGGCAGAAACCGTCTCCAGCCACTGATGTCAAACTGGACACCCCCATCCCCATTGTGCTTACATATTCTGCGATGAATTTTGCTAGTGAGACTTTGTGAAGGTTTCTTTCTCTTTCTTTAAGAAAGATATAGATGATGAAAATGTCACAAGGTAATATTTGTGTCACTGGTGAACAAGAGTCAGCCATTTATTTGATTACAGCAGTGCGTGTTAAAGGACCACGGCCTGCTTGCAGCCTAATGTCCTTATTACGGTCTTCCCAGTGGCATCTTGAAGTGTCTTTCACTAAAAAATGTATGAGTATTATTGGCTTTCAGTCAGAAAGTAGAATATGTCTTCTAGTTACTCTCTAATAGACCACTTTAAGGCCATTATACCAAATTAAGTCTAAAAGCAAAGCATTTTGAGGAGGAGGAATTTTTAGCTTAAACATTTATGTAGTATTCTTACTTTTGCTGGAAGAGGATCTAGCATGCAGAAGGTGGTTGCTGAAGCCTTCCCCTGGAGAGTGGTTGTAGGCTGTGTTGTTTTCTTTAGTCCTGGCAACTGCTGGAACTGTAGTGCTGAAGTCATTTTCTAATGAGATTAGTGTGTGCCTGACTTGCTGTGTTTCTATAAAGTCACATATGCAGCACGTTATTGTAAAGCAGTCAGGCTAAACTGAGACTTTGTTTCCAAACAAGATGTCCTTCTTGTCAACATTCATTAGAAGTGACTCTTTATATGTTTGCAAGCTAACAGTTGTCACTGCATCCACTGGTGTGCAGGTTTGTGAGTCTGAACATGTAGGAACAGTGTGACATCCTAGGTAAGTTCAATTTTATATTCAATCCAGGAATCACCATGGTATTGTATACATTGAGGTTAAAAGTATTCCTATATTTTAAGAAAAAGAATAATACCCTTTGCAGGAAAATAATATACCTTTTTGCTGCCTAAAATAGTGTGAAATATTATATGATGTCTCCTCTTCCTGTGTGCGTTCACCCCACATTGAGTACATGTCTACTTCTGCTTCAGTTTGATTTGTGTATGTCATGCTGCTTTGTTTGTGTCAATAAAAATATTTCTTGCATATTTATCTGTATATTTACTACATTAAATGAGTGTTTATTTAACTTTTGGCAAAAGCTGGAGTCCTACCAGAATAATGTTGCCTGGGATAATTTTAACCCGTGAAGACTATTTGGAGGCAGGTATTTCCAAAATGCTTGTCCTTCCTCTCCTCTTTCCCAGTATCCACAGGCAAAAAGTTTGTTTTGATCGTTCAAGTATTAGATACTGTGTTTCCTGAGATGTATCAGAGAAGGCCCAAGAATTCTGAGTCTATCATAAGGAGAGCCTCCTCCCTGGGACATGGAGATAGATCTTGAGGGAGTGACAGTTGGGAACTGCAGATCAGCCGTTTTCACAGGACTTGATAAGGGGAGGGAGGCACTGCAGCCTTGTAAGCAATGGGAGGTTTCTCAAGGAGCAGGGAGGGAGATATGGTCATCTGTGTGTGTTTGTGATGCTCAAACCTGGCTCGGTCTTCTAGATGTTTGTTTGTAGCGCTCAGGAGACATAGGCAGGACGATGGAGAATTCAAGTCTGGTGTGAGCTACAGAAGACAGCCCTGTCTCAGAAAGCCAAGGGCTGGTAGAGTTCCTGTCTAGCACTCACAAGGCACTGGAGTTGATCACCAACATAAAAAATTTGTGCAGAACCCGACTGCTATTATTCAACAGCTTGATGGTGTGAGACCAGAAAGATTGGAAAGACCTGGATGGTGGTGGTACACACCTTTACTCTTAGCCCTGGCAAGGGAGAGGCGGGCAGATCTCTATGAGTTGGAGGCCATTCTGGTCTACAGAGCTAGCTTCAGTACAGCCAGGGCCACACATAGAAATGCTGTCACAAACAACAACAAAAAATCAGAAAGACTTTGTGAGACAAGGAATCCTTCCTGATCTTGTGTCAGAAGCTCTGTGATCCGAGAGGCCGGGCCTTCTCCTGGAGTCTATGATTAAGGGAATTGTTTCAGCTCTTTCTGTGCATATCTTCTCTGTCCCAGGAAAATTTCTTTGTGAATTCTGTCTCAAAGTCAGGGACTTAACAGGGGCCCAACTTTGAAACTATTTCTTTTTAAACCTAGGACAAGACCTGGTCTGTGATCACGTTATTACATGTGGATTTAAGCAAGGCTGTTATCCTTACTTATCCTTTAACTGAATTTGTTCAACATAGAGTAAATCTGACAGTTTTACAGGCCTTGTTTGGAAGACAGCCTGCGCTGATAAGAGATAAAGTGCACATTATCGCATGCAAGAAATCTGGATGATTAACTAACTTTAATGCAGTGGGGCTGTTTTGGAAACAGCAGCTTTTGCTGCCTCCTAAGTTAGATGGATGAGCTCCATGAAAGAAGAGTGTATTCTTTAATTGAATTGAGGTCTGACAGCTTATATTGCATTTTGTCATTTGCTGAGAAGTTGACTATGGGCATTGTTCATCCCTCTCAGAATATTGCTACTTTTAAAAGATGAAGCCTGCTGAATTTTGTGGCTGTATCTCTTTCTTCTTCTATCAAGTACATCCACACTGATAGGGAGGGATGGGAGGAAGATCCTTCTGTCACAGGGAAAGCAGGGCTATTGTGTGACTATTGATAACAAGAATGGGCAAATAGAAACTTCTTCTCCAGGCTTGTCCTTCACAACCCCCATCATCTGGTGGAAACCGGTTTGCCCTCAATCACTGTAATTATGTCAGCTACTTCAAGCTTTATTTGTGTGATGGTCAGTTTCTGTGATTTACCCAGACAGTCTCAGCACTGAGAGTGACATACACGCTCAAGAGCTCTAATTTCATGGGAATGTTGAAAACGTGCAGAAATGCAGGATCTGTTTGTTTATCCACCTGTAGAAGGTGCTGTCAGGATCTCCCATTTCCTACTTTTACATTGGAAATTAACTTTGATCTGCAAAAATAGAGTGAAACTCTTATTATCTCTGTGTAGTTTAGTTTGCTTTACGAATCTGTAGTTGAGTTTAAGTCAACTAAGTTCTTACCCATCTCATCCGCCCGTGCCATCTCTGCCCTGCCTCATACTACAGGTAAAATGCTGCACACAGGCCAGACAAGTCTCATAGAGGGCGTGGAAAATGCCAGATGAGAGATCCAGAGAACTGTCCCTGGACCTCATTAGCGAGGCTTGCTCATTTATCTAACCCACTGAAGAGCAGGCCACAAGCCTATGTGCTTCAGGATGGCAGCCGTGCTGGCTCCCTCTCACACTGCTCTTTACCCTCCTCCCTGCTCTAGCCTGAAACTGTCCCTCTCTGTCCATCCACTCTCCCTGTTTGGGTGGTGGGGGTCCTTAGCCACACCTTCTTTTTATTTACCCTGGATGATTGGCAGTGATCTGGCTGGACCACCACCATGGCTTGTTCCAGCATGGTCAGGTGCCCCCTCCTTGTCTTGCTGCCCTCTCTCTTTGTCATGTAAAGGCTAGTGAATTAGTTTGCTTAAGAGCTATATAGCCTGGTAAAATACCTGGGGAACATGGTGTATGGGCTAGACTTAAATAGGGAAGCCATTGTTATCAAAAAGTAGGAACTTTTATATATTGAGAAAATGTATTTCAGGAACCATAATATAATGGAAAACTTTAGTAAATTCAGGAGGAAACAAATGTTTTAATGGTACAAATACAGTGTTTTGTAAATTAATCTGGAGAAGGTACAAGTACAATCCAGCTGCATGTTCCGTGGTTTTACTGTTCTTGGGCCAGAATGCACATACTCTTGATCCACTGGGCTTACGTTCCATTGTGGAAGAGTGTTGGCTTCTCATGTGCATTCAGTTGTTATTGTGAGTTTATTAAAGGCGAATGACACTAAAGCCAGTGTTCAATCCCAAACTGACTCTCTGTGACTGACAAACACTTATTTTAATTTGATCTTCTGGTAGTATGATTAAATATACATGATAGGTTACATAAGTTTTATCATCATTAAGATATCACCCACATCTGTTGTTTGCTATCTAGTGATTTGCCATCTACTGAAATTATAATTGAGTTGTAATTGTATTTTTACAACTTGTCGACAGCTGGTTCAAGGGGGAAATTACCTGGATTATTTCTTGGAAGATTCATAGATTGAAGCTTTTTCTTGCATGGCCATGAATGAATTCTTGGGAATTATGGTTCAGAAAGAATTAGTAAAAAATGAATGTTTGTGGCATGTTCTCTGTTGTACCTCCTGTAGTGGGCTGGCTCCCTGGCCCTCTGTTCAAAAGCATCCATCCCACCTTCTTCCGAGACCACACATCACTCTTGGATCTCAGTACAGGAGTGTATCGCAGTACTGTAAGGCCTGTTTGTGTGTGTTGGACTGTTTCCTGCCTGTGAATTCATCTCCGTTGCCCTATATTTCTGTCTTGAGCAGCAGCCCTGTCTCTGTCCTTCCACCATGCCCATTTGCAGTGACAGGAAGGCAGGCGTTGAGTAGTGAAGTAATAATCACGTCAGTGGCAGAAGCCCCGTGATTTAGATCTTGGACTTCTCCTGTGGGCCTCTGTGTGTAGTGGGTGAAAAACCTCACCCATGACAGCTGAGGTGGGGCTGTGGCACTAACCAGAGGAGTGACTGCCTCAGCACTAGCATGCTAGTGAAGAACAATGTCATCTCCCCTGTAGGTTCCAGGCCTTGCCCCTTACTCCTAACCCTGTTCTGTGGATGCTAGTGGTGAGTCCATTTTTGCATCATTAATGTAAGTAGCAAGTCTTAAGGTCACATGGCTAATCAAGCGGTAAAGCTTGAGCCTGAATGTTAGCCCGTGGCTGCTTGGCCATCCAGATTCAATGGTCGGGTTTTGAATCTGTAAATTGGCTTTAGTACATAGCATAAAGTAAATGAATGTTCAAATACAATACTTATTATCAGGCAAAAACTAAGCACAGAACAGGACCTTAGGACTTGGTTACATTGCTCCCACCCCCAGGAAGCTGGGACATCAGTTCTCAGATTGTACTTTCCATGTGACCTCCTAAATTGGATGTGCCATTGGTGCCACCTCCCTCATGCTGACACAGCATTTCTTCATTTTGACTCCCTAAACACAATTGGTTCTGTAAAACACATGACTCTCAATAAAAGAGAGAAAACAGTTGCCCCTGTTGCCCACTGGGATCAGAACGGTGGCCAGAGGTGGCCAGAGGAGCGACTGCGGAGCCTCTGAGACTGAGGTCCGGCATTACACCCGAGGAGACCGCAGGCAGTTGGACTGGTAGGTGGCCATGATGCCCAGTCGTTCTCCGCTGATTTCTTTATCGTCCTTGCTCTTTTTCCCTGCTCTTGGTGACCTTACTGGTCTCAGGTGTCTTTCGGAGGTTTCTAGGCTTCTACGGACCTTGCCTTCTCACTGGCTTCTCCTAATCTCCAGAGTAAAGGAGGACAGCGATCGATCACTCAGGATGAAGGATAGCAAGCATAGGATTGGGATTTTAGGGAAGAGGTAACTGTAACTTCGTGGGGCCGTGCCGTGCTACTTCCCTTTACTGGGCCGATACTAAGCCCCGTAAGTAACTTGTGAGTGAGTTTTGTCTCTGAACCTGTGATAGGCCCTTTCATTTTCTCACCAAAAAGAGTTCAGCAAGCAGGGCCTTTTTTTGTTTCTGGTTTTGGTTTTGGTTTTTTGAGACAGTGTCTCTGTGTATCTCTGACTGTCCCGGACTGACTTTGTAGACCAGGCTGACCTCAAACTCCACCTGCCTCTGCCTCCCGAGTGCTCGGATTAAAGGCGTGGATCATCATGCTGTGCACAAGCCGGAGCTGTATCAGGATGGCCCACATCCTACAACCATTCTAAAGACATTTGGTAATTAGCAGCTGGAAGAAAAGTCAGTCTAGCAGAATGTAAGAAAGGCAGCTACCTCTCAGGGTTTAAGAGGGAGGTGAACTGCCCAGAGAGGAAGAGGGAGGAGCTGTGAGGTGAAAGAGCCAACCCTTGAGCCCTGAGCCCTGAGGGAGGCCGGAAGAACCTCCATTTTAGAGGCCTGCTTTAGAGGCCTTGTGTAAGGCCACTGCATGGGAGTCAGAGCTGTCTGGCCAAATTTGGAACCCTTTCTAGTGTTCCCACCCACTTCCCCAGGTTGTCTGTCATGGTGAGCTATTGAAGCACGCGCTTCAACGTGTAGTTGGCCAGCCCAAAACAGACAGGGAGGAACCCCTTACCACACCTCTCCTTTCCACGGTGCTGTTGAGCCTGGGCTCCGTGAGGTAGCAAAATTTATTTCTTAATGTTCCGCTTACTCAGCGTTTAAGCACAATTTTGAAAAAGAGGGAAAGCTGCTTTTCAGTTTAAAATTATATATCACATATATCAAAATAGTGTGTTCATAACTGTTGTCATTTCCAATTAAGTTCGTTAAGTCTTGGCAAAACGATATCATACTTTACTGGCACACTCATGTCTTTTCCCACCTGTTTTCTGTTTTAGTTGCTGATATGTGTTCAAGATGAGTGCGATGGGAGAGAATACCTCTGACCCGTCCAGGGCAGAGACAAGAAAACGCAAGGAGTGTCCTGACCAGCTTGGACCCAGGTTAGCTTATTTACCAAAAGTGCTATACTGCCTATTAAAGCTTTCTGTAGGCTCACTACTTGGCACTGATTTTTACTCTCAGTGTAAATATTGGGTTTTCTCCTTAGCAATGAAATTTTTATATGCATAGTAGCTTAAAATTTGAATATGTGGATTGTTTGCAGAATGTATTCTTTAAAAAGAAAAGAAAAATTCCCCATATGCTTTATACTACTGCCCTTGTGTACTTTATACTTATAGTCAGTTCATTGCTATAATTTTTGAGTTTTCCGTGTTTTCTTTTCTATTAGGTCACAGAATGTTGTAACAAATTCTATAATGAAAAGATAGGCTGTTAGTTTGATACTGAGTTCTTATTTGTCCTACTATTCTTTTAATGATATGTGTTACATCCCGGTGGTTTTTTTATATTTATTATGTGTACAGTGTTCTGTCTGCACGTATGCCTACAGGCCAGAAGAGGGCACCAGATCTCATTATAGATGGTTGTGAGCCACCATGTGGTTGCTGGGAATTGAACTCAGGACCTCTGGAAGAGCAGGCATCTCTCAAGCCCAAATCCAGTTTGTTTTGAGTTGAAAACAAATAATGTTCTTCAATGGACAAAACAAACGAAACAAGCATGCCTCTTACTGTGTGGTGGTGACCTCACTAGGTCAGTCTCTGACCTAACTGAGCAATATCACAATAACAAATCCATGACCTCTTATGATGGTGGTTTGGATTTCAGGAATTTCCTCATGATTTCTCTGTATATGCAGAATGCTCTAGGTGTGAGGTTACTCATTTGCTCCCTTGTTTAGGTTCATAAAAAAGAAGGAAAAATTTTTGCAGAGAACATTTTAAGGTAGTATACGGCCTAGAATACACCGTAATTGTGATAATCAATGAGGTTACATTTTTAAAAGCCTCCTAAAATATTGGGGCACAGAACTACTTGTGGTGGTGTACCCCCAAAGTCTGAGGCAGGAGGAATGTAAGACCAAGCTGGGCTACATAGGAGTTGAAGGCCAATCTAGGCTACATACAAGGTTAGATTGTATCCCAAAAGATGTTGTGAGAGAGAAAAGGCAAATTTCAAAAGATGTGTATAGAGTATACTACCCTTTATATTGGAAAAAGAAGAATTTGAAGAGGAGGAAGCATCTGCATTTGTGTTGTGTGGTAACCAGGAAACAGTGATTGTTGTTACCCATTTTGGTGGATTAGAGCCAGGCAAAAAGGAAAGAAAGATGGAAGAGTATCCTAGTTTGCTCTTCTGTTGGCTGTGATGAAATGACCAAAAACAACTTATGAAAGAGAGGGCTCATGTTTACTTTCAGTTCCAGGGGGGTAATACTGCATCCTGTCAGGGAGACAGGCAGCAGGCATGGCAGAAGGAGCAGCACTTCTCAAACCATAGACAGGAAGCCAAGAGAGCACGCTACAAGTAGAGCACAGCTGTTCATTCTTAAAACCCACCCCCAGTGACGTACTTCCTCCCGGAAGGCCACAACCCCTGAGCTTCCATAAACAGCACCACCAGCTGGACTCCAGGAATTGAAATGACTGACCGAGCCTATGCAGGGAATTTCTCCTTGAAACCTCCACAAAGAGAGATTTTTCAGACTTTTGATATTTTAAATCCTATAAATGATTGTTAAAGCTAAATAAAACTGCTTCTAGATTGTGTGATAAAAATATTAGCAGGAACCAGTGTGAATGTAGGCTAGGAAAAGTTACCAAGAGAAGTGGAGAGAGGTCAGAAAACACGGTTTAGGCTGTTCCTGCTGCGCTAATCACAGCTCCATCTGACTCCCCACTCCACACCCAGCCCCCATGCCTCTCTACCCTCAGGTCCTCCAGGACTTCTTGGAGCACGCCACCTGCTGCTCGTTCTCAGATTTCCCTTCGGGTTCTAGAGCCCTTCTGGGGAGAAAAAGGATCCAGGGTCCGCACTGTCTCTCACCTCAGGCCCAGTTGTGCTTGCGAAGAGGAAGGCCCTTGGCTGTGGTCTCCCAAGGGTCTTGTAACAGAGTTCCCTTTCTCACCTACTTATAAGAACTTGTTTCCCCGGCTAATAGAAAAAGGAGGGAGGAGCCAGCGTGGGAACTGCCGCCCCTCCCGTTTTCCTTCGGCCACCTCCTTCCTATGACTTTGCCTAGTAAAGTAGGAACACCCAGAAGCGAGGCCTAGAAAACAGACTGTCTTCCTGCCCTGCTGGGTGTTCTGGGGTAGATCATGCAGCCATTATAAGAGGAGAATTGTGTTAAAATCATAGGTTTACTAATTTAAGTAAAACTGACAGACTAAAACATGAGAATCCTGGATTTGCAGTTCATACTTTAGAGTAGTTTTAAATTGATATTATATGTAAATAATTACACATAAAAGTTCAGAAAGTTGTTAAATACAGAAAACTGAACGACTTAGTTTCTTCCCCTGTTTTGGGGGTCATTAAAGAGGACCTCTACACTGTGCTTTGAGCAAGTAATTGATTGTTTTCAAGAGGAAACTTGGAGCTTTTTTATTTTGTCAATTTCAAATGAGAACATGTTGCCAATTTTGATATTTTTATCCATTAAAATTAAATTGAACTGTGACCATTTGTTTATAGTTTGCCTGTCATTTGGTGGGGACATTTAACATGGAGCCCTGGGTCACATGCATTTTGCCCTTAGCTAGATTGGAACTTTTTGCCTTACCTGATTGGATCAAAAATATTCTAAAGAAATCTTTAGGAATTATAAATATAAAATCTAAAGGAATTATAAAGATTTGTCTTTATTCCCTTTTACATTTTCCAAAATTAAACTAAGTAATTGAGATTTATGTTTCCAATTATAATTAGGTTAATCAACTTTAACTTTCCCTCTTTAAAACTTATCTTAAGTGAACTTTTTATTAACATACCCCCCCCCCAGTCACCTTTTCAAAACCCCTTTTTCCTGTCTAGCAGTAGGTTCAGTCCCACTCCTGTTAAGCGCCATTCCAAGCACAGCCATAGTACATTCTCAGGCCCCTTGCTATGGTGGGGCTGGGGGAGAAGCACATCTATGAAGTAATTCCACAAACAACAAACTGGTGGGAATTTGAATTCTTAAAAATATGCAACACTTCAGGGCAAACTACACCCTTGGTCTTAAGTGTTTTAATTAATAAGCAACTGTTGTTGTCTGTATTCACATTAAAAGTAGTTTAGCATGTTTATCATTTTCATAACAGTTTTTTCAAATAAATAATAATGCCACATTCCTTCTTAGCCCCAAAAGGAGCACTGAGAAACGTAATCGTGAGCAGGAGAATAAGTACATAGAAGAACTTGCAGAGCTGATTTTTGCAAATTTTAATGACATCGACAACTTCAACTTCAAACCTGACAAATGTGCAATCTTAAAAGAAACTGTGAAGCAGATTCGCCAGATCAAAGAGCAAGGTAAGTGGACCGGACTGGCGTCTGTTCTTCCATGCATGTGGAGTTCCTTCAGAGTCCCTTGAATCTATTTCTTATGCCTAAATTATTGATGAGATGATGTCACATTACGAGATGAATGCAAGTATCATTTGCAGTGGTTTATAAATAGGCTTTATATAAAATTCAGCCATTCCCCGAAGACCAAGGAGATGGAGGTGAGCGGGCGATGGCACTTCTCATCTGGTGAACTCAGCTTGGTGCCCCCCCCCCCCCCCCCCCCACACATTCCCAGAGCTTTCTCAGCTGGCACAGCAAGTGGCTGGCGTAATTACATGTGAGGGGCTGCTCTGCTATGTAATCCCCAAAGAAGAAAGCAGAGAGTTTCAGCTAGCCAGCATGTTTGATGAAGTCGTAGCTTCAAGTGGCCATGCCTCTGGATTAGAATTTCACACCCTGAATGATGGAGGCTTCAACGTCTCTAATTGCCAGGAAAGATTCCTTTGTGAAGTCAAACACATCACATGAGACAGCTTTTTTCCTGCAGTTTTCTTTTTCCCTGAAATCGTTTTATGCTTCTCTTTTGGTATTTTTGCCTACAGAAAACAAATTAAGAAAATAATATTTTAACAAACACATTTGACTTTGTAGTGCCCAAATAAATGTGAGGCATATGTATGAACACTGCTTTGGAATCCAGGGCTGGCTGGCGCATGCTCTGGAATGTCCACACACTGCCTCCAGGCCGCACATGATTATCTTTTGCAGTGCTTTTGATGCATCCTCCTGAGATTCATGTTTTCCTTTTTTCTTTCTTTTTTAATTTTATGTGTATTAGTCTTTTTCCTGTGTCTGTGTAAGGTTGTCAGCTCCTGGAATTACAGACAGCTGTGAGCTGCCATGTGGGTGCTGGGAATTGAACTAGGTCCTCTGTAACAGCAACCAGTACTCTTAACCACTGAGCCATCTCTCCAGCCCCCAATTTATGTTTTTCTTAAAACTGCCTTTTATATAATAGTTGGAAAAAAACCCCCAAGAATTTAATGTCTTTATCTCTATAGATGCCTGAGACTCTATGTTTCTGCCATGAGTCATAAAACCTACCTCTTAGCATAATCTCACTATGGTATTTTCCAATATTATCTATTGAACTCAGTTTTTTGTTGTTGTTTTGTTTTTTTTGAGACAGAGTTTCTCTGTGTAGCTATGTAGCCCTGGCTGTCCTGTAACTCACTCTGTAGACCAGGCTGGCCTTGAACTCACAGAGATCGGCCTGCCTCTGCCTCCCAAGTGCTGGGATTAAAGGCATGCACCACCACGCCTGGCTGAACTTAGTTTTACAAATACAATTTTCACTTCTGATTGCTTAGAGACATATTCATTTCTAATATCAACCCACTCTGAAAAACCCGGATCTTTTTTTTGGGAGGGGGTCCTCTCCTTCAAAATTGTCCTGCTATAGATTTCAGCCATCAAGGAGTTTCTTATCTCAAGGCCTGTTGAAGCCCCCATGTCTCTCTATTTGCTTTGGGGTGAACAGTCACCTTTAATCTCAACCTTATTTTCTGATGGATCAGAGAATTCAGCAAATGGATCAAACAGTATTCCTAGAACTATTAGGGAACAGTGCAGGGCAGGGGATTGTGTGTTCTTGGTTGCTGATGTCATTGTAAATCAAAATGTTGGCCTGCTAATTCAGGTTTCTAAAAATATTCAGTCATTCCATTTTTGTGAGCATTTCATGTTACTAGTTTTATGTTTTAAAACTGTCATACATGTATTTTCAACCACTATTAGGGTCTTGCAAGACCTTGGTAAATCCCCCTTCCAACCAGAAAACACGTTAAGAAGTGTCACGCTGGGCCTCCTCCATGCCTCCGCCATGCCTCCTGTGCAGGGGTGGTCTCCAAGCACACTCCACAGCCACCCAATGAGCAGTATTGGTGTGAACGCCCTGACATGTCATATTCTCAAAGCAAGGCTCCCGCAATTTGGAAGGCGGTGGGTTTTGAAAAGGGAAGCAAAAGTTAAAGAACACAAGGATGCTTTCAAGTTCTCAACTACTCTAATGCTTTAGGAACATTCCCACTTTAATAATTCTTAGTAATCACATCAGACACCTGTGCCACGGAAGGATCCTGTTGAGCCTGTGTGACAGTTTTTCTCTCTGTAAGTCTCCTCAAACATAATTGAGCAGTGACCATGCCTGGCACACATGGCAGCTGAGGAACAGTGATCCGTGTCAGCCACTCATCCACCCTATCACAGTAAATGTTTAGTAGATATAGTTTTCTTTACCACAGTAAACAGACACTTAAAAAAAAATGACCTAAGATCTTTGAACAGCTACTTCCTCCTTCAGATGGAAAAAAAAAAAAAAAAGGTAACTGCCAGTAGTGGTTCTTAATACTTGCTTCCCAGAGTGGTTTCAAGAATTAAAAATTTAATTTTTTTTCCTGTGGTCAGAGAACTCTAGGGATGGATCAGTTCCGGCCACTTTGACTTCTGCAGTAGCCAACAGCCAGCCAAGGTTTAAAAGACAGGCTTGAGCCTGTTGCTCTCACTTTGTCTGTTCTCTCTGTCCCAAGCTGTCCCGTGCACCAATCAGCCTAAACAAAACCCAACTACCAAACTACCACCTTTCCAGTATCATCCAAGATTAACTTATATTTCAGTCAGACGTACTATCAGCCTAAATAAAATTAGTTGAGGAGAAAATGTCCACAATATACTAAACCGGCATGTTTGGCTTAAAAGAAGTTAAACTGAGCCGGGCAGTGGTGGTGCACGCCTTTAGTCCCGGCACTTGGGAGGCAGAGGCAGGCGGATCTCTGTGAGTTCGAGGCCAGCCTGGTCTACAAAGCGAGTCCAGGACAGCCAGAGCTGTTATACAAAGAAGCCCTGTCTCGAAAAAAAGAAAAAAAAAAAAAGAAGTTAAACTGTGTCTTAACCAATGTGATCACCATTAAATCTGGAATTCCATTTGCATCGATGGTTTTCTGTGGGCCCACATCCATAGAGCCTCAGTTATTAACATTAGCAACTCAGTAATTAAATGAGAATTTTCAGTAGCAGCTAAAACTTTCTGTGTGCTGGGTGCCTTGTTATATGCGTAGGTTTGATTATCCACTTAATACTGCAAACAGGCTGTGGAAATAGCAGTTATACTGTTTTTCCCTTTCCAGACGGCAAGCCTGAGACATTTGATGGTTAAGTAGCAAAATCCCATGCTCTGAGAAAAGCATAGGGCGTAATCCCAGCAGCCTGTCCCTCGGAGCTGCCCTTGACTGACCCGACATAGCAACTCATCAGTACTGAATGATGATGGTTGTTTGTGTTCCTGTGCGGTAATGTTCCAAGTCTCCCTTCTCTCTACCTTAGAGTTGCCTTAAGTAGCAAATACCTACTTGCCTCAACTCGGGGGCTGCTGACTGCCAAGTAAGAGGAGAAACGCATTCTTTGACTTTGGATTACTATGACCAGTTTCATTCCATTTAGCAGAAAACTTAAATATTCTATAGAAAATACATGGTGATTCCTGTTTATACTGTAAACTATAATCAGAGTGTGAAACAGCTAGAAAAATTGAGGGAATTTTAAAATTAAGAACATTTCTGCTGTCCTGTTTAAACTAATGTCTCCTCTGTTACTCCAATGTAGTCAAACATTTCTTTTTTTTTCTTTCAAAATAACTAAAGTGAGTTTTGTTGTTTGAAAATTATATTACTCTTTGGGCATGATAGTACAGGCCTATAGTCCCAGCACCTGGAGGCCAGAGACAGGAGGATCAGGCCTTAGACTCAGTGAATTTGAGGCCAGCCTGGGGCTATATTCTCATAAAGCCGTCATTCTCATGGCTTTAAAAATAATCATTGAGGGGCTGGAGAGATGGTTCAGCGGTTAAGAGCACTGACTGTTCTTAAAGGACCCGGGTTCAAATCCCAGCACCATATGGCAGTTCACAGCTGTCTGTAATTGCTGGGCGTGGTGGCGCACACCTTTAATCCCAGCACTTAGAAGGCAGAGGCAGGCGGATCTCTGGGAGTTCAAGACCATCCTAGTCTACAAAGTGAGTCCAGGACAGCGAGGGCTACACAGAGAAACCCTGTCAAAAAAGCAATCATTAAAATATTTTGTAGCATTATATCTTGATTTATTTATCAGTTTGTAGAGAATTAGTTTCAAACTTTTGTCTAATAGCAAATATCAACAAGATGAGGCAAATAGCAAATGTTCAAGAATATATTTCTAAAGAGTATGTGTTGTTATACATGTTACCTAAATTTTTTATTGCAATTATTCTAGTGATAACATTTTAATATGTGGTGTTGGCTTGAGAATTTGGGATTCTAGATTGCTTCAGACGTGTAAATTTTATGTAATAAGATAGCATCACAAAGTGAAGAAGTATCTGGAGGTGGGGAAGGAGTGGCAGTAGCTTGCTGGAGTCAGCAAAATTAAGCCCGGCATAGTGATGCAGGCCTTTAATCCCAGCACTCTGGAGCCAGGTAGATCTCTTCGAAGTTCAAAGCTAGCCTGGTCCAGGTAATAAAATTATCCAAGTCAGTTGTTAAGCATAGCCATTGTTGATAACCATGTAGTTGGAGGGCGGCATAGCAAGCAAAGGTAAAGGGGGTGACACTCAAGGTTTCTTGGTCCTCTGCGGCACCATGCCTGAGCCCGCAGGCTGAAGTCCTGTCCAGTGGTGCCCACTGAGCACCCCTCCAAACTTGAGGTCAGTGACGTGGCATAGGCATATTGAAGTCACCCATGAGGAGACTATCCCTACCCCAGGAATGGGACACTTGGTTTTTTTTTTTTTTTTTTTTCCTGTCTTTCACTCTAGACTTAACAGTAAGGGAGAGGATTGATCTTAACTATAGGTAGCTGGCACATGAGTCCACAAAACCTATTAGACAGTACAAAAGTCACTCATAGATGGACAGTTACAATTGTGGACATGATATAACCATTTTCCTCTTGTCTTATTCATTAATTTAAATGGAAACTGACCAGTGTCCGTACGCTTTCAGCACTTGTAAGTAGAGGGTAGCTGCAGTACAAGAATTAAGCAAATCTGAATTAACCAATTCTGAGAGTCAAGTGGCTGCATACTTTCAGTAATGAGATTTGTGTATGTAGTTCTTCTTTGAAATTGTGTACTGCATGCATTTTGTACTAGTGAATAGGTGGTAAACATCGTGGTGCATTGCCACACACTCAGAGCTGGCTTTAAGCATGTGAGAGTCTGCCTGTGAGAGGCAAATGGAGGTGAATCAAAGTGGAAATCATGAACTAACAGAAGTTCTTAAAACTTGGAGAAAGTAGTAATGGAAATTAGCTGTGGCACTTACAGGCAGAGTGCAGAACTGTTAAACTTACACTTCCGTTCCTGTCCATCGTCTCCCTGCCCCATGTTAAATGCACAAAGCTCTTAGGGTAGTTTAGTTACTCAAAGCCAATGCAGTCCTTGTCACAGCTGTCACTAAACAACATGAGCAGAAGGACTGATGGTGAGTTCCTTTCACAGTGGGGCTGTCTGTGAGTCGGGCTCTGGGAAGGCTTCGCATCTGGCTTACACTCCATGCGATGAAACCTTAGGGCAAGCATCTGCTGGAAGGGCTGGGTTCACAGACTTGACTTGTCATTGCCTAGCACCTGGAGGTGCACGTGCTAAGGGTGGGGCTCAGCCTGTCAACATGACACTGCAAAGTCCCCAGTATTGGCAGAATGACAGGAGACTGCAATAACACGTACTCTAATTTTCCCTTTAGACAGAAATCCCTTTGGCACTAGGTACAATCTAACTCTCAAGTGCTAGCTTTTTTTTTTTTTATCCTGCTGACTCTTAAAAATACTGGTGATCTGTAAGTGGTCAAAGTCAGCCAGAGGTAAACCTGGGCCAGCAGAGAATATTGTGTAAACAAAGCAGCTTATGCCCCAAGTCTAATTGGTTGCATAGATTGAAATCATCAATATAACGCACCCATTAAGAGTAAGCTCTTTATTTAAATAAAATCTGATGACTCCATTATCTTTCACAGACGACATGCAGCTTTGGTAACATCTTGGGGTCCTTATTTCAATGTCTATTAAAGGAGGTAATAATGCCTGATTCATAAAGCCCGTGTGAAAGGTAGGCCTGTAAAGCTCTACCTTGGCACACTGGCTGATGTCACGGGCAGTAATTCCACACTTTGTCAATGTGTCAGACATCTATGCTTGAAGGCATTTTCCAGTAAACCAGTATTTTCTTTCAGAGGCCTCCATATTAATAAGGAAATTTTTATACATCTGTATGTTATCACTTAAGCTTTAGTAGTCAGGTTTTTTTGTTTCAATACAGGTGTAAGTAAGTAGAAACCATTGAAGTGTTCAACAGAGATAAAAAATCAGACTGTATTGCTTGGCACTGTGCTGTCCTGCTGTCCGCCTTGCCTGGCTGACAGCCACTGCAGTTGATCTCCAGGCAGGTCTAGGGTGTTGAAGTAAGGAGTCTAGCACCGTGATGGCCTTTAAGATCAGAAACAGTTGTGTTCCCTGTCTCCAGAACACAGCTCAGTTTTATTCCTTCAGCGATGTAACCGGGGTCAACAGCGCAGCCCTGGCGCTGCAGAGCTGCTGATGGAGACGCAGCTTCTCCCCTGCACTGCACATCCTTCACTCTCATGCTTTCGAATGGATCAGTGGCTCACATTATTCATGGAGTCTTTAAAATCAGTGAGCTAGGGGGAAGATTCTTGTCCTTTCTTCATAGGAAACTCCCTCCGCATTGTTTTCTTTTCTTAAGTACATGGAACTTTGTTTTGGTTTGATAGCTTTTAGGTAAAGAAGATTTAAATCAGTGCACCCTAATGCTTTAGGATTTTAACACTTTATGACATGCGCTCTCAATTAAGACCTCAGATGGCTCCCTGCAGAAAGTAGACTCCCTTGTTTCCGTAATTACTTTGTACTAGTGTGAAAGGAAGCTAATTCTCAAACCCCATTTATTATATATGTGTGTATATGTAGTATATAATAACACACATATAGCATATTATGTATATTGTGTCCAGTTACAAACACTCATTCCATAAATTTTTATTGAGTAAATACTTGGAAGGCATGTTACTCACTGAGGGATATCCAATGATACAGAGGTATAGAGTTCTTTTCCTTGAAGCGTTCATTCATTTAGGAGGAAAGAACTCCCTAACAGTTAGCTATAGGACCGTCAGGGACAGTGGAAATGATAAAGTGAGAGCAGCCTCTCAGGACAAGTCTGAGCTGGGCCTTGTTCAGGGGAGGGTTTCAATAAGTGGGAAAGTGTCAGCTTGGTGTAGGAAGAGGCATAGTAAACATGGCAGAGCAGAGCCTTGTTGAATATAGCAGTCCACAGCGTCATACAGTAAAGTGTATTTAAAGCAGTTTACTATTGGAAATAACATTTGAGGCTGGCTGGGGAGGTCAGAGCTGGACTTGTGTCCTCAGCAGAAGTGTGTTGAGGTTGTCCCCCGTGCTCTCTAGTCTAGATAGAGTCTATTATAATAGGGCAGCACTTAGAGTTTATGGACTGCTTGGAGGTGTGGGGATGCGTGACTAAGAAAGCTATCAAACCATGAAATGCATTATTTACCCATAACAAGAACTAAGGAATGCTGTTTTAATAAACCAGCCTTTCCAGCCATAAATGGTGGCTTACCTCTAAAAATCCAGGCAACTTGGGAAGCTGGGGCAAGAGAATTGTGCTTTCAAGACAAGCCTAGTCTGTGTAACAAGAGTTTAATAATAGTAATAAGAACAACAATAACAACTGATTTTTGTGTGTTTTTTATAACTTGTGAAGGGAACTTAGAAGAATGAGGAGTCTGTTGTAGGGGTTAGAAATGGCAAGTACAAGAATAACAGTCAGTCCCACAAGGACAGACCACCAGTGAGCTGGACAGCAGACACGCAGAACACTCACGTACAGAATCAAACCCTGACATTTAACAGTATGAAATCTTATATTTGTTTTACTCCCATTTGATTTGTCAGTAATGATGTAATGTGACAACTGTAGGCACACATAGGAAGAAGAGTGTTGAGCTGAGCCTCCTCAGCGCCAGCCCTCTCTCAGTCCTGCCCACCACAGCTCTGTGGTTAAGTGCACCCATTTCCCAACTGTTCATCCTGCTGCTGTGCCCACAAAGGAGCTGAATCAGTATGGCATCCATTCCTGCTTCTTCCATTGCCTGAGCTCAGAAACAGTGGCATCACCATTGTGCCCCAGGGAGGGGGTCATTCCCTAAGTCTCCTGCCCACCCAGTGACCCACACTGCTCCTTGTGCTGTGGTCCCACTGACTGCCAGTGTAGCCATAGCAAGAGTCCAGTAAGAGGCAGTGTGCCGCAGAAGCCCCCTGCCCCTTGCCGGCCGCCTCGAGCCAGCCGGGCTGTGACTGGTCTCTGAGTCTGCCTGGAACGCTCGCCTGTCCTCTCCTTGCTGCTCACCCTCAGTCAGGGACTTGGAGTGTTGCATCACTCCTTATGTACAGCACAGTGACAGACACGAGTGACCATGGACACCATAACCAAGACCCTGGAGCCAGGTCTGAGCCAACCACCATATTGTTGGCTTCACTAGAGTGCTTGCCCTGAGAGGACCTCTGGACCAGCCGGCTCAGGTAGGCGGGCTCATGCTTTTGTTGTGTTGTGACACTCTCTCCTCCCTGCCTGGAATGCCTGCTTCTGACCTGTTCATTTTCTGCCCTTTCATAAGCTTCTGTTAATCACCTAAGCGACATAAGCCCCTACTTTAATATCTCACATCATTTGTTTGCTCTAGCCTTACTCTGATTTTTGTGTTCCTCTCTTTTTCCAAGTTGGTTGACATTTCTTGGTGGTACTTGTCATAGTTCTAAGTGTAATGTTTGTTGAGGTTTATGTGCAGTAAGCGTTTGTCAAATTATTCTAGCCTTATGCTATGGTTTTCATATTGGCTATAAATTTCAGGATTTGAGTCCCTTCATTCAAGGATTACCAGTTTCAGCCTTTCATGACTGATACTAATATTTTAGGTCTCTTCTTAGAAGCAAGTCAGTGTTTAAAAAAGAAAAAACAATATGAGACAAACTGTTAACTTCCTTAGGTTTTTGACAAGTTTAGCCATGGACCCTTCGTTATTAACCAGCTTATCAACTAGAATATATTTTGAAATCCTAAGAAAAGAAATGTTTTATAAGTTATTTTATTATGATCTTTAATTTTGACTGTTTAAATTAGACATTTTGTATTACTATACAATACGTGACAACAGATTCGTACTTGATTTTAGTGTTCTGTGGATATTAATATTCATAGCTATGATTTTTCCAGGAATATTTATATAATAATGACCTAAGTTTACATGAAAGTTGGGCATAGTCAGGCAGGGAGGTCATAAGTTTGAGGCAAATTTGGGCTACATAGCTAGAGACTGCTTTATGATGGATGGATGGATGGATGGATGGATGGATGGATGGATGGATGGATGGATGGATGGATGGGTGGGTGGGTGGGTGGACGGATGGGTGGGTGGGTGGACGGATGGATGGGTGGGTGGGTGGGTGGGTGGACAGATGGATGGGTGGGTGGGTGGGTGGATGGGGGAGAAGGGGGTTTATGTTTGGTTTTGTTTGCTTGTTTGTTAGTTTGAGACAGGGTATCACTTCTGGCCTGGAACTCTCTGTGTAGACCAGGCTGGCATTGAACTCACAGTAGTTTACCTGACTTTGCCTTAGGGCTGCTTAGATTAAAAGTCTGTGCCACCCTGCCAGGTTTAAGAGGCTATTCTTTTGCAAAATAGACTGTTTTAGATATACTAAGGAAAAGAGAATGAGAGTTTCAAGTTAATTTTAATTTATCTGCATGTGTGCTATATTCGATGACTTAATATCAGAAATAGCTCAATATAAACAGACGTGTATAATGATTTAAATACAGAAGGAAAGGGCGACGGGGACTCAAATGACACCTTTTTCTCTTTTCTTTATCCTTTATTGGTATGTTTAGCTTTAAAGTACTTTTGTTAAGTGTGTTGCTTTTTTTCCTTTTTAAACTGGTGAGAACTGTGTTGCTGTCCACCTTGCTGGTAAACAAGAGATGGGTGAACGCTGCTGTCTTTGTGCGCTTAAGGTTTTTCTTTTTTTTTTTTTTTTTTTTCTTTTGGAGGCTGGGTTTCTCTGTGTATCCTTGACTGTCCTAGAACTCACTCTGTAGACCACGCTAGCCTTGAACTCACAGAGATCCACCTGCCTCTGCCTACCAAGTGCTGGGATTAAAGGGTGTGCCATCACACCCGGCAATTACAGACAGCTGTGAACTGTCATGTGGGTGCTGGGATTTGAACCCCGGGTCCTTTGGAAGAGCAGTCAGTGCTCTTAACCGCTGAGCCATCTCTCCAGCCTTGTGCTTAAGGTTTTTAACTTTCAGACTGAGAAGACTTATCCAGCAATAATTGCACCTATTTTAACAGGTCCTCCCAAGGAGATATTTTGGTTGGCTAACAAATGGAGGGGGAGCACTTCACATGCATTTACTGTGGGTGTCCTGTTGTTTACGGTGGGGCTGTAGTACAGCAGTGTCCAGGCTCTTTTGCTCTGGCAGGATTCCGACTCAGGACCCCCTGAGCAGTCCATCACTTGTGTCCCTCCATCCAGAGCCTCTTTCACAGGATTCTGTTTGCGCTCTACTCATTTAAGGTGGACTGCGTTGGGTGTCTGCTGCACTGCAACCATGCAGCATTTGCCTCTTAGTGAGGCCTACATGCAATGTCTTCAAGGACACTCATGTTGGAACATCTAATGGGATTTCCTTGTTTCTAAGGATAATATTCTGCTTGTGGTACTATGGATCAACCCTATGGACAATACCACTGAACTGCATATCCAGTCCTTGTTTTTAGTAACCCTGGGTCTGACTGTGAAATCACTAGATGGCCCAGGCAGGCCTCAAATTTGTTCGTATCCTGCCACCACATCTTATTGCCCTGATCATAGGCATGCACTGCCATATCTACACGGTGGGCATGCACTGCCATATCTACACGGCAGGTTTGCTTTATTTGCTCACTTGTGAATGGACATTGGAGTTGGTCCATATCTCACAGGTTGTGATACTGCAGTAGACAAGAGTATACGGATGTCTCTTAAAGATACTATCTCAAGCCCCTGTGTGGTGGAGGGTGTCTTTAATCCCAGCACTTGCAAGGCAGAGGCAGGTGAGTTCTCTGTGAGTTCAAGGCCAACCTGGCCTATAAAGTCCAGGACAGCCATGCACAAAGAAACCATGTCTCAAAAAAAAAAAAAAAAAAAAACATGTATGGAGAGAAAATGGGAACTGTCCAGGCAGCCACTGGTATGTCATTTTTTAGTTTTGGAAGCTGCAGGCCCTGCACTTCCTATATAATCAGATATATTTATCCCTCTCAGGTCTCTGAGGTGGTTGAAGAATAGATAGCTAGAGTCTCATAGTTAAATTTTGAGTTGTTTAGGAATCAAGAGGGTGTTCTGGATCTAAGAAGATATTTTTAAAATTATGAGGCAAGTTAGTATGAAAGCTGAGTTAGATATAGAACTTTAAACTCATGGAGATGGTTAGATAGTAGAATGTTAAAGTCAGGTGCCAAATACATATGGACTGGACATTGGGAATGTATGCTAAGCCATATAACTCTTATAATCGTGGCCTATTTATTTCTGTTGTTTTGTATTGTATTTATAGTTATAAGAAAAAGAACCATTATTTGGACTGAAAGGGAGAGCTGTTGGGGGGAAAAATAAATACCTTAAACTAAAAAAAAAAAAAAAAAAAAAGAAGGGAAGAGGATGGTGGGGCTGAGGGGGAGGAGGGAGGGGATTGTGATTGAGATGTAACTTGAAGAAATAAAAAATAAATTATTAAAAAAAAAAACCAAAAAAAAATCTCAATTATTTTTGATGTGTGTATCTCATATATATCAATGAGATAGATATATATGATAATTCTATTTATAACTTTTTAAGGATGTGCTTTCCATAGCTGCTGCCCCAGTTTACACTTTCACCAGTAATGTATATAGATTCCACGCTCTTTATATCTATACTCTTGCCACCCCTGTTGTTTGGGGTAAGGATATGTGTGACTGTAACCATCCTGTGGATCAGGGGATCATATCCCATCATGAAATTGCATTTTGTCAGGGTTTGATAGTGTTGAACTTAGTATTCAAAAGAGCATTGTGAAAGTGAGAACGTCTGTGCAATGAGATAACTCAGTATCGCGCCTGATGACCCTCCGCTCAGTGGTTGGGACACTAGACTTGACAGTAAGCCAGACTCCAGGGAAGATGTTGAGAAGTGCAGGAAGGAAGCATATCTGCTGTGGGCAGGACAGGGAGAGAAAGCCACAACAGTGTCGAGACCTTTCCTCTGGGTAGTGTGGCTCCTTCCAGAGATTTCTCCCATTCTGAAAGAGTTCCTTCTTGAAGCTTTTCACAACATGAGGCTCCCTCCTCCAGACTGCAGGTGTGCACAAGAAGTGTCTGCAGAGAGCACACTGGCATCTCTCTGCTCGTCTCTGGCTTAGGGGTGGAAGGATGGCCACATCACCTCGGTTCTCTTCCTCTATCCCATGACATGTTTACTCTGAAGTATTTTCATTCACTTTTGCTTAGAAGATACTTAGTAAAAATTAAGTATTAGAACTCTTTTGTTGCCCCCCCCCAAAAAAGTATTTTAAGATAATAACTCTAGGGAAGCAATAATAGTGTTTGTCTTTTTAATTCCAGCTTTGTTCCTAGAAAATGAGTCTCACATACCTGATCTTCCCATCAATAAAAAGTCCACTGAAAATTTACCCTTTGACATCATAATTGCTGCAATTTTTTTTAAGCTTCAGATTTTACTCCAGAGTTGCTATTATCAGTATTTCATATCTAGAGTTACATTTGATTAAAGATGTCTAAGACCATGTAGGTATTACAAGAACTGTACTTCTTTTAATACTTACTGATTAGCAACTCTAGATACCAATTAACTATACCTGAGAATTGATTTCATTTTGACCTTTTTTAAATAATAAATGTCCGTAATATAACAGTGACCATTTTGCATTATACAGTTCAGTGACAGTGAGTTCAGATTGCAGCATTAGCAGTACCTACCATCTGAGAGTTTGCTACTCTAGGCACCTCATGGAAACGGAAGAGTAATCACTTGACTTTCTGTTCAGATTTATTTCATTTAGCATGAAGTCCTTGAATTTTAGCATGCTGTAACAATTGTACCGTCTGTGCTGCCCCTGACTAGGTCACAAAGAGTCAGAATTATCCATTCATAGTGTCAGTTGGAAAATACCTGTGTGAATGTCTCTCTTTGAGTGTCTAGGGGCTGCCACTGTCATGAGGTTGGAGTCTGATAGGAGCAAAACTTGCCATAAGAAAGTAAATATCACTGTAAAGGCGTGCATGCATTCATGCATGTGTGTGTACGTGCTTGTGTTTACACAGGCACTTACTGTGTAACCCTGGCTGCCCTAGAACTCAGAGATCTGCCTGCCTCTGCCTCCCGAGTGCTGGGATGAAAGACTACTTCCAGACCATGCCACTTTATACCACTCCCAGAAAGGGAATTAGAGCAGGTGTTCATTGGCCTTTTAGCTAGAAATGAGAACATAAGCCAGGACCCAAGACATTAAATTGTAAATGTACACACAGTGGCATATGCATGCTACTGAATTAAGATAGAGACAATATTTAATTAATACCTTATAGACATGTTAGAAGTATGGATAGGAGCCTAGAGAAATAGCTCAGAAGGTACCAGTATTCCTGTGTAAACATGGGGCCTGAGTTAAACTCCTAGCACCCAACCCATGTAAAAAGCTATCTGTGATTGTACCTGCAATCTGTTGGGGTGCCAGAGACAAGAGGATTTCTGGAGTTTGCTGCCCCCCAGTACAGCTCCAGCTTCCAGTACAGTTACCTCCTGTGACAGATGCACACACACACACACACACACACACACACACACACACACACACACACGGATGCACACACACACCACTCACAAGCAAAAGGAAATGCCTGATGGAATGAGATGTAAAAGAAGCTTTTTTGGGGTGGTCATGCTTCATGGATGCCCTTAGCCTTACTGTACATAAGAAAGTAAGGAGATCTCTCAGTCTGACCTAGGACCAAGAACAGCCCAGGTGGTTCTATGGCCTTCTGATGTTTTCCTCCTCCCTGTACCCTTCCATGTTCTTCCCTTATTGCCAAGTTCCCTGCAAAAGGAAGTTGTACTCACATTTACTGTGGAGTGACTCAGATGTGCAGGTGCCTCCTGTCCTCCCTCACAGCACCATGGAGCCTCTGCAGTTTCTTCCTGATCATTGCACCAGCAGCCCTTCCTCCTGCCCTGCATCCTTCTCTCCAGTAGCTGTGCCTTTCTTGACCAACTTCCCCTAAACCTTTCCTCTCTGGCTGTGTTCTCCACATATCCTCCAGCACTGCCTTCTCCTCATCTACCCCTAGGCGCCTTGTTCCTTACTCTCCCAGAATTAGTGCTGTTTGTCCTCATCCCTCCCTTCTCTGCTCATCACTGCCAGCACTGAGCCCTTGTCCCTGGCCTTTCCCACAAGCTGTGAGAATTTCCAGGCCCCACCCCCATGTCATTTAGCTGTCCATCTACACTCCAGGCACACAGGGATGCCCCATAGCCACCATAAACTCCCACTGAACCCGTAGCTACTTTTTCTTTTTCCTGTGGCCAGTTATAGTGCCTTCCACCCCTGCACATGGAACAGCTTTGCGTTTCCCTAGCTAGACATCCGAGTCCTCGTTACGTCTACCTCGACTCCATCTCTTCCCCGTACATCACTGCTGTCTGTGGTCACTGATTGTGATAACAGCTCCCTTGCCAATTCTCACCCTCGGTGCTGTAAGATATCTATCTCTCCATTAACTTTCTCTGCTTCTGCTTCTGCTTCTGTAACCCATCCCCTCCCAATCAACATTAGCACCCTAGAAATAGATCTGTAATCCCTGTTTGAGGGATCTCAGTAAGGCTCCCTGTCTATGAAAAACAGTAAAATGTCTTTCTCATGGCATTCAAGGCCTTCACCATCTGTCCTAGCATATTTGAGGCATTCTTTGGCCCTTTCTCGCTGATCACCCTATTTCTTTTTTTTTTTTTTTTTTGGTTTTTCGAGACAGGGTTTCTCTGTTTAACAGCTCTGGCTGTCCTGGACTCACTTTGTAGACCAGGCTGACCTCGAACTCGCAAAGATCCGCCTGCCTCTGCCTCCCAAGTGCTGGGATTAAAGGCGTGCGCCACCACCGCCCGGCCGATCACCCTATTTCTAATGCGTTCTTCAAACCTTCATGCGTGCTGACCTTATAGCTACACAGCTTGAGTCCCACTGTCCAAAAATTAAACATTTCATTTTAGCATGAATGGAGTCTGAGCTGAAAAGAAAACTCCACCAAGTAACTCCCTTTTGCCAGAAACTCAGGAAGGACCACCACTCATTACTTTTTATGTCCTTTCTTATCTGTCTGTCTTGCACATAGGAGATATGCACGGCTTAGAGAAAGTGTTCAAGAAACAAGAAATCCAGTGATATCTTCATTCTAAAGAAGATATGAATAGCATGGGGCTAAAACAGCATTTAAACATCATTATTTTCACACATCAGTTTGAAAAAAAATCCCATGTTGTTGTATAGGAATGACCAGGAGCCTTGCCTTAACTAGCTTCCTTATAGAAGGTAGTTTCTCATGTATTCACACTCATACTCAGATGGCTTCTGTGCCATGCACAGCGATGGGCTGCAGGAACATGGGGAGAGGCAGCAAAGTAGCCCTCCCATCCAGTTGTCTGTTGTCTACCTCAGACAGCCCCACGCGAACATGTTCTCCATCTTTAGTTCATCCTCTGCCCCAATTTGGAAGCTCACCTTAGTGCAGCCTGGGCTTATCCAGCAGGGTCTGCACCCATGTTTAGCAAGTGATGAAGCCAATATTGGAGTTGAGTAAAGGAGATAGAATCACAGCAAATCAGTAAGTGGGAAGCAAGCAAGCAAGCAAGTGGGCAGACAGGAAGGAAGAAGGAAATAGAACTCTTTTTTAACCAAAAAGAGAACATGGCAGTCTACCATATGGGTAATGTTTAAATAAACTCTGAGCCTAAGAATCAGAGTTCTTGTAGGCAAGGCCGCTTACCTAGTTTTCTGAAGATTCATTTATGTCTGTTCACCATGTATGTACATGGTACCCAAGGAGATGAGAAGAAGGCATTGGACCCCCTGGAACTAGACATATGGATTGGTGTAAACCAGAATGTGGCTGCTGGAAATCTAATTCAGATCCCTACAAGAACGAGTTCTCTTAACTGCTAAGCCATCTCTCCAGCCCCTAACAATATGTTTTCATTTAGCAATATTAAAAAGTATTTGTATGAATGTAGATACATTCATACAGTTCTATGTCAGTTTTCTTCCTCTAGGACACATGAGTTCTCTAATCGGTACACATGCTACCTCCAACTGCAATCGATGCTCCTTCAGGTTTTGTGTCATCCCTGTGTGTGTTGTTGTTGTTATTATTAATGGGGCTGCTACCCAGAAGCACTAGGCAGATTATGGCTTAAAACTGATAAGTGACAAAGTGGAAATCAGACAGACCACAGTCTCTTGGTAATTGCAAAGCTTGCACACTCTCTACTGCGTTCAGCACCTGCCTCTGGGAGGAATCATAGTCATGTTTGAAACTTTTCCTTGTTTTTTTAGGATAGAAAACAGTGTTCCATAGAGTAATTACAAAACCAGCCAAATGCAAAATTCATAGGCCTTTGCTCAGTGTGTACAGAGGTATTTTTTACCAATATTATTGAGAACAGATTTGGTGATGATGATCTCCAGTTCTATGTGACTTCACTCGATGTCTTCAGTTTTATCTGAATGTACGCAAGGGCCATGGGGCCCCAGAGGCTGAGGAGCAAACACTGCCAGTACCACCTCTGGGGTAGGATAGAACCTGTAGCCTGCATTCCTGCATGTTCTTCTCATCTATCTATCTTTCTTTCTTTTTTGTTTGTTTGTTTGTTTTTCAAGATAGGGTTTCTCTGGGTATCCTTGACTGTCCTGGAACTCATTCTGTTGACCAGGCTGGCCTCAAACTCACAGAGATCTTCCAGTCTGTGTGCACCACTGCCTCCTGGCCCCTGTCTGCATTTCAGTTTTTGATGAGCATCTAATAAGCAAGACATGGTTATTATCCTGTCACACCAGATGCTACAGAGCTGAGTGGTGGGAAGAATCACGTAGGTCACCTCACCTTCTGAGTACTGTTTCCCAAGCATTCTTCTCTGTTGTTTCACAAGGAGCATAAAGCAAGGGTTACAGGTGGTCCCTGTCACGGTCCGACTTATGTCATCTCTCTGGTGGTTGTAATGTGGTGAGTGGATCCCAGTAAGATGTGCTTGTGGCAAGTTTGGAGTGGGGGAGGAATGTGGTAAGATCGCTCCTGGAAAGAAGGCACAAGTGTGTAGTATGGGAAGGTGGGAAATGGGCATGCACAGCTGTCAGGGTTCTCCACGTAACATGGCACTCCATGTAACCATTTATATTTAGGGGACATATAAATATCGGGAACAATTGATCACAAAGATAAAATACAGGGCATAAAATATAATCAGTGTCACCAGCAAGAGACATGTGCATGATTTTAAAAAGAAAGAACTTGCTGCCTCTGCCATTAATGGAGCTGAAGTGGCAGGGCCCCTCACACCACCCCCTGTCATTGTGAGGTTGCAAGCTGTTCTAGAAACAAGCCACATTTCAATCAGGAAACACCTCATAAGCATTTCAGATAACTATCTGCAGAGACAAACTAGTGCCACGCTGCTGTTTGTTTTCTCATCCTGTGTAAATACCAACTTATGTACCTGCACTAATGAGAGCCCTCCCTCTATCATATCAGCCTTGTACCCTAGGAAATGTAGGTTTGTCTTTATAGTATATGGAAATCCTATAACTGCCTCTCTATAATTTGCCTCCATCATAAGGCAAGGGTCAGCTGCCACTGTGCAGGGGAGAGGTCATGCTGGCGAAATGCTCAGTCTGTCCTGGGCACTGACTGCTGTGTCCTTTCATCCATCCGATTCCCCTGTAGAATGAGTCTTCCTGTTATCTCAATTTCACAGGAGAAGGCTTCAGAGCTTAGGGCTAGACTTGTCTAAAGCTACCCAGCTAAGAGCTAGGACTGAGATTTAGATCTCTACCCGGTTCCCACGCCTGTCTCCAGCAAAGGAGAGTGAGCCTCTTGTCCAGCTCTGCTTTGTGCTTTGTCGGCCATGTGGAGGAAGTCGTTGTGAGTGACTTGGTAAGTGTGGACTCAGCTGTCATTTAGGATGCTCCAGTTATTTCCTCTAGGTCTCTGGTGTGAAGGATAGTGTACATGTTCAAGACAGGTCAGGTTTTCAAGACAGTAGAATGATGTGAAAGGAGGGAAAAGAAAAAAAAAACATTTCTTGGTATTTAGCCAAAAAAAGTTGCATTCCATGCTTGTAGAATGTGTTTTGTTCCCTGTTAGTCATAAAGGAGGAATTTGTCAGACTAGAGTTCTGTTGTCTCGTCATTTTATCTTTCCATCTTATTTGAGCAGATTCGCAACAGGTCTAGCCTTGATAAGAAACCTTGTGCTCCCATTTCAGGAAATATATTGGGGACAGAGCAGATTTTGCTGACAATCACTGTGACCACCCCAGTACTCATTGCCTCATTGGTTGGAAGTTAAGAACTATATGTCAGGGCCATGATTGGGCCTGATAAAGTGCAGGGACGTCAAAAGTGTCATTTAGGAAATGGCATTGTTACATTTCAAGTATCTATGCTTAAATTTTCAATAATCTCTAGCAGTATGAAATGGTCATTTTTTTGGTTATCTTTCGGTCATTTTGTTTAAAATAAAGCCACTCTTTAACATAGTCACACAGATGGAAGAACACTGACTACCCAGGAGAGAGAAGTGGATCAGAGTCCTCTCTGCAAGACTGCCGTTCTGAGCACCATGGACGGATTTGGCTCCGCTGGACCTGTCTGCTCCGCAAACAACACATTTTGTCCTGTGTAGAAAAAAAACAAACTCAAATAAATATGCCAGTATTGACATGACACCCTCCCCAGACCTTCCCAGTCTCACAATTCCTAGGCCATTTCTGAGTGTTTCCTCTACTTCCCTGGGTCTGAAGAGCCTCTCAATACAGGAATGATTCCTTGTTTATGCCTCTCTATAGCAGCAGATGTGTGCATGTCACTAAATTTTTAAGATTCTAAGTGTTATAATTAACTTATTACATCTGATGGGTGGTTAGACCTTTCATAATTGACATAATTCTAAACCGCTCTGAAATTAAGCTCACCTTTTAAAAATCATTGTCCTTTGATAGACCCTCTTCAATTAGTAGATGTTTTATGTCAGATGAGGAAAGGAAAACAGGGACATTGTGTTTGAAATAGTATTAGGAAGCTTAAATTATCAGAGATCAAAAGAAATGAAGTGTTTTTAAAATGTCTTAGATTGTATGAAAGTAATCTCACGTCTGATTGAGTTTCTGAGTCTGTTTTTTCCTCTGTAGCCATGGCTGGCCTGGAACTCACTGTGTAGCCCCAGACTGGCCTGGAACCTACAGTCCTCTGCTTGAGCTTTCCAAATTGCTAGGATTATGGACTTGCACCACGTGACTAGCTAGCTGTCTTTCCTTCGGTTCTGCTGAAGGAGAATGCAGTGAGCCTTGGGTTACAAGAAGAATTACAAGAAAGGGCCATCTGTTTTCAAAGGCACTGCAGGCTGATTTCTTGGGAGTTCCTTTGCCAAAAGATATTGCCAGTGGGGGACTGGGAAGTGTGGAGGAAGCCTCTTGCAATCTGACAAGTGTGGAGGACTCTGCAGTCTCTCACTGGTGTTTTGTCTTTCAGTACTGAAGTGCATCATACACCTTACCTCACTGAGACGGACACTGAAGCTTGGGATCCCTACCTTAGGGTTTCCAGAGCCATTGAAGCTTGGGATCCCTACCTTAGGGTTTCCAGAGCCATGTGCCTGCCATGACCAGCTCTGTGGTTTCCTTTCCGACCACTCTTTAGTCGCATTACCAAATTATTCCCTAATAGACGTTTATATGCCCTACCCTTATCTCCTCCTATTGTCATAAACCAGTCGAGCTGAGTGTTCCTCTCTCTCAGGTGTCCTGAGTTTTCCTTCCGAAAGGAGGCTAATAGCTCCTCTCTGTGTCCTCTGGATCAGCTCTGTGGATATTTATTTGTCCATAGAACCTAAAACATCTCTTTTGAAGATCAAGATTTCAAATGTGTTCCCAGCTTTCGTATTAGGATACAAAAACAAAGGAGCTAGGTTCCTGTTTCACTCTTAGTAGCTCAAGCTTTTCTGAGAAAGGAGAGAGTCTCGTTGCATATATAGATACCTTGATGGTTAAGTGGACTACATTGTTCCTTTTTATTTTATTTATTTTTTTTTTTCGAGACAGGGTTTCTCTGTGTAGCTCTGGCTGTCCTGGACTCGCTTTGTAGACCAGGCTGGCCTCAAACTCACAGAGATCCGCCTGCCTCTGCCTCCCGAGTGCTGGGATTAAAGGCGTGCACCACCACCGCCCGGCTCATTGTTCTTTTTAAGTCCCTAACTTAACTGAGTTTAACTTTGGGGATTTAACAAATTATTCTTATCCCTAATCTGAAGTTTTGAGACATATGTCTAATTTCCTTGGCAGTGGATTTATCTAGACAGGGTAACAGGAGAGATCTTTATGAGCCAAGACCTTTTCTTTTCTGAAACCTTTGAAGTGCTGCACTTGTGAGAACTGGTTGGACCCCATTTGCATCTTGAGGTGTGTGTTTTGTTCTGCCACACTGATGGGAGTTTATTTTGAGTTAAGTAATCAGCCTTGCCGTGTTCCTCTCAGATGAAACCATTCTTCGTAGAGTCCTTAGATAATTAGCATCTCTTCATTGAGCATCCTGAAGAGTGCTGTTTCCTAAACTCAGCTGTTCAGACAACTGGCTCTTCCCAGCTAAACAAGTAAAGCCTTCATAGATCAGTAGTACAGTTAACATAAATGGCAAATTGTCTACTTTCATACATTTAGACAGGTTAAAAATAGTTCTTTTGCTCTCTTTCTGTGGCAGTGTGCTCAGACTCTCAGAGGACAAAGCCTGGTTCGTTATGGGCTTTGCCCACCTTCCACTTGCTCTCCTGATTCCTCCAAAAAATGGAAAAGAGCTTTCTTGGAATGAAAAATACAAAGTGAGATTCCTCAGTTGGCTTGTGTGCCCGGGTTTAGAATTGGTCCTTCGTGAAGAACGCTGTCCTGTTGTTTTTTCAGCATGGTCAGCATCCCCTCCCTTATCTTGAGTGTCTATATGGTTGGCTGTTGTGGAGGGTGAGGTGGTCAAGACTGGAAAACCAATGTCTGAATCTGAGACATGACAGTCCCTTGGGAACTCTGATACTATCCAGATAGAACTAGATGGCTTCCATATGACATAGCAAACACCTTCAGCCATGCTGGGTAAGTGCAGAAGGAAACCAACTTGGATTTTTAGATTTCCTTGAGGAAATGACACCAGCTGAATCAAAAATGCCATGTCACCATCCAGTGAAGACAGTAGTAACTGATCCCTCTTTGTTGGAGATTTAGCTCAGCCCACTCAGTTGGACTTCTCCAAATGAAGGAGACCTTGAGTGGACTTGTCCAAAAGGAAAATACACAGGGGATTCCCCATCTAAGCCAAATGTTTTTGCTCAAAAGCAACATTAATATTTTAAAAAGAAAGTATGAGCTGGTGACACAGCTTTCCAGGTAAAAGGTCCTGCTGGACACTTTGGTCCCCAGGACTCACATGGCAGGAGAGAGCCCACTCCATGGGGACCCTACAACCGTCACACGTCACACACACAATATTACAACAGTTTTTGTTTCTTTTATAAGAAAATTATGTTCAGTAAAATATTCCTGTACTGTCCCAGTATTTGCTGGAACAAATTTATATGTTTAAGATTATTATTGATTACTTAAAAAAAAGACAAGTTATTGTTTTGCTGACTTTGGCTTTAAATTTATTGATGGAAGAACTGTAGAACTGTTATAATAACATCAGTATCTCAAAATTCTTCTGATAAGATGTAGTCCTGATTCAGTTTCTGGCATATCACAAAGGTGTGCGATACTTTTTCCCTCTAGAAGATACCTGTTTGTATCCTCAGCAGCTTAGAATCATCTATCTGTCCATTTTGAAGCCTGAATACTAAATTATCTTTTCATATTCAGCATCTCCTTTGTAATAATTTCTGACCGGCTCCTTCAGAGACTGGTTTTTCTAAGGCTGCTGCTAATCGTACATGGAGGATAACACTGCGTGGGACCTGTCTTCACAGTTCACAGTGTCAACGAGCATTAGTTCCTGAAGCCCTAATCATGCCCCTGTGAAGCACGGGCGTTCTGCAAGTGCAAGGTTAGGGGTTGGTTCGCTGAGTCAGCACAGCCTTACAGCATTATGATAAGCTCAGAAGAGATTGAGGTCATGTACTAACTTGCTCTTGGGGAAACCCGGTATGCAACCAAATATTTTCCTTGGCAGTTCAGAGCTGACAACCACCACTGTTCTCTTTTTCCATTAGCGTACTACACTTGATGGGATTTAAAAAGACAATAGCAAACAACACATTTTGAAGAAGCGTTTCTGAGACAGTGGGTGATTTTGATAGCCACTTAAACTCAGGTGACATGAAGCCAGCATGTCCTGTAGTCTAGACTGGAAAGGGAAGAATGCATCTCAATGCAGGGTTCATTTTTATTTCATTCTTAAAGTGGTTATACAGTGTTGAGGAAATATCCCTTCTGGCCAAGTTATGGTTAGGGGAAAAAAAGCTTTTAGTTCATTTAAGCATATTAATTTGCTAATAACAGCTTCACTAACTGAGGTGTGTTTTCCTGTTTGTGGCTACTGAACTCTGATGTGTGCTCCATGGCCTCTCACATTCTGGGAGATTCTCTTTATGTCGTAAGCATCAGGTAGCCAGGGTATTTGTGACCTGTTCCTGTCACAGCATAAACTTCCCTGGAGACTAAATTGTCTCACTTTATGGTATTTGTTTTGATTTCCTGCATGTGGATCTGGCTGCAAGGTGCAGTATTTTCCCCTCAAACTTTCAAAATTTACTGGAGAATGGCATGCATATGAAAAGGAAAAGATTTGGTTATAGGAAAGTAGTCATGACCCCAAATTTAGGAAACTTTGTAAAGGAACCCTAGTTAATTTCATTTTGACCTCAGCATGCAATTGTCCACTTCCCTGCCTGTGGTCTCACTGGACTCTGAAGTACGCAGGTGACAGCAAGGCCCTCCCCATTTGTCCTGCCTTCTGCTTGAAGCATAGCAGGCTCCAGTCATGCTGCCCTGCTTGCTCTGTATTTCCTGCTGCTTGACGCAGTGGTGGGCATTTGCTTGATGGCTCAGTCACAGTCTGTCCTGCCTCAGTTACAGTGAAAAAGAACTGTGTCCTATGGAGTGGAAGGGTCACTGTAAACACTGATGTTGTGCACCCTGTTGTCTCACTGTGGGGCCTACTGAGTGGAGACTTAGTAAAACTTCTTCCCAGCGGGAACAGGGACCATGGGCACATTGACTATGGTTAAGGAAATGCCCACATTTAGCAAATCCAGAAGACCATGTGGAGTTTATTTCCATGACATGTACCATTTCTTTTTTCCTTTCCACATTGTTTTACCTAGTCACTTACTCACTGTAATGGTGTTCTCTGCAACCACACTTTGAGTATACTTATCAAAAATCAACAGATAAAAAGCAGGTTTTCTTTGTTGTGTAAAAGAAAAAAAAAGACAGGGCTGGCGAGATGGCTTATCAGGTAAAGTTGTTTGGCATCAAACCTGATTCAGTCCATTGACTCACCAAACCTGAGTTTGATCCCTGAAATCCACATAATGGAAGGAGAGAACCAATGCCCACAAGCTGCACACACGCATGCACACACGCACGCGGCTTCAAACTCACTGGACAAGTCACTAGGATGTGAGCTCCGCCCACAGTGACTGTTCTCACATCTTTCTTAGGCATTACAGTTTGTCTTGGTTATCACCTTGCTGAGATGAACCAGGTAGAACTAGGTTCCTAGCTACTAGAGATGCTGGACTATGGAAGGCTTGGTACTTTCAGACTTTAAGACTTTCTGAAGAACTAATGTGTGGACTAGATTCTGTAATCCCTGCACCGGGGAGACTAAGGCAAGGACACTCTGCCACAGGATTTCCCACCAGCCAGGGCTAAAGAATGAGTTCAGAACTAGTCTAAGCCCCTCCTCACTGTGTGACCTGTGATCCCAGGAGTGTATTCTATGAGCCCTGGTCCTCTGAGCCCTTTTCTGAGGAGCTCAGAGACTGACACACTGAGACACTGACCTTGCCTTCCTGCCCCTGCCTTTGTTACAATGAATGGGATTGGTTAGCTTGGCTCAGTCCCCAAGTGTCCAAACCATGCTCTTCCCCGTGTGTTGCTTTCTCTGCTCATGTGGTGTGATTTGGCATAACTTGAAATTTGAGGTCTCTAAATTGGATGATTCTGTGCTTAATTACCAGCTTTTTTGCATTAGGGGCTTTAAATTGGGAACACCTGCTTTTAAACCTCTGGGTCGTGAGGCCCTACTGTGGGTGTACAAAGGCCCCGAGTGGGAAAACTGGGGATAGACAGTGGTAAGCGGAAGCGATGGGAGGTTCAGCCCCCTACAGCGTTGCTAGGACCCAGGGAGGGAAGCGGAAAACATACACAGATGGTCGAGGCAGTCTCTAGAATGGAATCTGGTAAGATGTTGTGGAGAGAAACTAGACTAGAGATGTCCAGATGGAGAAGACACTGAGAGAAAAGTAGACTGGTCTAAGGAAAGTTCAACCAAAACTCAGGAGCAATGAGACCCTGTGAAGGATGGCCCCAAAGGGCAAGTGAGGGTCAGGAGCCAGGATGGGGCTCAGGCTTCTAGGAAGAGCTGACACTGGGCTAGGAAACAGAGACGATGTCAGCCCTCTTCTCCTCCTCCCTCCTCCGTTCCTGCACCCTGTATCCTTCTCTGTCCTTCACTGACTGCCTTCATGGCAGCCAACTTTACTGTTGTCTTTGGGTATACACAGGGAGTTGAGAACCTCTGCTGGGGTTGCAGCCCTTCCTCTAGCCAAATATATCCACTAGAGCAGCGGCTCTCAACCTTCCTAGTGCTGCAACCCTTTAGTACAGTCCTCATGCTGTGGTGACCCCAACCAGAAAATTATTGTGTTGCTACTTTAGAACTGTGATTTTGCTACTGTTAGGAATCGTAGTGTAAATATCTGTTTTTTGATGGTCTTAGGCAACTGCTGTGCAAGGGTCTTTTGACTCCCACAGATTGAGAACAGCTGTTTTAGATAGTTCTTGGGCATGACTTTATCTTACTGGCCAAAGCTTCTTTCAGCTTGGGAAGGACACAAAACTGGTAGCACTATCTTTTACACTAGATTCCCTCCCTCTTCTACCCTTATGCTCCAAGGATTGAATCTGGGGCTTCATGTGTCTAAGCAGCCTACCACTGAGTCCATCCCATGGCCCAGGGCGTTTTTTTTGGTTTGTTTGATTTGGTTTTGGTTTTGGTTTTTTGAAACAGGATTTCTTGGCTGGCTGTCCTGGACCACACTCTGTAGACCAGGCTGGCCTCAAACTGGGAGATCCACCTGCCTCTTCTTCCTGATTGCTGTGATTAGAGGCGTGTGCCACTACTGCCCAGCTAGGGTCTATTTTCCTCAGAAAATAAACTAGGAAATGACTAGGAAAAAGCCCATGAAGCCCAAGTCAATTTTGAATGTATTGTGGCTCCCTAGGTGAGGCTTAATAAAATTGGTCTCCCTCTGAGGCTGAGGTGTAGTGTGGCCTCTGGATCCCTTTCCTCTTCAGGAGTGCTTTCTCAGTGGCCCCACAACCTTAGGAGTTATCTTGATGTCCTAAGTGTGGATGTCTGCCTTTCACTCCCTGCTTATTATGATGACTCCAAAAATAACTCTTCACATATACCTTCACCCAGCTCCATTAGAACACAGTACAGCTGTGCAAAATACATTTCCACAGGGTTCATGGATTCTGGCTAAAATGAGTTCAATTTCAGTTTCAGTCATGAAGCACTCAGTATGACCACAATGTTCTCGAGCATGAATGCTATGTGGCAGAGTGTGGAAACAATATGACACTCTTAAGAAGACAAACATGTAGCCGGGCGTGGTGGCGCATGCACTTGGGAGGCAGAGACAGGCGGATCACTGTGAGTTAAAGGCCAGCCTGGTCTACAAAGTGAGTCCAGGACATCCAGAGCTGTTACACAGAGAAACCCTGTCTTGAAAAACCAAAAAAAAAAAAAAAGGAGAAGACAAACATGCCTAGTGATGGGGTTTTCCATGCTGATGAGCAGGACAACAATTTGAACAAGCTGCTGCATGATGCAGCCCTATCTTTTTCAAGTTTTTAGAAATAACTTTTTTATGTAATTTTCATTTTTTCCAGTCTAATGCATGTCCAACTGAGCTAACTGACCATAATTAGTTTCCGTAGTTTAATCTGCTTATGAGAAACTTTGAGTGTTTCTGTAGTGTAATTTTGAGGACCTTGCATTTTAGCTCGCATGTATAATTTAAATTTTTTTTCCTATATGTTTGGGTGTTTTCCCTGAGTATATCTCCACAGTGTGCATGCAGTGCCCTCAGAGGCCAGAAGAGGGCATCTAATCTTCTGCACTGAATTACAACTATTGGTGAGGCCATGTGGGTTCTGGGAATGAAACCTGGGTCCTCTTGAAAAGCAGCCAGCAACATATGTGTTTTAAAGAAATTAAACATTTTTTTTTAAAGATTTATTTTATTTATTTTATGCATATGTGTGCTCTGTCTGCATGTACACCTGCATTCCAGAAGAGGGCACCAGATCACATTGTGGATGGTTGTGAGCCACCATGTGGTTGCTGGGAATTGAACTCAGGACCTTTGGAAGAGCACTAAGCAGTGCTCTTAACCGCTGAGCCATCTCTCCAGCCCCGAAATTAAACATTTGTAAGGAGGGAAGTGTTTGCAGTTTGTTCCTTTGAGAAGCTATGTTTTCGCTGTCCCTTCATCTAGTTTCATCCTGCCGTTAGTCTTTAACAGCTACTAAAGCTTCCACTAATTACAGCTTTATGTATTTTGAGTGCACATGTGGATGTAGGTACATGTGAAAGCATGTGCCAGGCACACACCTGAAAGTCAGAGGACAACTTGTGGGAGTGTGTTCTTCCATCATGTGGGTACCAGGGCTCAGAAACCAACAAGGTTGATGCTGATGGTGCTGAGCCACCTCACTAGTCAAAAATGTACTTGAAACAAGCAGTTCTCCTGGATACTTAGCCTTTGCCTCTCAAACTCTAGCTGTAGAAGATGAAGGTACAGACTCATTCATAGTATCACATCCAGCAAGTGGCTGATAGAGGCAGTGCTGGAAATGCACACACCACAGATTCAGTAGTGGGTGATACACAACAAATTTGATGTGTGTTTGTTGCCTCTTGCTTTATTCCCTTGTAGAACTTCTGGGACAGTGTTTGTGGGCTTTCAGTGCCCCCTTTTTGTTTCCCTTTTCCTTTTTTTCTTCTGTCATGTGTCTTTAAGCTCCTTCAGAACCTGACCAGTCTAAACACAGGAATGTAAATTATCTAAAAGAGACATTTTGGGCAAATTGTTAAACACCCACATGGTTTCCAGTGAAAAAGGATACAGTGTCCATGTTACCTGTCAGTAAATCCCAACAGGTAGTGTGTGGGTGCTTAAAAAGTTGTAGGTGGATACAGGAGAGTGGATGAAGCTCTTCGGGGTGCAGGCAGGTTCTAGCCAGTCTTATCATGAGTCCTCCCTAGTGACCATCTCTGTCTCTCTTTTTTTTAAGGATTATTTATTTATTTAATGTGTATGAGTGCTCTGTCTGCATGTACATCTGCAGGCCAGAAGAGGGCACCAGATCCCATTATAGATGGTTGTGAGCCACCATGTGGTGGCTGGGAATTGAACTCAGGACCTCTGGAAGAGCAGACAATGCTCTTAACCACTGAGCCATCTCCCCAGCACGACCATCTCTCTTGATAAATGTGGTATACTGTCTTAAAAGGAGTTGTGCTCACTGGTTTTGTGACAAATTCATGCAAGATGTAGTCATCAGAGCCCCCCATCAGGGGGTGGAGGGTAGCCTCAATTGAGTAAATGCCTCCATAATGTTTGGCTGTGGACAAGACTGTAGGGTATTTTCCTAATTAGTGATTGGTGGAAGAGGGCCCAGACCCTTGTGGGTGATACCATCCTTGGACTGGTGGTCCAGGGTTTTTACAAGAAAGCAGGCAGATGATGAGCAAGCCAGTAAGCAGCACCCCTCCATGACCTCTGCTTCAGGTCCTGCCTCCAGGTTCGTCCCTGCTTGAGTTCCTATCTTGGCTTCTTTCAGAGATGGACTACAATGTAGAAGTGTGAGCTAGGCAAATACGTTCTTACCTTACTTGCTTTTTGGTCATGGTGTTTCATTGAAGCAATAGAAACCCTAACTGAGACAGAAGTGAAACCAGTGATTCTTTCTCTGAAGATGGGTGTCAGAGGATATGGTTGGGTGAAATGGCCTTGAAATTGGTTGTATTTGCTAGGTTTGTGCAGAAGGGAAATTGTGATACACTAAGTAGAAACTCAATGTCAAAAGTAAGGGAGGCAACTTGGGGCTTAGGCTCCTCCCACCACCAAAGAAAGTGCAGCTGTGCAGTTTTTTAATATGCACGGCAGGAGATTTCATCCTCGTTATGATATATGGTGCATTAATGTTGAAAAGATAAACACATTTGGAGAGCGCAGGAAGGGCCTTGTGTTTTTATGTTAGCAGAATGCTTCCTAATGAATAAGAATGCACGGCTGCCTTCACAGAGCCATATGGCAGCTTTTCTAATTTTAGTAGGTTGCAGATGCATAATTCTCTCCTTTTACCTTCTAGAACCTTTGAGATGCTGATTAACTTTTCTTGTAACATTGTATCTGTGGTGCTTGGCCACACATCGCCTGTCATAGTCTCCATGACTTCTGTTCATGCACAGGTTGAACTGCTGCCGGCCTCACAGAGAAGGAGAAAGCTGTGGGTGTACTCCCTAGTACAGTCTTAGAGTTTGCTGTGGAGCTGATCGGCCCCGAAAAATTGACAGGTTTCTGAGTGAGCACTTTACTCAGGTTAAAGCAGTGAAATTAATTATAGAACCTGTACAATGTATCTGGTTTGTTGTAGCCAAATATTCTGATGCTCTAAATAACTTGGATTCAGTAAAAAGCAGTTCCCTTCGTGCTCGGCCTAATGTGAAAGTCACTGAAGTCAATGAAAGTTTGAATTGGCTTTCCTGTCACGGGTGGATCTCCACACGAGCAGCACCAGAATGTTGCCGCGAGTGTAAAGGCCTGTGGATTATCCATCAGCGGACAACAGTTCACAGAGTGGGTACTGTTTACTGAATTCTGTCTTTTTAAAGCTAACATCCACTAAATTTCTACAGCCTCTTTAGATTATTTTATTTAAAAAAAATGAAAGAGAGAGAAAGGATAAGTATTAACTTCTCCCGTAGTGATGCATGATCACCTTCTCCTTGTGATGGACAGGCTTGAAGTGGTACCCAGGTTACTAAGCAGTTCCTGATGGTTGCCACCGCTGTGTTAGAACAGTCATGTGACTGGCTGGCCGAGCCACTGTCACAGTCATCCCTGTGCAGGGAGGGGCCCTCTGTCAGGCAGTGGAAAGTCTGAGCTTTTACGTTCTCAATGCACTTGGCTAATGGGCAAGTACACGAGACTAATATATAAGCATCAATACGCTACCACAGAGCAATAAATACACCTCAGAGGACTGTGTAAAGGTCTTTAAAAAAAACAAAACCACTTCATAATTCCCAAATATCTCATATGCTTTCTTTAAAAATAAGTTACTTTTTTTTTTTTGCTAGGCTGTATATCTGATTTATTGCTGTTCTCACCAGAAAACTGGAATTTAACTTTCAAATCTATGCCTGTACATGGCATGATGAAGAGCAATGTAATCCAGCTGCTTCAAGGAAATGTGTTTCCTGTATTAGGTCAGTTTTATTTCTAGAGATCAAATGCCCCACCTTTTCTTTTGTTCTCAGAGAAAGCACGAATAATAATTACTTATGAAAAAATATGGAATTTAATATTAATGATTTCCCCCAGCTTGTGGTATGACTCATCTTAGTGCAGGCCCTAAAGAGATGAGATTTGTTCTTTGCTTTGAAACTGGAAATCTAATTAATTGGCATTGGATTTCTGGAGTGCACACAAATGGAGAAGGGAGAGAACAGGCTGTCGAAGCAGCCACCCTAGAGGACATGAGTGTCAGAAGGCACTGGAAGGAATGGTGGTGAAGGGCTCTCCAGCCAGGGCTTGGTGTTTGTAAAACAGAGCTGTTAAATAGCTATTTTATGTTTCTCACAAATATTTTTAAGAATGAAAAATAAAAGGAGAGAAATGTGACTTTCCCTGTTATTCTCTCAGGTCATATTCTTTATCTAAAGAGAATGACTGTAATGGCCAAGGCACTGCAGGATACATGACGTGAAGCAGGGGCCGGACTCAGGAATTGCAGTGTTAGCATCCCCTTCCGCACTGTTAGGATAAGACTTCATAAGGTTTGATCATGTGAAATCTGGAACCAGCCTTCCACTGGTGCCTCCACCAAAGGATATTTTTATAGTTAATGGATGCAAAATATAGAAAACTAAATATAGTTCATGACCACTGAGAAAACTGTTTGATTTAAAAATATTAAATAGTGTGTTTTAGTATAGTAATGCTGTACTTACAGAAGTATAAACATCTAAGAATTAAAGCTTATGTCTGTATGGTGTATACAAAAGCATTGCTCCATTGTCGAGATGCACACGTCTTGTTAAAATAGTTTGTCTCAAAGGACATTTCCTCCTCCTGTTTCCTCTTCCCCTCCCCCTCCTTCCTTCCTCTCCTGCTCCTCTTGTTTAATTTCAAACTGAACTGAACATTGTATAGCAGTGGTAAGGACTTCATGAAAAGTACCCAAATATTGTAAATTCAGAACCTGTTTAACCTTGATCCCAGCTGCATTAGTAAAGCCATATTTCTGGGTGTTTTGTGTCACTCCATAGTATTGATTAGTTTTCATCTCACTATTGAGAAGTGACCCAAGCATAAATTCAACGCAGATCTGAAGAACACATAACAAGTTGTCTAGAAAAGGTGTGTGTTGGGAACACTGAGGAGCAGAGGACTGCAGCTGGGTTCCTCTTCCCTGCTGGCCTGTGCTTATCCTGCAGTGAGCAATGAGCCCTTCTCATGCTCTCAGCCTCACCTGCCTTGCCACCTCTCTACACCTTCTGAGTTTTCTTTCAAGTCACATGTTCCACGAATAGAATTTCAGCCTCATCTTGGGCAACTGTTGTTTCACTTTTGATCACCATTTACTAGAGCTCTGCTTTAGGTCATTTGGTGACACTGAAAAGTGCTGGCCACTTCTGGTGGCCTGATGCCGCCCATCCACATGCATGTCCCCCCAGAATCTAACCTACCTCAATCTCCATATACATGAAATACGTTCACCTGTCCCCAGCCATGCCTCCCTTCTCTGAACTAAAATGGGTTCCTTGCAGCTCAGCCCCCCATTTTCCATTTCTGTTGATGGCACATGTTTTGCTCTCCTGGTGTCAGTGTAAGCTCTTGGCCAATAAGGATGTTTCTCGACACTTGAACTCAGAGGTGTGGCTGTGTTCCACTTCCTCTGTGGGCGGAGCTACAACACTGCTGTGATGCTAGAATCACCTGCTGCCGTTTTCCTTTAAAGATTTACCAGGTGAATATTGTGAGCAGGAAACAGCATAGTTTGTTATAAACAGGCTTTAAAGCTTTCCAGAAGTCTTCCACAAACAGACGTCATCAGAGCTAAGCCATCTCTTGGCCCTTGTTCCAAGTTACATCTGCTTGATAAGTCCCAAACAATAAACTTGTGTGCTGAGTTGCTCTTGATTCTTTGTATCTGGGTCTTTCCTGAAGGCATAAAATGCTGAGCAAGATGCTGCAGCATTTATAACGCCCAGGCGTAAGGTTTATAAGTGTTGGGGGTACCTGCCCAATTGTGTTGTCATCAAGAAAGTTGTATAAATCACACAAAACTTAACAGATGAATATACTGTCTCAGTAAGATAACATGTCCTGTAGATATATGTGAATTATCATCTAGTGATTGCATTAACATACAGCTGTCACTAAGATGTATTTATTTGACCCTTAAGGAAACAATAGTACAGACTCCATGGAAAGGAATAATTCACTCCTTTTGTGTTAGCAGAATCTCATATGACAACAGCCTCAGGTTTGTTTTTTGGGGAGGGGGGTGACAAGCGGGACAGAAACGCTCATATCTCTGCTTCCTGCCTGTGGAGTGTGGCCAGCCGCCTCCAGCTTCCCCATCTTCACAGCTGCAGCCGGTTCTCACCTCTGCCTTCCTGCTCCGTGGATGGACCCTCAAATCATGAGCGAAAGAAAGCTGGGCTTGTCAGGGCTTTTTGTTCAACAGTGAGAAAAGGTCCTAACACATGTGGTAACATATATTGAGAGTTATTTTCTTGAACACTCGTTTGTTTTTTTGTTTGCTTGTTTGGTTTTTTTTTTTTAAGATTTATTTATTTAATGTATGAGTGCTCTACCTGCATGTACACCTGCAGCCAGAAGAGGCCATCAGATCACATGGTGGATGGTTGTGAGCCACCATGTGGTTGCTGAGAATTGAACTCAGGACCTTTGGAGGAGCACTAGCCAGTGCTCTTAACCGCTGAGCCATCTCTCCAGCCCCTGAACACTCATTTTTTTTTTTTTTTTTTTGGTTTTTCGAGACAGGGTTTCTCTGTTTAACAGCTCTGGCTGTCCTGGACTCGCTTTGTAGACCAGGCTGGCCTCGAACTCGCAAAGATCCGCCTGCCTCTGCCTCCCAAGTGCTGGGATTAAAGGCGTGCGCCACCACCGCCCGGCTTGAACACTCATTTTTGTGGTGTTAAGTTCAAAGAATATTATTTTATTGGATTTAGGGAGATAATATTGAGTGTTTGTTTTAAGATGAAAACGTTTTAGGGGCTGTAGGGAAGGGTCCACAGTTGAGAGCACTAGCTGCCCTCGGAGCTGTCAGTAATGGGCATGGAGGTCCCATTTAATGAGCAGATAGATGTTGCTTCATCTCTCTCTCTCTACCCCAACATCAACTTCAGTCAGGTGTCCTCCACCTCCTTCTCCCTCCCTCCCCCCTTCTCTAACCCAGAGCCTCACATGTACCACTGAGCTGCATAGCAGACCCAAGTCCACTGCTTACGAGGAATAAGATAGAGATTTAACAGCAGAGGAGTGAACTGTGAGAGAATCTGAGATGCATCAAGATTCACTGTGTGCAGACAGATGATTCTCTCGAGAGCTGAGCCATGTCCCTTCACACCACCCATTTCCTCCTTTCCAGTCTTCTGCCTGCACCCTGAGAGTTAGGGGAGCACAGAGGGGAATAACTCCCCATTCCTATCAACCCTCTAATTCACTTATTTCCACTGTTCTGGGAATTAGAACCAGGGAGATTCCTTTTTGTCAGCCAGACATCAAAAATTAGTGACTTTCCTGGCCTACAGGGCTGGCTAGTGAGAATACAGATGTGGTACCCTTATTAATGTGTCTTCAAGTGGGCCAGCATCTTGTTGGGGCAGTGTTCTGTTTTATGGACTGAAGGAGGCAAGAGCATCCAGATGGCCTCTAGAACAGTGGTTCTCAACGTGTGGGTTGAGTCGTGACCCCTTTGGGGGTGAATGACCCCTTCACAGGGGTGCCTAAGCCATCACAAAACATATTTACATTATGATTCCTAACAGTAATGAAATTACAGTTGTAAAGTAGCAATAAACTAATTTTATGGTTAGGGGTCACCACAACATGAGGAACTAACTAACTAGCTAACTAAAGGGTCACAACATTAGGAAGGTTGAGGACCGCTGCCCTGGACGTTCATCAAACATTCATGCATGGCAGGCCTTCCAGCCTGTGCCCATCTACCCTACAGTCTGAGACCTTCTTGGGAGGGTGTCTCTTGTATAACCTTCTGGTGGAGAATCCTGCTGCTAAGGAGTGTTTCTGGTAGGGGGGCACACCCCACAGTGAGGAGGACAGGAAAGACCACAGTGTGCTCATTCTGAACAGGGGTCATTAGCACCTTGCTCCCCTACACTGAGGAGGAAAACCAAGTAAGGATGCGCAGGAAAGGCCTTCAGTTTCAAGCATTAGAATTAATGAAGCATGGAAGCTTAATGCCAAGCATGCAGGGGTCTCTGTAAAGCAGTGACAGGGAGAGGAATGTGCCTGCTTCTGGGGGCCACACATAGCATGGCATGGGCAGAACTACAGAGGAAAGGTTCTGATCCTGTGCTTGAGGATAGAAGAGTGAAGATACTGGCCTAAAACCACAGTGTACCTCGTGCATTTATTTAGGATTTTCTTAGCAGGGAGAAGGGAGTGCTATGCAGTAAGTGACAACGCTAGTCTTCTGTCCTATGATTGGAGAACATGGTCACTTCCTGGACGCAGAGGATTGCTAGTCTGAGACAAAGCCTGTGGAGAGGCAGCTTTTAGGGAGTGAACAGGGAAGGGAGCAAAAGATGCTACAGGTAAGATGGTAGCATGACACAGGAAGCAGGAATGGTGTGCTACTGGTCAGCTCTGAAGAAAATACTGTGTGTGAGACCCAGTGAGGGGAATGAAAAGCAGTCACTGTATGCTGTCAGCAGTTGTATTTTAAACAACACTAGGGTTTTTTTTTTTGTCTTGTTTGTTTATTGTGTGTATGCATGAGGAAGGATAGATCAGAAGACAGCACAGTGGGAGTTGGTTGTTTCCTACCATGTAAATCCCAAATGTAAAACTCTTATCTTCTGGCATGACAACAGGTGCCTTTGCCCACTGAGCCATCTTGCCCCTCCAACTTGGTAGTTTCTAAAGTGTGTTTTCCATGTTATTTTGCTTGTCATTTACACAAGCTGTGATACACAAGTGGCAGACACTGAAATGGAGGCTTTTGGGTGCCTTTTTCTTATATTTTTGGTTGTGAGCCTAGCCTTTAACGGCCTAGCTATCTCTCCAGCCCAGGTGCCTTTTTCTGAGCTATAGCTCAGGGGTCTTGAACTTGAGCTACACAATCATCTATCTTTCTGCTGGCAAATACTCAGCACAGAGACTTTCCATTGAGGGTAGGAAATTTGGAGGATCTACATAATTCCTAATTATTTTCAGGTTCCATAATTTAGGCTTTAACAGATTTTTTAAATACTTCATGAAAGTTTTTTTTAAGTTAATACTGCCATGGAAAAGCAAGGTGATTGTGAATGCTAAACTCAGTTACAGTTTGTCGGTTGGGATTTTTAATTTTTTTTATTTTTTCATTTAATTATAATGAAAACATGCAGCGTAAACAAGGATGTAATTTATTCACTTTACACATACTTGGCACATTGCTTTTGTGTTGTTTTCTAGCAGGTTGTGCTTGTGTATGCTGTGCTGTAAACTTACTTTGCCATCCATGAAGAAACTCATTTACACATGTATTGATGATGGCTGTGCATCTTTTTCCTGTGAGCTTTTTTACAAAGTAGTCTCATGCTGATGGTGCACATGGGAGTTTGCATCCAGACTTCTGGAGAGAGTCAGAGCTCAACCATTGACACCCTTTTAAGGGCCTGATGGGGTGCTCCTCCCTCCTCATTCATTCATTGAGTCCTTTGAACCAGTTAGGTCAAGGCTCCCTTTACTCTCCTTCAAATGTGTGCAGATATGTCCCTCATTACACTACTGAGCTCTGAGCAGCAGACACCTACCACCCACCCCCATCCTATTTTGGAGAATCTCTTGAGTGGAAACTAATTGTGCCATAGGATACTACAGTTTCATAATCTATATTTTTCAAATGTCTGCTAGGGGCAGCATGAAACCTCTAAACTCATTTTCTCAAAAGCCTGAAAGGGGATCCAACGCACACATTCTGGGGGTGAAGGGTACCATCTGGCTTCCCCTTCCAGCCTTTCCTCTCCTCTAGGGGCACTTGGGATGCACTCTAATTCATTTATAGGCACATCTGACCCCACTGGAGATTCTGGTGTTAGTCTGCCCTTGAAGCCGCAGCACCATTTAATTTGCTCTTATGTTTGTTGCAGAGAAAGCAGCAGCTGCCAACATAGATGAAGTTCAGAAGTCAGACGTGTCATCCACAGGGCAGGGTGTCATCGACAAGGATGCGCTGGGGCCGATGATGCTTGAGGTACCACACCCTCATCTGGCTTTGTCTTTTAAATGTTCTCAGTAGTCATGTGCTACATTTAATTTCAGGTGAATGTGATTTGAGAAGAACCCACACTGTCATGCTTACTGCACATGACTGTATGTGGACATGTCTATCTGTGCTTGACCTGGCACTTGTATGTCGAACAACATAGGAACTAAATTAAAAGAGAAGGTGGCAGGTCGTGATGTGTGCTGAGCGCTCATTTTCCGAAGCTGCACTTTCAAGTTCTGTTAAGTTCTCTGGGCTCCTGTCACTCTGGTTTGGGGTCCCTGTGTGCCATGTGCCTCTGCCTATATAGAAAGCCTAAAATGTGAAAACCACAGAGATTTATGCGTCTTAGGGCTGTTTCTTCCATCTAGCTTTTTTTTTTCCCCATAAAAATGAAGGTTGAAATAGAAGGAACTTTTTGAAAGCATAACACAGTGTCTGGTATTAGTGGTCTTAGGACAGCTACAGTCTCAGGCTTATAAAATCATCCTTGTTTTTTATTAGCTAGTCCTCAGCACAAAGAGATTTGCTATCCCTCTTTCAAAATTAAAATTCAAGATGTGGAATCTGGTAATATGAGAGAAGAAATATCGGTGAATAAAGAAACAGAGATGCCTGAGACATAAATCATGTCAGTTCTTGGGGACTTTGCTCTGCAGTGAGCAGGAGGCCATGGCTGCTGCATTGCGCCTGCCCAGGCTTGCCATGGCTGCCACGTGCACAGCCAGCTAGTACTCTCCTGACCTCCTGTCCCCTTTCTTTTAAAATAGTTTTTGTTTTTAGAAGCCCTAATTTGTGAGAATCTACTGTATAGTTGGGCCTGGGGATGGGAGAACAGCGATCCTCTGCCCCAGCCTGTGCATTTAGAATAACACAATTCACTCTCTGGTGCTGGGCCTGCTAGTGAGAAGGTTCTGAATGACCCAGGTTGGCCCTTGGGTGCAGGGGCACAAAACTTAATCAGATTTTCATACTAATCACAACCATAGAGGGTCACTTTCCACTTAGTTCTTAGAAGCAGTAAAGTGGGTTCTGATCAGGTAACTATTTAGAGCTATTTAAACTTCTGAATTGTAGGCAGAAATTTAATCGGAATTTTTCCATATAACTGTGTTTATTCATTATGCCTGGGAAGTGGGAAATAACACTTGAAACTCCTTGGAAGACTTTGAGGCTTCTAAAAAGCAATGCTTAGAGTAACCACGGGCTGAGGCTCAGCCCTTTGAGAACAAGTTCATTAATTGTAGAAGTTGGATTGCTGCATATCAGTGGCCCTGATCTCATAAAATCAAACCAAGAAATTTGCTATTTGATAATAATCTTTTTTTTTTACTAATTTATTTTTTATTTCTTCAAGTTACATCTCAGTCACAATCCCCTCCCTACCCCCCCCCCCAGTCCCCCCCTTCCCCCCCCCCCCCCCTCCCCCCCCTACCCTCCCCTTTTCTTTTTTTTTTTTTTTTTTTTTTTTAGTTTAAGGAATTTTCCCCCCCAACAGCTCTCCCTTTCAGTCCAAAAAATGGTTCTTTTTCTTATAACTTTAAATACAATACAAAACAACAGAAATAAATAGGCCACAATTATAAGAGTTATATTGCTTAGCATACATTCCCAATGTCCAGTCTATATGTATTTGGCACCTGACTTTAACATTCTACTATCTAACCATCTCCATGAGTTTAAAGTTCTATATCTAACTCAGCTTTCATACTAACTTGCCTCACAATTTTAAAAATATCTTCTTAGATCCAGAACACCCTCTTGATTCCTAAACAACTCAAAATTTAACTATGAGACTCTAGCTATCTATTCTTCAACCACCTCAGAGACCTGAGAGGGATAAATATATCTGATTATATAGGAAGTGCGGGGCCTGCAGCTTCCAAAACTAAGAAATGACATACCAGTGGATGCCTGGACAGTTCCCATTTTCTCTCCATACATTACAGCATCAATCTTCAGCCATTTGGCCCCGTTTCTCTGACAGACATTGATTGTAGAGCAGGAATTATGAAGGATTTACCTACCCTGTCTTGGCAGAGCTAGGCTGTCGACTTATCTGCTTCCAAGTTTTGTCCTTTTTGGACAGAAGTCTACAGTTGAAGCAAGGGGTTTTTCTGGCCAAGAGAAAGGCTTACCACCACTTCAATCATCTCCCACTGGAGATTCTTCAATGCTCATCTTCTACTTGGAGTAGAATAGGGGGTGCTGTCAGGAGCTGACATGTCTCGATATCAAAAAAATCATAAGTTAAGAAAACATCTTTGAATGCCATATTCTGCAGATCTCTTGAGGTTTTTGAAGATGCCCTATCTATCTCTTATATTTAGATAAGCAAATATTGCTTGTCTCTTAGCAACTTGATTTCTGAGTAGCTTCGAAAATAACTGTGATAGACTGTCATAGTAACTAACAAAATGACACGTTTTCATGACTATTAGTTTCCATTTCTTAATTATCCTAAACAGTTTATGACGGTTGGTAGCAAGAGGCCAAAACTTTACATTTCATTTTTAAGCATTACTAGGAACAATACCTTTAAGAAGCGTTACTCTTAATTTTGTATCAATATACAAAGATCAATAACAATGTGGCCAAATATAATCTTAATTTTGTATCAATATACAAAGATCAATACCGATGTAGCCCAATACCATCTTAATTTGCATGAATATACAATGATCAATACCAATTTAGCCAAATATAATATTAATTTTGTATCAATATACAAAGGTATAAGGCCATATTCAATAATCTGTCCTTTTATCTTGATCTTTCCTATACTATGTCTATGTCCCATTTTTCTCAAGTCTGTTCACTCCTACATAGGAGAGAAAGAAGGATACAGAAAAGAAAAAGAGAGAAGTCCCTGGGTCTAACCTCCAAAACCCATTTAACAAGACCATTTAACAGCTTGTAGTCTTTCCCCCTAAATAACAAAATTTTCTATTATCTGTCAAATAACCAAAGTGGGGGGGAACACCCTCCCCACCTTCTGGGGATAAGACGTTGTTCTCTTAAAATGACTTCCTGCTGATTTGGGACGTAGTAAGCCTGTTTGGGGCCCAAATAAGAATGGAAAAATGGTTAAAAATGTTAATAGAATCATTTGATGTTCAGTTCTTTTGTGCTCAGCTATTTAGATGTCCTAAGAAGTTCATAGACAGAAGATGATCTTCAGAGCTTTACTGGAGATCTGGCTGGAGTAGTCTGTGGAGCTGAACAATCTTAGTGATTTTGAGTTCTTGTGGTTGTAGACTTTTGAGAAAACTACTATTGAAGAAGTCTGCAAGGTTGGATCATCTGGGCCACTCGTCTTCTTTGGTGTCTGATCTGTTTTCTGCTGAGGTTTCTGTTGTCCAGTTGTCCCTGGATTCCTTGAATGGATGCTTTAAATCTCCTGGAAAGATAATCTTCTGAGAATTGAGTGCATGCAGCAAGCACCTGCATAGAATCCTAGTAACTAAATAAATATTTTGGAGAGGAAGTACTGAATGTAGTGGTTTATGGCTTAAATTGAAACCTTTATCCCTGTTTACATGTAGTCACTTAAACAAGGAAAACATGTTCTTGTAGAGCCGCTGTTCCTAGGCATAGATGCACACTCATGCTTGCATCATAGCATAGTGGTTGCTAGGCAACAGAAGCAAATGTCAGCTTTTTTTCATCAGAGCATATCATAGTGAGCTTTAAAAAACGCAAACAGTATTATAAGACGAGCCACTTTCATCTTACAGTTTTATTAGGCCACAAATCAGCCTTCTTACCAGGCTACTACACGGTAAGAAGCCACATGCTCTTTCAAAAGCCAAAGCCAGTAGCACAGTATTGAGAGCCTGAAACCCCTGTTGAATGTGCAATGGCAGCAGTGAGGGAAGGAGACACGGGGTCTGTAAGCAGCAAATGCTGTGTCCTATGCCCCTGCCAGTGCAGGCCTTGTACTATGCTCGTGGCCACTTAGGTATAGTATAGTCTTGCCTGTGTGTGGCTCATATTATAGAGAAAACCAGACAGAATATTTAAGAAAAGTAGAAATCCAAGCAGTGTTTTTTCGTTTCAGCTGGTTTGGGTCTTTGCTTCATTGTTGTTGGTTTTTGCTGTTGTTATTGTTTCAAGACAGATTCTTGACATGTAATCTGGACCGACCTTGAACTCCTAGCAATTCTCCTGCCTTAGCCTCCCAGGTGCTAAGATTTTAGATGTATGCCAACATAACCAGTTGTTTTTCTTTTCATAAACAACCTCTCACTTATACCTCAGGATCAGTTTTAGATTAAGACAGCATCTAGTTTTGTGATGAAAGTAGAATTAAAGATGGAATATATTATTCCAAAGCAGCCGACAAAACAGAATCCTCGTACATAAACAGACTCGGGTGGACCATGCACTCGGGCCATCCATTTCCACGGGGTGCGGGGCTGGGCATGTTACGTTCATGTTGCAAATGTATCTTCATGTAGATAAGTGTCAGGAAGAAGCGAAGTGGCATGAACTGACTGGGAATTTAGCTGTGATCAGTGTTCAGCCTTTTCTAGTCCTGAATATTACTAGGCCTGTGAAACAGAACTCTGATAAGCAAGGAGCAAACGTAGGAGAGAAACAGAAACGGGGCCATGACTGCCAGCACAGGCTGCAGGGGTTCGGCTTCAGTCCTCCTGGATTTAGCAGGGGCTCTGCTACTGACCAAGTGGATGGTGCCTTCTGTGAACCCTGATTCCCCTCTATCACTTGGAAGAGAGTACTTTAAAAGGACACACAGTGTGCCCACAGAGTAAACATGCCCCATAGCTCTCGTTTATCTTCACTTCCTAAAATATTTTAGCCTCATCCCTTTCTGTAATCCAGGCTGAAGTAGCGCACAGTGAGACAGCGAGCCCATTACAGGGCGGGCTGCCAATACTTAGGTAACTTAGGCAGCTTAGGCACCCTCGGGCCTTGCTACTGTCCACATTTGTCTGCATGCCAGAGACCCTGCCCAAGTCCTTCCCTGCACACCAGACAATGAAGGCCGGATGTTGCTGGGAGACCATGTGTGATCACACTTAAATCCTGGCCACTTAAAAACTTGTCAAAATTTAGGGGATTTCCCCTGATGCTTATTTTTAAACTGAGGAAAACTGAGGCCCCTTCCTCTCAGGACAGAACATGCACAAGCGTGGGGCAGAATGGGTGTATGGACTGCTGCTGTGAGTCTGGAGGTTGTGGAGTCCTTCGATCCTGCTCTGAGATCCTATCCATGTTTATAAGAACATAAGAACCTATCCATGTTTATTTGGCAACAATTATCTCCTGGTAGATTAACAGACATAGTGTTTCTTTTTTGGTTCTAATAAGAGACCCTAATCTAGCCTCTCTTCCATTGAATAGAATGGAATCATTTCTGTTTCCCAAGAGAAAGTATGTTAATTGTTTCTGGGAGAGCAAAGGAGATCTCTTTCCCTTGGAGAGCTGGGTCCCTTTATAACAGCTGCATGTTTTTCTTTCGCAGCCTTTCTAATACAGCTGGTCTTTTTCCTTAGGCCCTCGATGGGTTCTTCTTCGTCGTGAACCTGGAAGGCAACGTGGTGTTCGTGTCCGAGAATGTGACCCAGTATCTAAGGTATAACCAGGAAGAACTGATGAACAGAAGTGTCTACAGCATCCTGCATGTCGGGGACCACACTGAATTTGTCAAGAACCTGCTGCCAAAGTCCATAGGTAAATGTTAGCGGCCCCACACACACGCAGGCCCCCTTACTCCTCTCTCTTATTTTCTTGGTAAGAGTGAGCCAGAACTTGTGTGCCACAGGCCTGGCAGCAGCTGTGAGTGCTCAGTATAGGGTCATGGAGAGGACCTCCACAGATGCTGCTCCTGGCAACACGCTGATCTCATATACATACTGTGGAAATGATTCAAACGGAAAGTACTTCTAGCAACTACTGGCACTTTTATAGTTTAAAACAAGCTGCAACCTTCACCCAGTGCCTCCCCACTTGGAAAATCCATTCTGGTTATCACCGTCCACAAAGCGGGTCCCAACATGTTTGAGGTTTGACCCCATTTGAGTTCTGTGTGTAAAAGGATGTGATGTGTGTATGGGGTGTTCTAAGAAGGAATCCCGAGGCACAGGCAGTGTGGGCATATCAACCCCAGGGTGCTTTTTCATGTTAGTTTCTTTTTTTTTTTTTTTGGTTTTTCGAGACAGGGTTTCTCTGAATATCTCTGGCTGTCCTGGACTCGCTTTGTAGACCAGGCTGGCCTTGAACTCACAAAGATCCACCTGCCTCTGCCTCCCAAGTGCTGGGATTAAAGGCGTGCGCCACCACCGCCCGGCTCTCATGTTAGTTTCTTGAGCTGCTCTGCAGATGTTGGTGCAGGGCATAGCCTTCCTGGCCCATCTGTGTCCCTCCATAAGTCCGTCGTCCTCACCTCCGCAAGTTTCCTGACCTCCACCTGTTCTGGAGATGCCGTGCAGAAGTGTGCGTGACGGGTGTGGGCCACTGTGGTGCCTTGCAAGGTGGCCCACCGAGTGATCCTTCATTTAATATTCTCACTTTAACTGGTGAGAATATCTTCACAGATAAAATGGACTATGTATTATAGCGCATAGTAAGGTCAGTCCTGAATTGGCAAGTATTCTTCTTTTTCTTAAAACTGTGTATATGTGCTGGTCTTATAATTAGTAAGTAGAAATTCATAATTAGTAAATAGAAAAAGCTCCTTCTTATCTACCATTAAGGCCAGCCTTGCCTCATGAGGGTAAAACCCTTTGCTTTTCATGATGTGTGAGCACTGGTGTGAGGCTCTTCTGTTTAGATCTCTATTAAATGTGTAAGAATGGACATCATAGTTGAAGTAACTCATTTTCCAATCTCTTCAGTAATTTTTTGTTCCTTGAAGGACTTATTATTTCTCTTGTCTAAAGACCCCTCTACCTTGCTTCATGCTCCGCCTTTTTCTTAAGTTTCCACTTCTTAGTCTGGACCAATAAGAACCGTTTCCTTTCTTCTTTGATTCTTCTGTGTAGAGTCCATTATGTAAATAGTTTTAAAAATTGCTGATCTTGAAATGTGCTCCAGAGAGCCTAAAGCTAGTTTGCCTCACTGGATAGCTAGAGTAATGGCAGGCAGGAATGTGACTTCGGCTCCCTGCTCTCCAGAGCAGCTTTCCTTCCAGTCTGTGAGCAGGCTTTGGCCTGGGTGTCTTTGGCACCCCTGTTCCTGGCACTTTCCCTGTTCCTGGCACTTTCCATGGGGTTGCCATTTTCATCAGTAGGTGGTAGAGGAAAGAACTCTGGAATGAGAGTTACGATGATTCCACTTGGGACTCTTTCCATAGCTTCACATTTCTCTGGAGGTCAGTTCTCTCTCTTGATCCATTAACACTCTCTAGTAACCCAAATTAGTCATTCTTTTCTTTCCTTTGTTGTCTTCTCTAATGTGTTTCAGAAGACATCAATGTCTTTCCTTTAGTTCAGCGACTCCTTCTTACTATATACAATCTTTAATTTCGTCACTAAAACAGGAAGTGAAGTTGTGTTCACTTGACATGGTGTCTGCGCTCTGTCTTCAAGGCTTTTCCATCCCACTGAGGAAGGCTACATGAATATAAGAGAGGCTGTAACCGGGTGGTTAAGGAGCAGACATGGTGGAAAGAATAAAGTTTCTTTAAGAAGTTTGACAACAGTCTTATGAGAGGAAGCCTGAGAAGCTGGGTGTCTCTCACAGAGCACCCTACCATGGAATTCTGTAGCTCAGAAGGGAGAAATGGCAGCGGGAGCAGCAGGAACCACATCCATGTGTTCCTAAGGGTGTGTTGTGGACAGTCCACCCAACTGGATGGGTGAGGCTGCTCAGTGAGGCTCACAGTATATGTGGAGATCACGCTTACGTTCCTGACTCACAGTCCAAGTCCTCTGAAAACCCTCGGTGTTGTTATACTTGGTGCTGTAACCAAAGTTTTGAGCAGTGTTTCTACCTTGAAAACAAGAATGAAGGCAGAGTGTGCTGTCTAGTAATCGGTAGTCAGGGCATAACCTTGAAGAGAGGCTCTCAGGGTGGAAGCTCTGGAGTATATAGATGACATTTTGAAAAGCCCTAGTTCCTGAATATATTTCAATATATACTGAATAAGTCCCCATGCTTTTCCTACGCCTTTTTAATAATCCAGCAGCCCTAAACCCATTGTTTCTTTGTAATCTCGGGTCCCTTTTGCCTCGCAGTAAATGGGGGATCTTGGTCTGGAGAACCTCCCAGGCGGAACAGCCATACCTTCAACTGTCGGATGCTGGTGAAGCCTTTGCCAGATTCAGAAGAAGAAGGCCATGATAACCAGGAAGCACATCAGAAATACGAGACTATGCAGTGCTTCGCTGTGTCTCAGCCAAAGTCTATCAAAGAAGAAGGAGAAGGTAGGACTGACCCTGGGAGAGAGCTCACGTGTCTGTGCACCTCCTCGCTCTGCTGGTCTCTGGCTCAGTAATCGTGCACTGATGCTCACACAGAGAAGAGCTTTTTCCTCTGTGACATTTGGGGAGCTTGCACATGCCAACCAGTGTTCTCATTTGAACTTGTTTCCTGGTGATGAAGGTGGCATGTATCTATCTGGTCCAGCACAGTGGCCAACATTCACATTTGAAGCCAGTGTTTGAAGTTGCAGTGGCACCACCAGGAGGCTGGGTTGTTTCCAGTTAAGTTTTCATATGAATAGCATTCGTGCCTGGCGCCCGTGACACTTCTGCCATTCTGACAGTGGCTGTTTAGGTGATTCTGAATTGCTTTGAACACCTAATGTAAATCTTATGCCACAGCCCCAGGGGAAAAAAAAAGTTCATGGGTACAAGCAGCATTTTCCATAGACTTTCCAGGGAGTAACAGAATCTCTGTAATTATGCGCGGACCCCAGGCCTTCAGTGTGTATAATAGCAGAGTGGATAGACATATGAGTGGGGAATGGGAAGCTTTCGGATGTGTAAGCTTACTGGGCTGTTCCCCATAATGAGCTGCTGATGTCCACCATCCCATGCACTCCAATCAGCTAATGCACACAGCTGAGTGTCCCTCTTTAGTATAGGATGCTGTTGGAGAAAGCACACTGTCACACGCGGAAAAAGCTTTTGCCTACCAGTACCAGGAACTATTCTAGCAGGTGGATAACCATGTGGACAAATTCCTTCTCTTCTCTGTGTATCAATTTATTAAGTCAATTGCCAATGTGAGTATCAGAATGTGTCACCAAATGGGACTGCATGTAACTCGGGGGTGAAATGCTTACCTGACATATATGAGGCCCTGAGTTCCATTCCCAGCACACACACACACACACACAGGGCTTATGACTGTGACTGAACTATAGTTGCCACTGAATACTAGCTTAGTGCTTTTTAATGAAAATGTGTAAATTTTTTTAAATTTACGTTTTATCAGAAGGGATTTCTGAAGAGCTATTATGGAGATACGTGGCATTTCAAAGTTAGCCTTTGCTTAGGTGTAACCATCAGAGGTGGATAAGGAACAGCTGCACCGACTCGCTGTTCTTCACCGGAGATGAAAACATGGATTCTGGCTAAGGTCTACCCTTGTTGCTAAAGCCCGGTTGCTTGCCTAGCACACACAAACTACATAAAATCAGGATGTTATTTACTTATAATCCTAGTGCCCAGGAGATAGACACGGGTGGTCATGCTTGGCCACACACAGCAAGTGTGATGCCCGCCTAAGATGCAGGGGACTATGTCTTTAAATTAATTAACAAAATTGGATCTCGAGGCAGCGTGTGTTGGTGCACACCTTTAATCTTGCTACTTAGATGCAGTCAAACAAGTTGAAGGCGGTACCACTGTATTTATCCCAGTGTTCAGGAAATGGGGCCAATGGATCACTGCAGGCCTGAGGCCAGCGTGCTCTACAAGGGAGTTCCATGCCAGCCAGAGAGACACAGCAAGACTGTTGTTACCTTTAAAGAAAAAGAAAAGAAAGGTTTCTGTATGTCTATAAAATGTAGCATAAGTGAGGGCTTCTTTTCCTTTTTTTCTCTTCCTTTTATTGCAGCTGCAATACTGAGGGCTGAGCTCAGGGCCTTCCACATGGTAGGGAGTATTCAGCCACTGAGCCACATACCCTGCTCCCCATGATGAGTACATTTTAATCTAAAGATACCAGCTATTACTTGATATCTTTTCCCCCCAAACCCCCCAAAAAGAAAGTAAGTAATAAAGAAGGAAAGGAAGCTTCTTTCTTGCTTACCCAAGAGTAAAGGTGAATCATGAAAACCAGAGGCTTGAGAAGACGTGAAGAGTGCTTTATTTCTGCAGCAGCCTTTCGTCAGCCTTTTTTTTTTTTTTTTTTACTTGAAAGAGCCATACAGTGTGCTCTGCGTGTTACACAGGTATCTAAGACATGTCACTGTTCTCCAGAAGTGAACCTCCATGTAGAAAACAATAACAGTGAGGGCTGGAGAGATGGCTGCTCCTCCAGAGGACTCAGGTTCAATTCCCAGCACCCACGTGGTACCTCACAACCACGTATAAATCCAATTCCCAGCACCCACGTGGTACCTCACAACCACGTATAAATCCAGTTTTAGGGGATCTGTCCGCCTTTTGTGGACTCCACAGGCACCAGGCATGTAAGTTGTACATGCAGCAAAATATCTGTACAAATAATAAAACTTAAAACAGTTTTTAAATTGTTTTAATTTGAAGTAGGGGCGAGGTTAAAGCCCATCACTGGCTGTGTGAGGGACTCACCCTGCCAAGGTTCTGGTGCACTTCCTAGGTGCAGTAGAGCCTGAGTCCACATTCAGATGCTGGTTATACTCCTTGGTTCAAATTTCTTTTCCCATTGTCAGGTACCTCCATAGCTTAAGTGTGACCCTGACGCTAAGAAGCGAACCCCTTTGCAACAGTGTCTGATTTTAGTTTTGTCTTTTTGTTTTGTTTTAGTTTATTATGAATTTATCTTGATTTTACACTCAGGGACTTAGTAAAAAAGGGTCCCCATGCTTTGCTCAGCAGGGAGGTGGATTCCAGTCACTGACTCTCTGGTCTGGTGGGTGGACTCTACCACGTGTACCGTGTAGTTTCGATGTCTTCCTTTCTCCAGCTCATCCTAACATCTGCCTCCACTGTGGTCAAGAATTAAGCCAGTGAGAAGCTTAGGCCCATGGCAGCTCTCATTTATTTACAAGGCTACGCTGTCATAGATATTGAACTGATTTGATCACTACGAATAAAAATCTTAATTTGATAAACAACTGTGTCTTAAATTTAAGATTTGCAGTCCTGCTTGATTTGTGTGGCACGAAGAGTCCCCATGAAGGAGAGACCAGCCCTCCCCTCATCAGAAAGCTTTACCACCCGCCAGGACCTCCAAGGTAAATTCTTGTCACAGAGGACAAAAGTGGTCATTTGAAAACGTCTAGGCACCTGAATACAGTGACTTTCTCCCAAAGACCTCAATGCTGAGAGGTTGTGGTGGCACGGCTGTTGTGGTGAAGTGCTGGTGAGCGGCTGTCCTCACCGTGTTTCTCCCTGGAGGTGTATTTGTGCTGCCAGCTCCAAACAGCAGCTTTCCATTTCTGCAGTTCTGTCTCTGGATGCTCCACCAAGCCCACATCAGAACAATTCAGTTTTTAGTGTCTATACCATCATTGCTCTGTGTAGAATATAATATTAATTAGAGGCGATGTACAATATAGGGAAAATGTACAATATAGGAAGCCAGTCAGGATAGTGCATGTCTGAAGCCAATCCTACATTCAGGAGGTAAAGTAGATTATCCTGGACTGTACAAGAAGATCTTTCAAGAAATCACAAATAAATTGAATAAAATAAAAACTGCCCGGGAATATAGAGGCCCTGTGCATGTCCTGCGCCTTTTACATGAGAGGCTTTCAGGGCTATGCATTTTAGTGTCCCTGGACCCCAAACCGATATTCCCCCCAGACATGGGCAGTGACCGTGAGTAAATGTATGTGCCACTAAACGTCGTTTCTCTAGAAGATGGGGGTTGCCATGTAACGCCTGCCGCTTCCTCTCAGGCAAGATCACGTCTCTGGACACCAGCACCATGAGAGCCGCCATGAAGCCGGGCTGGGAGGATCTGGTGAGAAGATGCATCCAGAAGTTCCACACACAGCACGAAGGGGAGTCTCTGTCATATGCCAAGAGGCATCATCATGAAGGTAGGCCCCATGCTACGGTAAACTTTACGTCGTTGCTTCCTGTGGGGACATTGAGATTCCCAAAGCACGGTCGCTTCACAGAGCTGCTGTGTCCTGTGCTGGTGCTGCGTGGCCCAGGAAGCTATGGGAGGAAATAAGGCAAGAGGCATTGATATAAAAAAAGAAAGGTCACTTTCTATAGTCCTCATACTTGTAGATGTACGACAAGGTAGCACAGTTCTATGTAATCTAAGGAAACTAGACCCAGTGCATAGGGCAGTGTGGCCGGAGGAATGGACGAGATGTGTGAGAGTGAGGGAATCCCGAGCTCCCCTTCGAGGCACAAACAACAGACTCACATGTTCCCTGCAAGCCCTGAGCAGTCACATCCCCTGCTCCAGGTCTCTCCAGGACTAGAAGGACAAGGGAGCAAACTCACACTCTAGCCATCTTCCAGTGTGTTGCAGCACAGAATGAATGATGCAGCCTTAGCACAGCCTTGTCCCTCTCTGTTATCTCACCCACTCTCACAAAAGCCAGCAACATAGCTGTCGCAGCCCTCCTCCCCCTGTGCACGCCCTGTCCAGGCAGGAGAAGCAGCCGGCTCCTGAGCGTCCAGACAGTGTCCACTTATGACCTCTGCACCAAGTGGTGCCCCGGTGGTCACACTGGCTACTCTCCCAAAGTCACCTCTTGTCAAGCACATTTGATGTAAAGAGAAGAATCTTTTTTGCTTTAACAAGTGATGAGTGGCAGTTGGTCCACATGGGCTCTGCGGCATGTGAGGGACTCAGAACTCCCGCGTGGACAACGGTCTGCCTCAGCAGAAGACCATCTGTGACTAATTTGTGGCAAACGGAGCTGTACTTTGCCATCCGTTTAGTGTGCACCTTGTGGCCTTGGCCTTTAACTAGTAAGGTTTGTACGTTGGAGCTCTGTCCTTTTGAGGCCACTTACTGAAGAAGCAGACACAGTAAATGTACTCTCACCCCCATTTGCTCCCCATGCCCACATGTTTTTTCAGCAACTAATCAAACATTTTGTACCTCCAATATTGTTTTCACTGTTAGAATAAGGACAAATAGAGATGGTACATTTGATGGAAATCAGCATTTAACCTACCATTTCACTAGATAATGGCTTGGAATAAAGGCAGAAAATAAGGAACTGCCCTTGGCAAACATGTTCAGGGTCCCTGGGTCCTGAATGTCCTTCATTTAATTCCCTAGCTTCCTGGTTCTTCACAAGAGAGTCCACATAGACATCCCAGGTACTGTACTTGTTTAGAGAGAAGGGACCCACTGGAAGGAAACAGCACAGATGTACAAAATGGTAATGCCTGAGCCTAGGCAGTTAGCTCAGTGGGTAAGAGAGCTTGCTGGTTGGTCACGAGGACCTGAGTTCAGAGCCCCAAGAACTGGAAGCCAGGTATGGTTGCATACTCACCTGTAACTCCCACACTGTGCAAGGTAGGGACAGGATGGCCAGAACTTTGTAGGCACACACAGGTGCACATGCACCATCTGTAACCACCCATACATGCCCGCACAAGAGGAATATAAATACAAACTTTTTAAAGAAGCATGCAGTAGCAGAACTCCCCACCTGTGCTGAGTAGGAGCGTGCGAGGAGGTTTTCTTTGAGTTGGGAACATCCTGAGCATCAGGTGAGCTCACACACCACTCTTTAGCGTACAGTCCAAACGGAAACTCTGTAGAGAACACAGCCACGGTGAGAAGAACACTTGAAGTCATAAGCCTCTGAAAGTGTGAGTCTTCTACGCAGTTGTGTTTCTGTTGCCTTTAGAAACATGCTTACTGCATAAAGCCCAGCACATGCAGAACAGTAACTGATTCCTAGTATAGCCACTTGAGAGTCCCTGCGGGCAGGAGCAGACAGCTGGGTCCCAGTACTGAGTCTACCTGAGGCTGTGGAGGGGCTGTTTGACTCTTGGAGTGAAGCTCTACCAAGGAACCAGAGTCCCGCTTCCCCAGCTGGTAATTCTCTGCTATTAGACTATTTAAGCCGCAACTGAGTTTTATCGCTTTTTTCTGAATTGAACTCATCTTTTTAGTGAGATGTTCATTTTAAAATACAGTTGTTTTTTAGGGTTGTTTGTTTGTTTGAGACAGGGCCTCTCTGTGTAATGGTTCTGGCTGTCCTGGACTCGCTTTGTAGACCAGGTTGGCCTTGAACTCACAGAGATCCACCTGCCTCTGCCTCCCAAGTGCTGGGATTAAAGGCGTGCGCCACCATGCCCAGCTTTAAAATACAGTTCTATGAGAACATAAACTCAAGGTTATTTTAAAAGAAATTACATTAGGTTAGCTGATTTGCTTTGTATTTCTTATTTTAAAAATAGAAGTATCTGTCCTTTATCTAAAAAATAAAGCGATGATACTCGCTAAGGTCTGTGCTTGGCTTTCAGGTTTTTTTGTTCAGCATTTCTTCTGACTACTGCTGTCCTAAGCATGGAACGAATACTTATTAAACTGTGAGAAACAAAATTGAGAAAAAGCACTGTGAGGTGATGGGTTGAATAGTCTTCAGACAATACACTGTCTTAGATCTCACCCTAATATTTGCACTGTAAAGGAAATCAAGGCAGACTGACTTAGAGATAACATGTTTTGGGGTAGTGTTGTTGTGGTGGTGTTTTCTAATATCGTTAAGAAATTTTGAAAAGGCTTATTTTGACCTGCTAAGCTGTTTTCACTCTCTTTGCCCCATAAAAATAATTTGATTTAAGAAAGAGCAGTTTAGGGGCCTAGAGAGATGGCACAGAGAGAGGTTAAGAGAACTAGCTGCTCTTCTTGAGGACCCAGGTTCAGTTCCCAACACCTACATGATGCCTCACAACAGCCTATATCTCCAGTTCTAGTTACATATATTTGGGCAAAATTCTCATACACATAAAATAAAAATAAGTCTAAAAGTAAAAATAAAACAAATCTTAAAAAATAAAGAACAATTTGTTTTCAAGCTGTTGTTCTTTGTCATATCAAAAAAAAAAAAGATCCACTGTTTGGTATTTTGAGTGAAAAGTAAATGTGCTTTTGAAATGGATGTTTTATACCTGTAACTTTTAACATGCTGGTAGGAAACCTAATGAAGTTTATCACTATTATTATGCCTTGACTCCCCTACGCCACTCTTCAGATTTTTCTTTTCCTTTCTGTTTTTTTTTCCTAAACGTGCCTTCTGTTTCCTTTTTTGCCTGCAGTTCTGAGACAAGGATTGGCGTTCAGTCAGATCTACCGTTTTTCTTTGTCCGATGGCACTCTCGTTGCTGCACAAACGAAGAGCAAACTTATCCGTTCTCAGACTACTAACGAGCCTCAGCTTGTAATATCTTTACACATGCTTCACAGGTACATTAAGCCTCAGTTTCCCTTCCCCTGTAGAGAAAAGTGCCATAAAAGCAATATGCCTCCAGAGACCTCTCAGGTTCCCAGACTTCTCTGTTTTTTTGACTGTGGTGTTATAAACTGTAAAATGAGATTGCTATTAACTGTTGGCTAGAAACCACCTCACTGTACCACTCACAATCTCAGACTGCCCTTTGCATTTTACCTTTACATTAAGAACACAGGGATTAGGCTGGGTGTGGTGGCGCACACCTTTAGTCCCAATGCTTGGGAGGTAGAGGCAGGTGGATCTCTGAGAGTTTTAGGACAGCCTGATCTGCACAACAAGCTCCAGGAAGGACATCCAGGACTATATAGAGGGATCCTGTCTCAAACAAACAAACAGAAACAGAAAAAGAGCACTCGACTTGGCTCCACCTTCCTGTTACACTCAAGAAGGAAAATTCCCAGGGGCCAGTGTGGACGAGAACAGGAAAATTGAAGCCAGTGCTAAGATTTCTGATCCTGTGTGCTTAAACTTTCAAATGTTCATTCTTAGACTGGTTTTGGGTTTTGTTCTTGGGTTTAAATTAATTTCCTCACATTAGACTTTAAATTGAGCTGTGGTAACCATTTCTATAGTTAAAAAAAAAGAAAATTGAATGTTGATTTTTAAAACAAATGTCACAGAGCATATAAGATACTCATTTGGAAAATGATTGAATTTCAAATTCTCTAACTGTTTATGTATATGCTGGGGGAAACTTTGCGAGGTACCGCCAAGAGATATATCCAGTTGCTCTGCTTAGAGACTCCTGTTTTATTGCATTTCTCCATTATTTTGCTTTCTAGCACAGGAATAAAAAGATCAGGCAGGCCTGGTTGCCAAGTATTAGTAAGTCTGACCTCAAACTGAAACAGTTAGAAAGTGATTATGAGGCAGCAGATTTTGCCCACCCCCAACTGGAGCTGATGTTTCACAATTGCTGAACACGTTTGGTAACTCATAAGGCTGAAGCAAAAGCTCCTGGGACCTGGGAAGGCCTGCTTGTAAGCCTCAGTTAGGGAGATGGATTGGAGGATGGATTTTCCTGTAATGGAGGGCAGATAAAAATCACAAACTAGGGGCTGGAGATATGGCTCAGAGGTTAAGAGCATTGGTTGTTCTTCCAGAGGTCCTGAGTTCAGTTCCCAGCAACCACATGGTGGCTCACAACCACCTGTAATGAGATCTAGTGCCCTTTTTTTTTGTCATGCAGGCATACCTGCAGACAGAACATATATATATATATATATATATATATATATATATATATATAATCTTTAAAAGAAATCACAAACTGTGTCATCCCAGAACCCCACCACAGCCACATGCTATCTTGCTCTGGCCTCTAGGGGTTGAGGAGATGAGGAAGTCTGTGAAGCAGGCGATTAGCTAGTCAGAATCACGCTTCTGTATCTGGACCGGGCATTTCAGAACTGCTAGCCATGCAGATGTGCTCCCTGCTGGGAGCTGAAATTTATGGTAAATGGTTGAGTAGCCGTTTCTTTAAGGCTGTGCAAGGTCTCAGTTGCTCATGAGGGAGATGCATAATTGGAATCTTCCTAATGTCCTGCTTACTTACTGAAATTTCAGTATGGAAGTAGCCTACCCCCCCCCCCCCACACACACACACACACTTCCACAAAGCCATGGACATGTTGGTGAGCTGCCTGAAAAGCATCTCTCTTGGTCCAGAACTGTATGTGTTCAGTCTAATCTGTAACTACAGGGCTTGCCTGGCCTTTAGATGTAGTCTGCTTTGGTAAAGAAAAGAGACCCTGCCATTTTTTAAATTAATAACAGCTTACTCTGTATTTTTCCTTTTATCTTATGTATGTTTCTTTCCTCGTACAGAGAGCAGAATGTGTGTGTAATGAATCCGGATCTGACTGGACAAGCGATGGGGAAGCCATTGAATCCAATTAGCTCTAGCAGCCCCGCCCATCAGGCCATGTGCAGTGGGAACCCAGGTCAGGACATGACCCTCAGTAGCAATATAAATTTCCCCATGAATGGCCCAAAGGATCAAATGGGCATGCCTGTGGGCAGGTTTGGTGCTTCTGGGGGCATGAACCATGTATCAGGCATGCAAGCAGCCACTCCTCAGGGTAGTAACTATGCACTCAAAATGAACAGTCCCTCACAAAGCAGCCCTGGCATGAACCCAGGTCAGCCCACCTCCGTGCTCTCACCAAGGCACCGCATGAGCCCCGGCGTGGCTGGCAGTCCTCGCATCCCACCCAGTCAGTTCTCCCCTGCAGGAAGCCTGCACTCCCCTGTGGGAGTTTGCAGTACAGGAAATAGCCATAGCTATGCCAACACTTCCCTCAATGCACTGCAGGCCCTCAGCGAGGGCCACGGGGTCTTGTTAGGGTCATCGTTGGCTTCACCAGACCTAAAAATGGGCAATTTGCAAAACTCCCCAGTTAATATGAATCCTCCCCCACTCAGCAAGATGGGAAGCCTGGACTCCAAAGACTGTTTTGGACTTTATGGGGAGCCATCGGAAGGTACAACTGGACAAGCAGAGACCAGCTGCCATCCTGGAGAACAAAAGGAACCCAATGATTCCGGCTTGCCCCAGGCGGCCAGTGGGGAGAGGGCTGAGGGACACAGCCGGCTGCATGACAGCAAAGGACAGACCAAACTCCTACAGCTACTGACCACCAAGTCCGACCAGATGGAGCCTTCGCCCTTACCCAGCTCTTTGTCGGACACAAACAAGGACTCTGCAGGTAGCTTGCCTGGGCCAGGCTCCACCCATGGCACCTCGCTCAAGGAGAAGCATAAGATTTTGCACAGACTCTTACAGGACAGCAGCTCCCCTGTGGACTTGGCCAAGCTCACAGCAGAAGCCACAGGCAAGGAGCTGAGCCAGGAGTCCAGCAGCACAGCTCCTGGGTCAGAAGTGACTGTCAAGCAGGAGCCAGTGAGCCCCAAGAAGAAAGAGAATGCACTACTTCGCTATTTGCTCGATAAAGATGATACTAAAGATATTGCTTTACCGGAAATAACCCCCAAACTTGAGCGACTGGACAGTAAGCCAGATCCTGCCAGTAACACAAAGCTGATCGCCATGAAGACTGTGAAGGAGGAGGTGAGCTTTGAGCCAGGTGACCAGGTGGGTTTTCTAATGTCTTCTCCGGGTTTGCTCGTCTGTATTGTCCAAGGAGACAATCTTGTAACGGGTGATTTGCATGACATTGTATTCTGCACAGTACTTGGGCATAGGAGGCCGCAGAGCTGCCTCTCAGACATACAGCCCGCGGCTCTTTATGCCAGAGCCGCTGTGGAGACTGAGAGCGTGCAGGTGTGGCTGGGCTCTAATACTCAAGTAGACCGTTGTTATGGACACAGAGTATTCTCTTGATTGGGTTTTTTTTGGGGGGGGGCTATCATCGTTCTAGCAGTGAGTGAGGTAAGTTCATTCTTAGGTCATGGTCGTATATAAATGGGTGGGCAGGACGAACTGCAGACTGGCTGTGGGTAGCTGAACCCTAAATTGGTAGCAATCCCTTCCTTAGACCAGGACTTCATCAGAACAGACAGAAGTATCTGTGTTGCAGTCACTGTGATCAGGGCTCAGCTACTTCATATTCAGTGAAGATCCTTCTGCCTCTTTCTCTTTCCATGAACATTTCTAACTAATGGACAAGAGTCTCATTGACCGTCGATTTTAAAAAAACACGTCAGAGGAAATGGATGGGCGAAGTTTCAGAGCTGTTACCTATCTGTTCAAAACAGTCCTGGGGTCCTAAACTAATCATCTTTTTTGTTTGTTTTTTTCACAAAAAGCAATCCTCATAATGTACAATGTGATCCACTGTAGAATAGCACTATCAAACTAATTAATCTGTCCCCTCATGTCCTGGTCATTCTTGTGGTATAAATACATACAATACTTTTTAAAAATGTACTTAGTGGTCTTCAGTATACTATTTCCACACATTGTACAACAGATCTCTGGAATGTTTTCATCTAAACTGTAATTTTGATCTCCTCCAACATTTCAACCCCAGCCCCTCAGCCATTCTAAACAGTATTCAACAGTGATAATAACACCACAGTGCAGAAGCAAGCCATTGATATTTTCACCTTCCTAAAAAAGCAAGTAACCAGTTATAACAACTGAAATGGTGGATTCCCTGAGTGAATGGAGGTTGTTGACCCAGCCTTGCCTTCCCCAATCTGAACATGTCCTGTCTGGCAGACTCTTGAGTCCTGACTGGTTAAGCAGTGAGGAACTCAGAAGGGTCTCTCTTCTGAAAATGACCTACAGTTTGCCCTGAAAGTTGTGTTGCAAGTGGGAGAGTAGGTGTGTCACCAACTTCAAGAGAGCCGCACCCCCATCCCAAGCTGTGCTTGTGAGCTCCCCTGAATCCACAGAGACTGGATTCAGGGGCAGTTGGGATTAGGAAGGCCACATGTGAAGCCAGTCCCTGCCAGCCAAGCAGTTTCTGGGTACTTGGCATCCTGTTTCTTTCCCTTGGATGTGGACCGCTGCTGCCATTCCTAAGAACGGACACAGTCGTTCAGGCATCCATACAGCTCACACCGTAAGCAGACTGGAATCCCATTAACATTGTTGGTGGTTAATCCTCAGGTTAGTACCAGCACTGGGCTCTATGCAGCAGTCGCTTTGTAAGGCTGTGCGGTTGTGAGCTGGACCACCGAGGCCTCAGCACAAAGTTTGTAGCAATGCCTTGTGTGACGGGAAGTGGAAACCTTATGGACACCCGTGTTTTCATTTCAGATTTGCTGGATTAAATGACACAGATAGTGGCAGTTCAGAATGGCAGGAATTCAGTGTCACTTAGGGAAGGTTGGGCTCAGGAGAGCCACCAAGCTCAGTGTAGAACATGGCTGGCCCCTCCCTCCATAAACAGAATTTGTCTCAGGACTCAGACCCTGGGGGCTTAAGGGACAATGAAAGGGATCACTGTTTCCCATCGCTTTGTGTATATAATTTCACTAATGTCAAACAAGAAAAGATTTTGTGGTTTTGTTTTAAAGTCTTTGAATCACTTGGAGTTTTCTTATTTGGGAGAAATAATTTTCTAATCAAAATTATCCAAGAAGCTGGACTCTCTGCATAGTGAGTCCAGGACAATCAGGACACAGAAACCCTGCCTTGAAAAACCAAAAAAGAAAAAAAATATTGTCCAAGAAACAAAGACTAGTGTATATCAATATAAATCTGTTGTTTTATCCGGGTGTGGTGGTGCACGCCTTTAAATACAATACTCAAGAGGCAGAGACAGGTGGATTTCTGTGAGTTCAAGGCCAACCTGGTCTGCAAAAGGAGTTCCAGGATAGCCAGGGCCTCACAGAGAAATCCTGTCTTAAAAAACAAAATCTAAGTTTGAAAATGGAGGGGGGGGAAGCAGGAAGTATATTTTCTTTAGTGAAATCTAGCCCCTTGCTCACCTTCCTCCACTCTCTCCCAAACACCATCTAAATGCAGCTTCACAGAGCCATTTGAGCACAAAAACCATCGCAGGGAGAAAAGTTACCACAGGAAGTATGCTTTACCTAAATTTAGATCAAAGTTAGCATGAGAAGAAGAAAAAAAAAAAACAATGACTCTTTTACCTCCTGCTCTCCTTAAGACCTCCTGGGTTATTTAGGCCTTTCTTTCATGTCAAAGGAATACATAATTATTTAGTAAACAAGAACAGATAGTAAGCCTGGATTGCAATAGACTGTCTTGTTATTTTTGATTCAAAAAAAAAATTTAACCAAGTGTGTATTTAATTATTACTAGCCTTTTGAGATCAGGAAGTTCTCCAGTAGTGCAGTATTATACATAAAATGACATATTTTTACTGGGTGCAGCATTTAAATAAGATGTTTCTATGACATTTCCTAGCCAACAGGAAACAGAAACTGACAGAAACATTTCCAGTTTGTTTACTGCTGTAAGTCATGTACTTATTTACACAATGGAGCACGGCTGGTCCTCAGCCAAGCGACACTCTTGACTCCTGTTTGCTTCCTGAGACTCTGGTCACAGTGAGGTCTTGGGCATGGCCTGCTGCTGCTGGACTCCATTAGAAAGGCAAACCACATTTTAAACTGGTAGTGCCCAGAGGGCTTCCCTCCAGGTAGAGTAGAGTTCCTTCACAATTCTGTGCTGAGCAAACGATTTGATATTTTTTTATTTAAAATACTTTCAAAAGATACTTCATAATCTATTAGGATGCTTATGTAATTAAAACTCATGCATCCCTTCACTTCCTTCAGAGAACAATTTGACACACGGAAAAATTATAAGACCAGAAAAATGAAAAAAAAATAAAGAAATCAAGTCTGTTTTTCATTTTGTAGAACTTAAAATCTTTCTGACTCATTTTCTGCCAGAAATAGTTGAAACTAACTACCCAAATTGACATGGCTAATTCAAGCATTCAGATAGATGCCTAAGCCAAATCAAGTGTCTGCAAGGCATTTTAAAGGAAGGCATTGATCTCTTTGTCTTGAAAAGAAAATGTGCCTAACAGAGGGCCAGGTTCTAAAAGAACTTCTGTGATATGTAAATCAAAACTGTAGAGGAAGTTTTCTCTCAGAAACCCCATGTTATCACATTTCAGCCCTTCCAGAACTTTTACTAAAGAAAGTGCAAACTCTGTCTGCCTAAGGGGTATAGACATCCTCAGCTCTATCTCCTTTAAGAATATTTAAACTTACAGCCAGGCATGGTGATGTGTTTCTATAATCCCAACACTCTAGATCTGAGGCAGGAGAATTGTAAATTCAAGGTCAACCATTCTTAAGAAAAATTTAACTGATAACAAATTAATGTTAAATGCATCTTCCAAAACTTGACAAGAAATAAACTCAGGCAAACCAATATCTCTAAAAGTTCACGGTGCATCCTGAAATGTTAAGCTGAATAAATTCAGAAAGCGTTGTCCAGAGCTCTGAGTCTGTAGAACCAGACCAGTTCGTATAAACCTCACAAAAACCCTACAGAGCTCTCAAATGTGTGGCTTCACCAGTCACAACTGTGGTACTACTAGTTTCTTCCTCCTTTCCTCCCCCTCCCTCCCCTTTTCCTTCCTTTCCTATACTGGAAATTGAACCCAGAGCCTCTTGTACAAGCTTTACCATTGAGCTACTCTCACGCTCACATAGATGGTTGATGAACTCATAAATGGGAAAGATCAGAAATTTGAAATCATTTTAACTTTAATACATTTATTTTAAAAATAAAATTTAGGGGGCTGGAGAGATGGCTCAGCCGTTAAGAGCACTGGCTATTCTTCCAAAGGACCCGGGTCCAAATCCCAGCACCCACATGGCAGTTCACAGCTGTCTGTAATTGCTTGGCATAGTGGCACACATCTTTAATCCTAGCACTCAGGAGGCAGAACCAGGTGGATCTCTGTGGGTTCGAGGCCAGCCTGGTCTACAAAGTGAGTCCAGGACAGCCAAGGATGCACAGAGGAACAAGGATGCACAGAGGAACCCTGTCTCAGAAGAAAAAAAAAAAAGAACTAAAAGCCAGTCTCTGTTGCATAGGAAGTTGAAGACCAGCCTGAGCTACATGACACCCTGTCTCATTGTTTTTTCCTAAGTAAATTGATTTTTAGATACTCAAATATATTTTAACATGTATGTATAAAGCCTTGTATGTACATGTAATGTTGAAATACATGTCATGTGTCAAGTATTTGCATTTACATATACTTACATATTACACAAAAATGGATTAAAAAGAACCACGGCCAGATATGGTGGCACACACCTTTAATCCCAGCACTCAGGAGGCAGAAGTAGGCGGCCTGGTCTATGTAGAGAGTTCTGGAACAGCCAGGACTACACAGGACACACATAGTGGTTCTCAACCTGTGGGTCAAGACCCCTTTGGGGGGTCACCTAAGACCATTAGAAAACACAGCTATTTACTTCACAACTCATAACTTACAGAATTACAGTTATGAAGTAGCAACAAGAGTAAGTTTATGGTTGGGGCTCACCACAACACAAAGAACTGTATCAAAGGTTCAGGGCATTAGGGAAGGTAAGCATCACCCACAGAGAGTCTTTAAGAAGGGAGGGAGGAGCTAGTGACCCACGGTTCTTGTCACTGGAATTCTGTAGGCTAGACATGGTATAGTGTACCTATAATCCCAGCTCCCAGGCAGCAGAGTACAAAACTTCAAGTTCAAAGCCAGCCTGGGCCACATAGTGACCTCTGTCTCAAAACAAAAACAAAAGTTTTTATGCTGTTTAAGGTGGTTTATAATTTTGTTTGTGTAGCCTGTAACAGAGAAACATCATGACTCTGATTGGAGTCAAATTCAAGTGCATCCATTAAGAAAACCAACACACATGCTTCTGGTATTATTTACATGAGGCTGTTTTGGATAATTCTCGTCAAGGACAATCTGCCCAGCTTTTTCAGAGGCACCTTGTCATTTATTTCAGCCTTCTTCCTCACCCACACACAGAGCTTTAAAAGTCCTCGGGACAGTTCCCATTTTCTCTCCATACATTACAGCATCGATCTTCAGTCATTTGGCCCGGTTTCTCTGACAGACATTGATTGTAGAGCAGGGGTTAATGAAGGACTTACCTACCCTGTCTTGGCAGAGCTAGGCTGTCCACTTACCTGCTTCCAGGTTTTGTCCTTTTTGGACAGCATTCTGTCTACAGTTGGGGCAAGGGGCTTTTCCTACCAAGAGACAGGCTTGCGACTAATTCAATCATCTCCCACTGGAGATTCTTCGATGCTCATCTTCTACTTGGAGGAGAATAGGGGGTGCTGTCAGGAATTGATATGTCTTGATATAAAAAAATCTAAAGTTACGAAAACATCTTTGAATGCCATATTCTGCAGATCTCTTGAGGTTTTTGAAGAGGCCCTATCTATCTCTTATATTAGAGTAAGCAGATGTTGCTTGTCTCGTAGCAGGTTTATTTCTGATTAGCTTAGCAAGTAACTATAATATGCTGTCATAGTACCTAACAGAATGACCGGCTTGCATAACCATTAGTTTGCATTTCTTAATTATCCTAAACAGTTTATGACAATTAGTAGTAAAAGGCCGAAACATCCCATTTCATTTTTTTTCTTTACCTCCTAACCCTTCCATCCCATTTCTCTGGGGTGGGGTGTCCTTATATAACAGTCCCTCATCTCAGTTGAGAGGTCGTATGAGGGCCAAGAGCCTCCTCATTCATTGGGGGTCTATGAAGCAGTACCATCAGTGAAAAGTGTCTGGTATGTCATTTCTTAGTTTGGGAAGCTGCAGGCCCTGTACTTCCTATAAAATCAGATATATTTATCCCTCTCAGGTCTCTGAGGTGGTTGAAGAACAGATAGCTAGAGTCTCATAATTAAATTTTGAGTTGTTTAGGAGTCAAGAGAGTGTTATAGATCTAAGAAGATACTTTTAAAATTGTGTTGCAAGTTAGTATGAATGTTGAGTCAGATATATAACTTTAAACTCATGGAGATGGTTAGATAGTGGAATGTTAAAGTCAGGTACCAAATACATATGGACTGGACATTGGGAATGTATGCTAAGCCATATAACCCTCATAACCGTGGCCTAATTACCTCTGTTTTTTTGTATTGTATTTATTATTATAAGAGAAAGAGCCGTTTGTTGGACTGAAAGGGGAAACTGTAGGGGGAGATAAGATATACCTTAAATTTAAAAGAAAAAAAAAGGGAAGAGGATGGGGGGTGGAGGATGGGAGGGTGGGACTGGAGGGGGAATAGGGAGGGGACTGCGATTGAGATGTAACTTGAAGAAATAAAAAATAAAGGGAAAAAAACAATAAAAAGTTAAGAAAAATGTCCTACAAAAAAAAAAAAAAGTCCTCGGGTTGTTGTCAGGGCTCATTAGAGTCCTGTTCTCATATGTTAAGACAAAACTATACAGGCAGTTTTCCCAGACGCTGATAAAACTTTCCTGAGGAGTCAGCGGAAGATGCAGAAGTTTCTGTTTTAATTTTAATGATGAAAGAAGGTCATCTTTTGATTGAGAGCCCCCACACACTATAAAAGCATTACTGTTGAAGGGCCTGTCAGTTGAAGCGACAAAGGGATCCTGATGCTCTGAGGTGACAGCTATGCTGATCTGGGGCATGCAGTGGTGTCCCTCCCTCAGGAGAGCTCAGGGCCACATTATCTGTCTCTCTGTACATGTCCCACAGAAAGAGCTCATCTTTCTGTTGGAAATAGGTGACACAAAAGGGGTCTTCTCCCTGTTCTAAGAGTACATGGGGAATTCCCTGGAAAATGAATGGGTGAATTAGTTCATTGCTTAAGCAGTTGTCTCTGAAAAGAATCAAACAAAGTGTCACTTCAACCGGAAACGCTTGACATGTGTCTAGTCAAGAGACCTCCCAGAACCAACAAGATGCCCCCACACACACACACATAACCACCAACCCCAGATACAAACTGTAAGTCATAATCATAGATAGAGATATATATCCATAACTAGTGGGGTGGTTCACATAAAATAAAGGGGATACATAAACTGCCAGTGAGTCACAGGGTGAGAAACAGCTTTCTTTCTAATTCAGGCATGCCTGGTTTGTAGGTGAGGGAGTCAGGGGCCCAGAGACTACATTGCAATCCTTGGTGGATTCAGTTATGGAAGATGATTGGCTCATTGTTAAGCCTGGCATTTGTACATACCTGCCGTTTTCACTTGGCTGGGATGCCTTGTGATGGTTAGGTCTGTAGTTGCCAGCGGCTGGAGTTGGGGTCCCACTTGCAGCTTGAGCCTGGATGTTCACTTCTGTTTGTTCACTGCAGCCTGGCAGCGAGCTGGACAACTTGGAAGAGATTTTAGATGACTTGCAGAATAGTCAGTTACCACAGCTTTTCCCAGACACAAGGCCAGGAGCCCCTGCTGGGTCAGTTGACAAGCAAGCCATCATCAATGACCTCATGCAGCTCACCGCTGAAAGCGGTCCTGTCGCACCTGTTGGAGCCCAGAAAACAGCACTGCGAATGTCACAGAGCAGTGAGTATGCGTTCTTAACCAATTTTGCCGCGAAATGTCCTATTTAATCCCCATCAAAACCAGGCTATTAAAATCTGCCTCAAACAGTTTAGAGGTTTTTTGTGATAAAACAGCACCATCTACTGTCCTGGTCTGTCAGAAAGGATTCAGATTGTGGTAGTTTCCTGTGGGGAGGGAAATTCAAGCCAGGCAGTGTACTGCATGCCTGTAATCCCAGGCATGAGGCTGAGGCAGGAGGATGGTAAGTAGTACAGCCATGGTTTATAGAAAGAGGGCATCTTCAGTGCTGGTGAACATAAGGACTGTGCCCAGCACTGTTCTCAAATCCAACAAGGCAAACCTCGGCCAAATCAGACATGACTACCTTTAGAAACTAAACCCTTTCCTGGGTGGTTCCTGGCCATTCCAGAAAGGTGAAAAGGAAAGAAAGATGAATTGTTATTGACCAGGACAATCATAAAGCTAAAGAACTGAGAGAAATACAGTAAGAGATGCATGAGACCCTACTCATTAACCCAGACAGCTGGAAAGGCTCACATTTCCTACTCTGGAGCTCCCAGTGGGACTTGGGTTAGTTAGTGAGTGGAGCCCAGGTCACTGACTGGGCATGGTAAATAATGTCCATTCCCAGCTTTGTTTTTCTGAATGTTTTATTTCCACCATAGTTAAGTCCTCCTTCTCTTAACTGTGCTATTGTAGCCTATGTTTATAAAATCAAAAGAAAGTAAAATATTTGATATTGCCTAATAAATTAGCTCTGTAAATTATAATGCATTTTATTTGAGTGTTTTAGTGACATTGTTATAATAACACAGGTCTCCTACTTGCCACTGGATTACTGCTCAGTACACAGTCAATTCTTGCGAACTAACCATAAAACTCATTTCAAATCTAAATATGTGCTCAGGGTTTAAAGAAGCCATAATCTGTAAGAGAGTATTGCTTCACGCAGCATACTGTACACTCGTAGATTTGAACTTCTAGGGAAAGTGTCCACGTCTACCACCTTCATTCTAAATCCTGAAAGCCCAGTTAACTACATGGTTTCTTTAGCAAAAACTTTTCAGTGTTAAAACTACTGGAGAGAATTATGGTACATGTTTTACATCCCCTTTTTGCAAGGCCATTAATATCAGATAATATCATACAGTGTACTACATATGTTTCCTGTATGTGAGTTGTCTTTCCTATAGATAGTTGACCCCTGGTGTGCATCTTTGTCATTTTACAGGCAACATTTTTCCTTAAAACTACTACTGTTAATATTCTTTTTCATTGTCCTTTATTAACCTTCGATTTTCATTTGTTTTCTCCTTAGCTTTTAATAACCCACGACCAGGGCAACTGGGCAGGTTATTGCCAAACCAGAACTTACCACTTGACATCACATTGCAAAGCCCAACTGGTGCTGGACCTTTCCCACCAATCAGAAACAGTAGTCCCTACTCAGTGATACCTCAGCCAGGAATGATGGGTAACCAAGGGATGCTAGGAAGCCAAGGAAACTTAGGGAACAATAGCACAGGTAAGGGTTCAACCGCACTGCCGCTTCCTGGTGGGTCGTGTAATTTAACAACATGTTCATCCACATCCAAACAGTACAATCACCAGAGGGTTGGTAGAACCCCTATGGATTCCCCATGAGCGGCCCTGGGAAGCTGCTCCATCAAGTTAACCGGGCCATTCATTCTTTAACTGCTTTGAGGAGTTTCTGAGCATCAGCCTTGTTGTCTAGACCTACTTCCCTTCCATCCCAACCGCTGGCCTGAACATGGAAGGGTCTATGCAAAATAAATGTAAGGGCATATGGAAAATCACCGGCCTTGTTGGCATCTAGTGGTAAGCTACCGATACCCCCAAAAATGTATTAATGTGTTTGGAATATTTAAGACAGGAAGTTTAAAATTCCACCATTCTCTCAAAATTCTAGGTTCTGTTTCTATTCAGGAAAAAAAAAAAAGAATTAAAAGTGAAGAGGCTTTTGCCTGTATTTCAGCATTCCTGCTGTAGTCGTCACTGTGCAGAGGACTGTAATCGGAGGACTACTTCAGCCATAGGTTTTGGTGTACTCTGTTTACTGGCTTTTGTCTTCTGGTTTTCTTAATGTTGAACGTATTTTAATAGCTTCAGGTCAAGGAAGAATTAAGTGAGCACACTGGTTTGGGATCATGCCATTTCAAAACTGTAATAACAATAATGACTTTAAGTAGTGGTGTGCCTCAGTTTAGGGTGGCTTCCTGGAGATTCAAGAAGCTGCCTGTAATATAACTGGACGTTGACCTGCTATAGTTTTCCAGTGTCCTCCATATTACCCAGGGACGTTTCCTAAATGATACATGCTTCTGTTACAGTGGCCATAGAATTCAAACTGAACTCACAGTGCCTAGGCCTTGGAGCAGCATCTGTTAATGGATCTGGGAGGATGCCAGCTTCCGTAACGAAGAGCTGCCTATAATTTATAGCTTTCTTCCCCTGTCTCAGTGACGTATTAGAGACTTGGGCACAGAAATAAGTAGATATTATAAAAGAACTTACAGTTGTGTGCTTTAGTTCTTGTATTCCATTTTTAGCTCAGTCTGTAATCCCTGTGCACTGCCATGTTAGTAACTGAAGATCAGAGTTCTCTTTCAGGGGACATGATGGATGCTTTATTTTCCATTACTTACTGAGATAAAGTTAATGGGCAGTATGGGCTGTGCTGCATCAGTGTGTTCATTCTGCAAATACTGACTACTTACGTATGTGCCGTGCTTGACTACCTCATTAAATTATAGATTCATAAAAGCAGTGTGTATTCACTTTGCCACTCTTAAATCAAATACTGATTTATATGAATATTGTTGATAAAAATATTCTTTAGAGAAAAGTGACTGATTCACTAGGAATAGCTCCCTATCAGTGAGGTCCTTGGACCCACCAGGACCCAGGCTATAAAGATTACATGATGAGCTCTCTTGCTTCTAAAAACAAACAAACACCGAAAGGAACAAGTTCCTTTTCATTGCACTGATGTTGTTAGGTTGGAGATAATGTCACCCTCCTACTGTCTATAATCTTGTTATGCTATTTATACAGCAGATTATTTTAAAAAAATAAAATGCCTTGTCTCCTGTAATATTTTTGTTTAGATCAAATATAATATAAAATGGCTTTAAATGTGTTAATATTTATATTAATATTAAATATGTTAATATTGTTGCAGTTTTTAACTCTAACTAATCATCTTACCCCCTTTAATATTCTCCTCACCTTATCCTTCATTTCACAAGTAAGGAAACTCCAATGTTCTGTCTGCAGGCTAATTATATCAAATTTGGAGTTGCTTAATCCAAATAAAGTAAATGAAACCAAGCCATATAGTTGAAAGCAAAATCTGTATATTCACAGTGTCACGTATTTCGAAGTGTTATTTCTGAGGTTCCCCTTCAGCAAGTCTTAGGCAGTGTCCGCCCATTACCAGCATCCAGGGCCTAGACACTAACAGAACTGAGCCTGACTCTTGCTTGGTGATGTCGAGTTATCACTGTTTCATGAGATCAGATGTCAAGTGTAGAAGAGTTTTCTCACTCCTATCCTAACTCACCCTGCATCTGTACAGTCAGGATGCTGTGGTCCAGGAGTATGGAACCCCATAGCTACAAGGCTTGTATCAGAAAGGTCTTTAATTTCCCTAGGACTTAGAGACTGCCCTTGGTGAATTCTGAAATTTACCAATTTCTTTTTTTTAATGGAAGTTGTTGCTTAAGTATCCTGTACATGCAGAGGTGTGCCTGTGATGTGACAGCCTAGAGTAATGGTCATATAGTGAGCGTGTCTGTGCCCTCCAGAAATTTAGCAGGTGCTGATCAACTGAAAGGAATGTGAGGATGTTTAACTCCTCACCTCGAAAAGAAGGCTTTGAGTGACGTTCTTTGCTTGGGCTCAATAATTATGGGATTATCAGTTCTTGTTCCTCCTCACCTCCCTTTTGGAAAGTAGGGCTCTGACGTGTATGTCAGCTAATGTGATTCACTTCCTGAGGAAGGAAGTTGGGGTTATCCACTTGCCGCAGCACCTGTTCTAAGTACATATGGGAGCAGTTTTATCAGCTCTGCTGAACCATACAGTGTCGCGGGTTCACATTGTGAAAACTGTAGTAATTGCCAATTCTTATTTCTTAGCCAGAGGCCCACATCTTCCCCAGGGAGGGTGTTTGCTGTTGGGCAACTTCAGTTACAGTCATGGTCTGAGTCTTGGTAGGTAGGTCTGGTATTGATTCACATGCTGTTTTCAACGTCTGCATCTCTCAGCTTCCTCTGCCTTGCATGCAGGAGTGATTGGCAGTAGCACTTCCCGGCCCACCTTGCCCTCTGGGGAATGGGCACCACAGAGTTCGGCTGTGAGAGTTACTTGTGCCGCTACCACTGGTGCCATGAACCGGCCAGTCCAAGGAGGCATGATTCGGAACCCAACCGCCAGCATGCCCATGCGGGCCAACAGCCAGCCTGGCCAAAGACAGATGCTTCAGTCTCAGGTCATGAACATAGGTAAGGCTTTCTGTTCCCCTAATGCTCTCTTCAAATGGACTGTCAGCTCAGAGGGTCCTTGCTCCTGGCTTGGAGCAGAGGTAAACATCTGGTGTGAGGCTGTCCTCGATGGCACTTTGCTAGAACGCTGTAAAATCACACAAACTAATTGCCTAATTTTAATTTGGAGGCAAAAATACATTAGAACGTCGTCGTATTATACATGCTATACGCCCACATGCATGAGCATGCATATGACGGTTTAAAGATAAAGAGACCGTTCAGTGGTGCAGCCGCAGTGTCTGAATCTACGCCATCATCCCTGGGTTCCCTGATAACATGGCCTCACACAGAACATGACGCAGCGCCCAAGGATCTCCAGGATTCATTCTACTTGGAGACAGTTCACGTGTTATTAATTTTTTGAATTTTTGTGCACATTCCACAAAACCTTCATGGGAAGCGTTCATCAGAGGCCAGCCTGGTTGCCTAAGGCTGAAGGCCTGAAAAGAAGCGGGAAGTGACTCCTAGTGCCCAGGCTTTCTTCTTAGGTAGGTGACAAAGTGCTCCTCTGGATGCGGTGGTGACCGCACACCTGAACATGGTGATACCTATCGGACGCCACACTTGAAGTTCATAAGTTGAATGATGTATGAATAATCTCAGGAAACTTGCTATTGAAATACTAAAGTTCACACCCATAACCTAAACCCTTGGGAGGTGGAGGCAGAAGGATCAGGAGTTCATCCTCCTCAGCTACAGAGCAAGTGTGAGGCCTTCTTTGAGATAATTGAGACCCTGTCTCAAGGGAGAAAGCATCAGTGGCCTATGCAACACCTGTTCGGTGCAATCGCAGACATAGGACCTTCTTATACGTTAGCTCCATTCTGAAAAGTCTGTGTTTGTAAACTTTTGTGTTAGATATTACACAGGAAGTGCTAATTCACTCACAGGAAGATGCTAGCTTGTTTTGACAGGATAGCAGCAGGCTTCTCGCCAGAACTCTGACATCAAGTTTCTCCCATAGGTATTGAAGCACTGTGTGCATTTTGACTCAATATTTCTGAGAATGACATAATTACATTTACACATATGTACTCAGAGTAGTAAATGGTTCCCAAACTTAAATTTGTGTCATTTGAAAATGCCAACAATTAAAAATGCTAAAAAAACAAAAACCCACAATAGTTCTATGGAAAATTAAACTATACATTTTTTTTGTTGTTTTTTTTTTTTTTTTCTCGAGACAGCATTTCTCTGTGTATCCCTGGCAGCTCTGGGCTCGCTTTGTAGACCAGGTTGGCCTCGAACTCACAGAGATCCGCCTGCCTCTGCCTCCTGAGTGCTAGGATTAAAGGTAGGTGCCACCATGCCCAGGCTAAACTACACATTTTTAAGATGCCTGTAAAAGTCACAGTAAGAAGGCTCGTATATAGATATTTAATTTATTCCCAGTCCTTGCTGAAGGGGATCTCAGTTTTGAAGCTTCCAATATGCCTCTGTAAGGTTTTGTGTTTAGGTGAATTTCTATAGTTGTGAGTAAACTCAGCAAAAGTATAAATTCAGCCCAACAGAAAATTGTGTGTTGTAGGTCAGGTGTATAGCTAATAAAGTCATTGAAAGCTCATGCTGCTTTAGAGCCACACAAAGAACCTCAGAGAAAGAAGTGTATCTGAGAGTGTGCCCTGCTGTAGAAGAGCTATCTGAAGTACGGGCTGTGAAGGCTCTGCTGAGGTCTAGACCAGCACTGTTGCTCCCCGTGGCCTTGCAGCATGCCTGCGCAGCCTTGCCCGCTTGCACCGAATTACAGACACAGGGTCCTTGTCATTTCTGTCTTCTGCAGGCACCAGTGGAGTCAGGCAAACGTCTTGCACTGTGGGAAGCAGAGTAGAAATGAGTTGGAGGGTCTGTTAATCCTTGTGTGCAAGCTATTGCGCCAATGTTAAACCATGCCGTGAAAACCATAATTTTGTTAATATATATGATTTTCTTAAAAAAAAAAAAAAAGACCAATAAGTAAGTATTTTCCGTATTCCCCATATAAACAAAAGCTTTAAATGAAGAATAGAGATCCCTGTTGTTACTACTGATCTGGACATGACCTAAGGTGGGTGGCATTAACCTTGGTATTTATTGCTTTCATTTGTACTTCACACCAGAACTGTATAGTCATATTTTCACCTGTAGGTGCTTCTGCCTTTGCATTTTCCATCAACCAGTCATTTTATTTGCTATTACACAATAAACGTGTGCTTTCAAAATTATAAAATACGAAATTTTAAGCTTTTCTTTTCTCTCTCTCCTCCCTCTTTTAGGGCCTTCTGAGTTAGAGATGAACATGGGAGGACCTCAGTATAATCAACAGCAGGCTCCTCCAAACCAGACTGCCCCGTGGCCTGAGAGCATCTTGCCTATAGACCAGGCATCTTTTGCCAGCCAGAACAGGTGAGTCTGACCACCAGGAGAGTTGGAAGAGCTTTAGCTCTTGACTCGTGGATTCCATTAGTTGTTTCAGACCTGTATCTAGATGAGTTCCTTCTGAGTGGATGGTGCGTGCCCAGTTGTCATTCCTTCACACCAAGTCATCCACTAGGCATGGATTGAAGGGAAGATGCAAGAACCATCGTGGCCTAGACACTCCCTTAGACACCTGCCAGTTCAATTGGAGAAGTGTTTGTGCTGCCTAGCGTAATTAGGCAGCAGTGCACAATGCTGTGAGAGGAACGACCATGTTGCAGTAGTTTGTCCAGCAAGGCTGACACGAAAGGTTTCAGAATCTTAGAGACCAGTACAGGGGCAGAGCAGCATCCTGCCTCCTCACGGGTTACATGGTCTATGTACGGTAACAGGAAATGACCTCATTTTGTGTTTATATTTTACCACAATTAACAAAAAATAGAGGCATCCACCTCCTCTCCAGGGTCTAGCTAGAACTTGTAGTCCTCACGCCTCATCAAGGAAAGTTCTCTTTGCAACAGAGACACAACCCATAAAAATGCAGAGTTGTGGAGCATTGGATACGTCCGCAAGACACACCCACACCGAAGGCTCAGGGAACACTGAAAGGGGGAATGGAAAGGTTGTAAGAGCCAGAGAATCAGACAGAGACTATTTCTCCTGGTTGTATCAGAAGGATACACCCATAAAATCTCACCAGCAGGAAAGCCTAAACATGAGCTGGACAAGGACAACAGTGGATATGCTAAAGTGAGTGGGAGAAGGACCACAAGGCCTCAACCCTATGCAAAGAACTACAGGCAATTAATGAATGCTGAGAACGGGAGAAACGGTCTTCCCCAGGGAAGAGTGCAGCAATTAGTTATCCAGTGCCCATGATCAGCCCTGAAAACATGTGCATGCAAGTGCAAAATTACAAAGACTGAGCAGGCTATCTGTAGTGCGCACATATGTGTGCTTGGGGACTGAAGGAGGAGATGAGGTAAATGGTTGCTAGGAAGGAAGCACAGCTGACACGGTACTCGTTGCACAAACACGAAAACCTGAAGTCAGAGTCCAGAACCCATCTGAAAACCAACGGAAGTGGCACGCGTTTGTAATCCCAGCATTGGGGATGCAGCGGCAGGAGGATCTGTGGGCCCAGTGGCCAGCTGGGCTAGCTTAATCAGCGAGTCCTAGGTCCCTGACATTGACCTCTGACTTCCACATGTGTGTGTGCACTCAGACATACACACTAATCCCAGCACTTGGGAGGCAGAAGCAGGCAGAGCTCTGAGTTCGAGGCCAGCCTGGTTTACAGAGTGAATTCCAGGACATCCTGGAACCACAGGCTACACTGAGAAACCCTGCCTCCAAAGCAAAAACAAAAAACCAAACTTGCAGTCCTTGTGCCTGGACCTCGGAGTTACAGTTGTGTGCAGCACACTAGGCTTTAACGAATCACTGTGAACAGTTCTAGAAGATCAGCCACTTTGTTTATTCACCACCCTTCTGTTGTTTCAATTCTTCGTAGGATTCTGACAGTCAAGCCTTCTCTTTATTTCATTCACACATACTCTTTCACCTTTTAAAGTTTGTGTGTATGCCCACAGGAGTTTATGGGCAGCACATGCTGCAGAAGGCCTTGGGATTTCAAAGGTCATCTGATGTGGTTGCTGGACCGAGAGCCGCTCCTCTTCAGGAGCGTTAAGTCTCTTAACCTCTGCCATCTCTCCAGCCTCGCTCTTTTTTCTCTCTTTTTCTTTTTTTTCTTTTTTTTTTTTTTTTTTTGGTTTTTCGAGACAGGGTTTCCCTGTGTAACAGCTCTGGCTGTCCTGGACTCACTTTGTAGACCAGGCTGGCCTCGAACTCACAGAGATCCGCCTGCCTCTGCCTCCCAAGTGCTGGGATTAAAGGCGTTTGCCACCACCGCCCGGCTCTTTTTATTTCTTTTAATGTATGTGTGTGCCCGTGTGCTCAACATCCACATGTGTGCTGCATGTGGAAGTTGGGGGACAATTTTGGGGAGTCCTGTGCTGTGGGTTCTGGGGATTGAATTGATACCACCATTGGCAGCAAGGTCTTACGTGCTGAATCATCTGGAAGTCTGCGATTTACATATTTCTTTACTTTTTTTTTTTGGTTTTTCGAGACAGGGTTTCTCTGTTTAACAGCTCTGGTTGTCCTGGACTCGCTTTGTAGACCAGGCTGGCCTCGAACTTGCAAAGATCCACCTGCCTCTGCCTCCCAAGTGCTGGGATTAAAGGCGTGCGCCACCACCGCCCGGCTCTTGCTGTTTTTTTTTTTTTCTTTTTTTTTTTTTCTTTTTTTTTCTTTTTTCGAGACAGGGTTTCTCTGTGTAGCCCTGGCTGTCCTGGACTCGCTTTGTAGACCAGGCTGGCCTCGAACTCACAGAGATCCGCCTGCCTCTGCCTCCCGAGTGCTGGGATTAAAGGCGTGCGCCACTACGCCCGGCCTCTTTACTTTTTATAAGACAGTATCTCACTATGTAGCCCATGCTGGCCTGGAATTCTCTGTGTAAACCAGGTTGACCTTGGAACTAAGAGATCCAGAATGCTGGGATTGAAATTGTGCACCACCACACCTAGCTAATATTTCTTACTTCATACAGTTTTCATATTTGAATTTCCATGTGAAACATATAGTATAATTTATCCCTAACTGAATCCTGTTTAATTATCTTCAGCTACCTTACATATAGTTATATCTTTCATTTTTAACAGTTGCTTGCCTAGTCATTTTTTGTAAACTCTTGTGGCTTGGTTGGTGTGTGTGTATGTGTGTGTGTGTGTGTGTGTTTGCATGTGTGTGGTGTGTATGATTCCATCCCTGTGCTTTCATAGTTATTTTCTAAATTTCTTGATCAGTGCTTCCAACATACTAACACGAAGGTTTCTGGATGTGTTCTAAATCCTAATATTGAATCTCATCCCTAATGGCCTATTTCTATTTCTCTGATTTTTGTGTTTTCTTTTTTAATTTTGAATATTTGGCTCATTTTAGTTTACTATAACTAGTAAAACTGTACAAATAGGATTCACTGTGACATCCATACATGGATATATTATTCACTGATGTCTGCCCATCCTTCTTTACTCCCTACTTCCCCTGCCCCCCTTCTAGTTTTTGGAGGCCCTTTCCTTGGAGCTCATAGTTAATCATGGTCAGTGGATACCCAGGTTCTGACCTGAGGATGCTTCCCCAGAGAGGTTCACACTGGTTTCTGTTGGAGAATGTCTGTGAAGGCGGTTACATCAGTCTGTCTGTCTCTAATTATTCCGAGAACCCTCACTAGCCTGGCAGCGACACATAGTGACACTGTGGGTAGTGACTGCTCAGGGTCCTTGGAGTCTTTGCCCCTTATGCCGAGGTGTCAGTGAATGGGAGACCTATCACCTAATTTCATAGAAATGTTTACTGAATACAAATTCATGTAACCAAACAGTAGTGTCTCATAGTTTTCACATGAAATCAAAGAGCAGCTTTCAAGGAGAACTAGGCCCAAAGTTCAGATATTTACTGTTAGACAAATAAGTGTAATCTCTGTAGGCAAAGGCAGGAACAGTTCTAGACTCATTAGCCCAGTGGGCCGCCCAGGACTGCCCCATTTGCTGCTGCTTCTGTGACGAGCAAGCAGAATGTTTCACACTTCTACAATTATTTCGGATATATGAATCATTTATCTCACTTTTTTAAATAATCTAGTTTAGAAGAAATGAATGGCCAGCTTTATAAGGTAGTAAAAAATGTATTTTTATCAAAATTCAGTAGTGACAGACTAAAGATCTAACCTTGTTTCTGTTGAAATAAAGAGAAAGCTCTTTAATTTTAAATCCTCATTGTAAGTATTTCAGTTAATATTTAGATTTTTATTCATTGAAGCATAATGTTTGCTCTGTCTCCAGGACTGCCCTCAAGCTCACTGTATGTCCCAGAATGGCTCTGAATTATCTCACCTCCCAAGTACTAGAGTTACAAGCACCTGTCACCATTGAATATTGAGGAATATGTTTTAATGTTTCTTAATTACTACAGTTATCTATCGGGAGTGAAACTGCATCCATGTGGAGATCAGTTCTTTCTTCCACCAGGTGTGTCCTGAGGATTGAACTTGGGTTGAACTTGGGTCCTCAGGTTTGGTGGCAAGAGCTTTAATGTGCTGAGCCATCTCCATAGCCCCTTAAGTGTTTTATGAGTCCAGAATTTATTTGTGCATACCATTTAATATATATATATATATATATATATATATATGCATAGAAGCCACTAATCTGTATCACATTTTGTAAACCTGTTTATTATTTACAGATAAACTTTCATATTCTAGCTCTTCCCCCCCCCATTTATTTATTGTCCTTCATTACAGATATATAATGAATTGTGTGTGTGTGTGTGTGTGCATGCGTGCACACGCTGTATGTTTACAGTGAAAAAATTAGGCCCTAATAGTGACACATGCCTATACTCCCAGCACTTGGGGAAAGAATAAAAAAAATGAGAAGTTCATAGTCATCCTCGGCTGCACAATAAGCTTGAGAGCAGACTGCACTACATGAGAACCTGTCTCAGAAAATAAAAAATAAACTAGTTAATGACTTTGGAAGATTTCTCCTGAGGTTGTCAAAGGGGCTTTTCATTGAGATTTGGTAGCACCCTTTCATGAACTGTTTCTTTTTCACCTACAATTTAAAGTTCTAAGTTAGGTTGTTTTTGTTTTTCTCATCTGACTCATATAAAGGGAAGGGTTTTTTTTTCTGTTGATTTTCTTATATTTTAGTGACCATAAACCTTGTGGTCCAAATTTTTCTTTTTTTTTTTTTTTTGGTTTTTTGAGACAGGGTTTCTCTGTGTAGCCCTGGCTGTCCTGGACTCAATTTGTAGACCAGGCTGGCCTCGAACTCGCAAAGATCCGCCTGCCTCTGCCTCCCAAGTGCTGGGATTAAAGGCGTGCGCCACCACTGCCCGGCTTGTGGTCCAAATTTATGCAGAGCACATATTGAGTACATGAGAAGCCTCAGGTTGGTCTCCATAACCACGAATACAATTTTGGTTTTAATTTGTGTCTGGGTGTTTGCAGGTGATGGCCACCATCTTGTAGTTTATTTTTAGCTACTGCACACTCTCTGAGAGTGGGTGGCAGGGTAATGTGCTTTTTCCCCGTGTTCCTCTAAAGTCCATTTTTGTCCTAGTGTGGTATTTACCTGTTGGGTGCCAGTTGAGACTGGAGCTATATTTATAATTTTCTCATCATTATCAAGAATTTTTAATACTTGCTCATTTTTATGTGTGAGAGTTGTGCATAGGTGCGTGCGTGAGAGAGAGAGAGAGAGAGAGAGAGAGAGAGTGTGTGTGTGTGTGTGTGTGTGTGTGTGTGTGTGTGTGTGTGTGTGT
>CAJQZJ010032380.1:1218369-1239196 GCA_907164525.1 Lophiomys imhausi | reverse complement strand
TGTGTGTGTGTGTGTGTGTGTGTGTGTGTGTGTGTGTGTGTGTGTGTTCCATATGTGTCCCTACTGCTCATGGAGGTCCAAAAGTGTATCAAGTCCCCTAGAACTGGAGTTACCATTGTGAGCCGTCATGCAGATGCTGGGAACCAAACCCTGGTCCTCTGCAAGTCTCTTCACTGCACACTTACAATCCTGTACTTGGGAGGCCCCCGTGTGAGGAATTCCACAAGTGGTGCGTACACAGCCCCTCGCTGTTTTATGTACCTAACTGTCTTCCTTCCTTCTTTTTTTTTTTTTTTTTGTCTTTTGTTTTTTGAGACAGGGTTTCTCTCTAACTCTGGCTGTCCTGGAACTAGCTCTGTAGACCAGGCTGCCCTCAAACTCAAAGATATCCATCCACCTGCCTCTACTTCCCATGTGCTGGGACCAAAAGCAAACACCGCCGCCGCCCCAGCCAGTGCCTTTTGTTTCTAATGGGACTAGAGTGTTGTGCACTGAGCCAGAACATAGTGTATCTGTCTTAATAAGACATTCTTGGTAACATGCTAATCCAGCTATACCAGGAATCTTTTGTTTTCATCGAGTAGAACATCCTAAAAGTATTTGGCTTGTTTCTGAGCATAAGGTCAGCATGGAGGTAGAACAATATCCTCCACCTCAGCTCACAGCCTGACACTGATTTTATCATACATGCTGTGCCCCACTCAGCATAGCACAGCCGGTGGTCTAGTATAAGGAGAGTGGGGCGGTCAGGAGTGCTTGTGAGGTGTGCTCAAGACAGGTGGGAAGGGTGTGTGTGTGTGTGTGTGTGTGTGTTCTTAACAGAAAAGTGTTACCCACAGCGGCCAAGACTCACGGGAAGTTGTGGGATATAAGGAAAGGTCTGATGTAACCACAGTCTTGTCTCTGAATTTCACTGCCGTTTCCCCGCCCCATGTACATAGACATTTCCCACATAGAGCCCAGGGTAGGAATTATGAGTATAGCATGTCAGTATTGGGAACGGGAAGAAGATTGGAAGAGTACGTTGTGTTAGGAGGGTCCAAGAGACTGCGCTGGGATGGGTGCTGAGCCTGGCTGCAGTGGGGAAGCTGCCTGCATTGCTCTGCCTTGGGTCTTTGCTTTTTCCACAAGACTAAAGATCAACCCCAGGGCCTTGTGCTCTGCAAGCTCCCTACCACGAGCTACAGCCAGCCTTCGTGTTTTTAACGGATACATGTTTGGGGGGGTATTGGTTTATTTTTTATCATTTATTATATTTACTTCATATGCATTGCCTTTTTCGCCTGAATGTATGTCTATGTGAGGGTTTTACAGACAGTTGTGAGCTGCCATGTGGGTGCCGGGAATTGAACCCAGGTCCTCTGGAAGAGCAGTGCTCTTAACCGCTGAGGCATCTGTCCAGCCCCAGCGGGTGTTAGTTAGCTTGTGCGTGTATTTTCTGTTGTAAGGACCTGGTTGCTGCAGGGTTAAGAGGTCATTCTCATAAAGGATGAGACTGAGCCTCTCCAACTCCCTTGGCTAGCTACCTTCAGTGGGATGCACATTGGGATCCCACAGAGACTATCAAGTTAGACTTCACATTACCTGTCATTCGTCGATGGAGGAGTACGGGGAGGAACGTTGTTTCACAGTACAACTGTTAACACAGCTGGACAGAGGCTGTCCTAGTTCAGGTTACCATTGCCCTGACAAACACCATGACCAAAAGCAAGCTGGGCAGGAAAGGATTTATTCAACTTACACTTGCACATCATAGTCCATCGTCGAAGGAAGTCAGGACAGAAATTCAATCAGGGCAGGAACCTGGATGCAGGAGCTGGTGCAGAGGCCATGGATGATGGATGAGTGCTGCTTGCAGACTTGCTCTTTCATGATTTGCTGAGCCAGCTTTCTTATAGACCCCTGGACCACCTGCCCTGCTGTGGCACCACACACAATGAGCTGGGCCCTCCCCATCAACCACCATCTAACAAAATGCTCTACAGCGCTGCCAACAGCTAGATGTTATGGAGACATTTTCTCAATTGAGGCTGTCTCCTCTCTGACTGTAGTCCATGTCACCTTGACATAAAACAGAACAGAGACAACATTTCAGTGTCTTCCTAAGTAGCTTCCCAAGCCTGAGGGAACATGATCAAGAAACAACACTGACTTGACCACTAGTCATTTTCTGAGTCCCACTCTGCCCAGCTGTTGGGCACTCATGTTGGGGGTTTTCTCCTCACACCTCACCCATGACAGTAGTTGTGTGTCACAAGTAGTCACAGTACCATTTCTCTGTGACTGCTTCTTCCTTCAGCTCCTAAACTGTAGTAGGGAGGAGAGATCTGATCTCGTTCTCGATTGTGTTTTAAAGATTAATTGGTGGGGGAGGGTGTTAGAGAGATGGCTCTGAAGTTAAGAACACTGGCTGCTCTTCCAAAGGACCCAGGTTCAAATCCCAGCACTCATGTGGCAGTTCACAGCTGTATGTGATTGCCGAGCGTGGTGGCACACGCCTTTAATCCTAGCACTCGGGAGGCAGAGGCAGGTGGATCTCTGTGAGTTCAAGGCCAGCCTGGTCTACAAAGTTGAGTCCAGGACAGTCAAGGATACACAGAGAAACCCTGTCTGGGGGGGGAGGAAGATTAATTGGCAGAGTGTGGACTGTGAGAAGAAAGAAGTAGGTAGCACATTTGAACTTGTCCAATGCCGGCAAGCTGTTCTCCCACAAGTCCCTTAGTGGCAAGAGAACCAAGGGCAGGGACACTACTACATATCCAGTGGTACTCTTGGCTGACAGTGGCCTCCAACCAGCTTACCACGGCTCCGAAGCAGTGGGACTGTGATGTGGAGCAGGGACAGCAAGTGAGAAGAGGCATCCAAGGGACACCCAACTGGGCGATTCTCTTAAAAGTAGGATGAGCTGGGGAGTGTGGATTGCACATTGCTGCCTTCTGCTGTCACTGTTTGGAATTGATTGTTGGTTCCGGTGCTCTCAGGACTCCATGTTACAGTTGTGAGTCAAAGAGGCACATTTCGATTGCCTAAGAAATACAGCAGACTGAGCTGGGACAGACAACTTCATCCCTTGAGAAATGTATTCTCATTTGCTTAAGGATGACTTGTCTGAGATGAGGACATAGCTTGCCGGGCAAACATGATGCCCAGGTTTCCATTCCCAGCACCACGCACAATAGAAACTAAGTTAGCTTATCTGTGGACTTCTCTGTGTTCTCCACAGTGCTGTAAAGTAGTCTATGGGATAAAATAGACACTGGTGAGATATGAATGCCATTTCGTCTCTGAGGTTCACAGTGACTCAAAGCTCCACTAATTTGTTGAGTAATTCATCATTTTATACACTACAGAAATGGCAGTTTAATGTCAAGATGATATCTTACCATCTTGTAGCAATGACAGTTGGGAGGTTTGTGATTCCCTTCCCTTGGAACCTAACTCACCAGGCCTATCAGCTTCACTTTTTTTTTTTTTTTTTTTGATGTTTGTTTTTCACTTCAAGTTACATCTCCATCACAGCCCCCTCCCTCCACCTCTCCCACCTATCCTACTCCTCTGGTGTGGGGAGCCCCCACATCTCAGCTCCCTTCATTTCATATGAGGGCTAAAAGCTTCCTCTTGCACTGGGGGCCTACATGGCAGCTCCACTAGGGCAAAGTGTCCCATTAACAGGTAACAAAGTCTATGTTCCTATTCCTTTTGGTCTGTTGGTTGTAGGATAGTTATCCTGTATAAATGGCTACACTTCTTGAAGAGTTGTAATAAATGCTTCTAAATCCTGCTTCTGCATACATTCTGCATACAAGTTTCCTTGTATCTCAGCCGAGTTCACCAGAGCCCAGATTGAATTGAAGTGAGCATGTGTAGCTTTTATGCTTATAATTCGCTGTTCTCTCCTATGTGGTCACCGTAGCCTCCTGTAGGGAATGACAGTGACAGGAGCTTCCTGCCGACAGCTCGGGAATACTCCATCTTGTGAGTGCAAAGTAGATACACACTTGCAGACCAGTGCGGGGTTCTGAAGCTAGGCAGGTGGGCACACATCCAAAGAGATTTTATGGCAGTGTCCTTGGACTCTGCCCAGATGTGGGTACCTGGCTAAGCTAACCCCCTACTTTGCTAGATATAATGAAGTGAGACGTTGTAGAAATAAAACTGCTTTGATTTATATCTGGCGTTTATTAGCACTAAATAAAGTGGATTTTTCAGGTGTATATCTTCAAATGTCTTCATGTTGTTCAGTGCTTGGCTGAAGGAAGAGTCTGTGGCAGGGACCCTGGAAGTCAACCAGCATTTCCGTCAGCCCATGGTGAAGTTTGTCTCTTTGCAGGCAGCCGTTTGGCAGCTCCACCGATGACCTGCTATGTACGCATCCTGCAGCAGAGTCGTCGAGCGATGAGGGCGCTCTTCTAGACCAGCTGTATCTGGCCTTGCGGAACTTTGATGGCCTCGAGGAGATTGACAGAGCTCTGGGGATACCCGAACTGGTCAGCCAGGTAGGCCAGAGTGTCGCAGAGGGCACGTGCTCCATAGGCAAAAGGTCTCTCTTTCTGAAAACTGCCCTGTGTGGGTGCTTTTCACCTCCCAGTTGACTGGATTCCTCTCCTCCTCTCTCTTCTTCCTCCTCCTCGCCCTCTACTACTCTCATTTGTTTAAAGGGGGGAGGGGGGGGAAATGACCATTAATTACATAAGACTTGAGTTACAGGAGAAAGGTAGAAGCTAAAAGCCCAGAACCCTTTCTGACGGGGCAGGTGAGGAAAAGAGGTTAGAGAAATCACAGGTCACTGCTTCCTTCGCCTCTGAGGTGGGACACCGTATGAGCACTGACCTCCGTCCTGCTCATGTCTGTGCACCGAGGCAGGTAGCCGCTTCTTAGAAAGGAGTGTTCCCACATAGGTGACACTCGGGTGTGGCTACAGCCTGCCGAACACTTTGGCCCTTATGTGGCTGTTGCCCATAACAATTTTGTTTTGTTTTGTTTTTTGAGACAGGGTTTCTGTTATCCCTGGCTGTCCTGGGCTCACTTTGTAGACCAGGCTGGCCTTGAACTCACAGAGATCCACCTGCTGGTATTAAAGGTGTGTGCCACCATGCCTGGCAATTACAGAGAATTGTGAACTGCCATATGGATGCTGGGATTTGAACCTGGGACCTTTGAAAGATCAGCCAGTGCTCTTAACCACTGAGCCATCCCTCCACCCCCGCCCATAACAATTTTAAGAATATTTAAACAAAGAGAATTATAAAGATGTCAATCACCTTAGTGAGCCCGGTTAGTTTATTTGAAGAAGTAATAGACTGCTGTGATTATTTGTATTTCTTTGATGTGATATGATAGACCACCTCGTGTCCACCCCGACAGTATCTAAAGCTGCCCTGAAGCTGCTCTCCTGTAAAGCGGCCTTCTGCTCTGCTGGAGGGTGAGGGGCCTAGAAATCCTCATGCCCTTGTTGCTGTCTTCCTTTCCATCTTTCTTTTTGTCACAAGTCCCTGCCAAGGCCAGTCTCCTCGGACCTCCAGCATGTCACTGCATCTGTGAGGGAGGTGACATGGAGTCATTGAAGATTTTCTCTGAAACCCTAAAAATAGTCTTGTCATTATTCCCATGGTTTAGCAGACACACGTGGGAGTTCAGACTTGCCAGTTCATACTGAAAACAGCATAATGGAAAGAAATGACTGGAGGTTACATAGTACACCCTGAAGTAAAGCCAGAAAGGAAACGGGGGCAACGATTTCCTGTGGAGCTGGTCGCCTTTGGCTTTAGCGTTAGCTAGAATTTGGCTTCTCTATGAATATGCGTGACTTTATCAAAGTGACATTCTTTTTTTTTGCATTTCTTAATTATCCTTAACAGTTTATGACAATTAGTAGCAAAAGGCCAAAACTTCACATTTCATTTTTTTTTTTTTCTTTACCCCCTGACCCTTCCATCCCACTCCTCTGGAGTGGAGTGTCCCTACCTAACAGTCCCTCATCCCAGTTCAGAGGTCATTTGAGGGCCAAGATCCTCCTCATACAATGGGGGTCTACGAGGCAAAGTGACATTCTTAAAGGTCCTTGGAGTTATGGGTGACTTGTAACACTTTGAGGTATTTTGGAGGGTTTTTTGTTGTTTTTTGAGGGGTTTTTGTTTTGTTTTGTTTTGTTTTGTTTTTTAGACAGGGTTTCTCTGTATGGCCCTGGCTGTCCTGGACTCACTTCCTAGACCAGGCTGGCCTTGAAATCACAGAGACCTGCCTGCCTCTGCCTCCTGAGTGCTGGGATTGAAGGTGGGTGCAACCACACCAGGCAGGGATTTTTTTTTAATTTGTATGCCCTCTTAGCATCTCAAGTCAGTCACCATGTCATTTAGGCTGAAGTACAGGTGGCATCCTTAGGTGGAATGGGGGAAATGTGGCATGTGTGTGTACTTTATATTAGCCAGAGTTGCACACAGTGTTTAAAAATGGAAATTACTACCAGGGGAGACACACAGTCAATAAAGTATTTGTGTCACAAACATCCCCAGAACCCAAGAAAAAACGCCAGGCTCAGTGATGCATTCTACCTCAGCAGTGGATTAGGGTATAGGATGGAGACAGGAAGATCCTGGACCAGTTTACTAGCCAGTCTAGCTAATCAGTGAGCTCTAAAGAAATATCCTATCTCAATAACAAAACAAAATAAACCAAAAACTAAATACATCAATATGGAAATAACCTGATTACTTTTTTCTATTAAAAATGGGCAAGTGTAAAGTTGTGAGAGATTTCAACAATGAATGGTCTCCGTGCTGGTATTCCATGCACACACTTTAAATTGTCGAAAAGACGGGAGTGTGTGCCCTACTGACCACAGTAGGCAGGGTGATCCGCCCTGGAGGCTGTGCAGCACTAGGGGAGCTTGGAAGGACCGAGGCAGGGCTGCCATAGCAATAAACTGAAGGAGGCTTAAGATTCTCTTGCTGCTGCGATCTTGCCCTTCTAAAGACATCAGATTTGTAGCCGTGGCTTCTAGAAGGACAGATTGGCCAGCTATGTTACGTCTTCACCCTGGGACTTGGAGCAGCACAGGTTTAAGGCATTCTCCCTGTGAACGCTGTAGGCTTCCCAGGCACAGGACCAGGAGAATCAGCCAGAAGCTTCCGTATACAGCTCAGTGGCAGAAGTGACAAGAGGCCTTGCCTCAGAAACAAAGTGAAAGAGAACTGTATTCTCAGAAGTCCTCTGACCTACACACACTGTGGCTGCGGGCTCACTCTGGTGCCTTCTCAGTTGCATACACACATTCTCTGACCTACATGTGCACACACATTCTTAAAAGCTGCACAGCTAATGCCAGGTCCAGCTGGAATTTATGCAGCTCCCTCTGTAAGACACATCTCAGCCAGGCAAGGTGGCACAAGCCTTTAATCCGGTACTAATCGAGGCCAACCTGGTCTACATAGAGAATTCCAGGATAGCCAGGACTACATAATGAGACCCTGTCTTGGGAAGGAAAAAAACAGTTAAATTAAAAGACAGTTAAGCCGGGCGGTGGTGGCGCACGCCTTTAATCCCAGCACTTGGGAGGCAGAGGCAGGCGGATCTTTGCGAGTTCGAGGCCAGCCTGGTCTACAAAGTGAGTCCAGGACAGCCAGGGCTACACAGAGAAACCCTGTCTCGAAAAACCAAAAAAATAAAAAAAAATAAAAGACAGTTAAATTAACCAAATGCATACATACTAACCAGTCTTGCAGACATTCTGTCAGATACTAGTCAAGGCTCCAGAAGGGCATGCTAAACATCTTTTGCACCTTCTCTTCTTTTCCTTCTATAGGTCTTTGGTGGGGGAAGCAGCTGTTTAAAAAACAAATGACAAGCATATTGAATATGTCTAGCATGTAGTAAGTGAATGGTGGCAAAGGGTGGGCATGTAAGAAAGTCTGCCAGCCACAGAGAACAGCTAAGCAAACAGTGGACAGTGTGAGCCTGGTGCGGTGCCACTGACCTGTAATTCCAGCACTCAAGGAGGTGGAAGCTAGGGGCTCGTGGCTGAAACCCAGCCTCGGTGACAAAGCAAGTTAGAGGCCAGCTTGGGCTACACAAGATACTATATCAAACTGTTCCCACCCCAAAACATAATCACCTCACTGTGGAGCTCACCTCACTGCGGAGCTCAAACCCCACATTTCAATATGGACCACAACCTACCATGTCTTAGCTCGAAAGATTCCCTGAAGTCGACTTCATGTCCCCAAGTCTGTTTTGTGGCCTACAGAGTAAGGACAGTGGTAGCTGGTTCCCCAGCACTGCTGGTGCTGGCTAAGGCAATGATTGAATTAAACGGTTGTTCTCAGTTTGTGTGCTCAGCTAAGGGGTAGCATGTGTAGACGTCCGCTCACTGAAGCCCATGCCAGGTTCTGACTGGGGGAGAGTAGGAGCATTGCACAGGCACCTACCCTTCCGCCCTTGGCGGAGCTGCTGCAGGGAGACACCCTTGACCCTTGCTTCTTCCCTTGGGTGGCTCCTAAGAGGCATTGCATAGAAGGGAAAGCAGAGGCACGCTAAAAAAAATACCTTGGTAGAATTGATACAATAGTTTTAAAGCATCAAATATGGGAGGGGGAGAAAGCAGCCTCATATTTAGTGCGCTGTTGTTAGCAGCTTTCTTTCTGTGCTTACTTTCAGAGCCAAGCTGTAGATCCGGAGCAGTTCTCAAGTCAAGAGTCCAGCATGATGCTTGATCAGAAAACCCCTGTTTTCCCACAGCAGTACGCGTCTCAGGCACAAATGGCCCAGGGAAGCTATAATCCCATGCAAGATCCAAACTTTCACACCATGGGACAGCGGCCTAATTATACCACACTCCGTATGCAGCCCCGACCGGGACTCAGGCCCACAGGCCTCGTGCAGAGCCAGCCAAACCAACTGAGACTCCAACTTCAGCATCGCCTCCAAGCACAGCAGGTTAGTTTTTCACTGGACCTTCAGAACTGGGTGGGGGGGGGGGGGGTGGTCAGGAAGATCAGTGGGGGTTGGTATGGCAATGAAGCATTAGAATTAAGTTAGGGAGGGCTGTTAATTGGAAAAGGTGGCTTGAAGTAAATATTTCCTGCTTTGTAAGTGTATTGAGCTGGGAATGGCTACCAAATGAGTTTCAGGACAGCCAGGGCTACATAGAGAGACCCTGTCTCAAAAAATAGAGAGAAATTCTAGGTCAGCCTGGGCTACATGGCCCTTTCTCAACTTACTGCCCCTCCCAGTATTGATTCCTATGTGTTTGTATTTAGAATCGCCAGCCACTTATGAATCAAATCAGCAATGTTTCAAATGTGAACTTGACCCTGAGGCCTGGAGTACCAACACAGGTGAGGAGCCCAGCAGCTGTCCACATCCACTGGATCCAGCCAGCTTCTCCTGTCACCTTCCTTGTCGATAGGCTGAGTGGACAGTGAGCTGGTGTATACCCTGGTTCCACACACCCCAGGCCTACCCAACCTGTCTTTTCTTTAGTTCTTAGTGCCACCTTTGGTACCAGGGTGGACTGGTTCTTTTTCTTTTTTTTTTTTTTTTAATGTTTATTTATTACATCAAGTTACATCTCCATCATAGTGTCCTCTTTCCACCGTTGACTGGTTCATGTCATACACAAGAGGTCTCAACCAATCCTGGATTCAAGTACTAGCTGGTGTCCCTAAGAACACAGGCTTAGCCCACAAAAGCCCCTGGTCACACGTTGTTCTCGGCACATCAATACATATCCTTGTTTCTGCAGGAGTGTCTGAAGACATTTTACATGTTGAAATTTAGTCAACAGGCTGTCTCAGACCCAAATGAGCCTTGCCTAACACTCCGTAAGTGCACCCATGTCTTCCACTAAAGAACACTGGACAGTACTGCACCAGGACAAAGCCTGTTAGGCTCTGTTGGGCCACATAAGAAGCCTCAGTGCTGCTACGAGCAGAAACAAGAAGGCCCGAGTGTCCCTCACCCCCTCTCCTTGGCAGGAGATGTGCATGCTAAGCATCAGAAATCCCTCACTGCTGTACTTATGGTCATAAGTGGCCATGAGAGTACTGTGAACACTGGTGTCAGGATGACTAGTAAACTTCAGGGTCGGCAGCCCCACAGATGCCTAGGATCACCCTTCAGCACCAGCACATAACCTCACGTTGGGTAGCTGAGCAAGCCCAGGGCCCCACTCTGCACCCATCTTCCTTATCCTGGCCTGGTGCAGCTGTCCTGAGGAAAGACCATTCTGAGCCAGGTGCATCCAAGGCGCTGTGGCTGTAGACCAGGGCAACTAAAGGACATTTCTCTACTGAGAAGGTCATCCTCTTTTGCTTAAGTGGTAAGGGGTGGTAAGGGCCACAGGGGACACCTTTATAGCCAGCCAAATCAGCCCTGGAGATCAGTGAAGTGACAGTCACTGTCAGAGCACCCCACCTCCATCTCTGTGAAGTACACCAGGCCACCTTTGGCCACGATTTGCTTTCTTGTTAGATTTGAATGTTCCCTAAAAGAGACTCAAGGAGCCTGGTGGCACAGGCCTTTAATCCCAGTACTACAGAGGCAGAGCCAGGCAGATCTCTGTAAGTTTAAGGCCAGCCTGGTTTACAAAGTGAATCCAGGACAGCCATGGATATATAAAGAAACTTTGTCTCAAAAAACCAAAAAGAGAGAGAGAGAGAGACTCAAGACTCATAGTGGCGCACCCCTTTAATCCCAGCTCTTACTTGGGAGGCAGAAGCAGGAAGATCTCTGTGAGTTCAAGGCCAGCCTAGTCTACAAAGCAAGACCAGGATAGCCAGGGCTGTGTTTTTACAGAGAAACCTTATCTCAAACAAAAAACAAACACAAAAAAGAACCCTGCTGTCCTCAAGTTATGTGAAGAGTCTTCCACCCTGCCTGGTGGCACATGCTGTAATCCCAGCACTCAGGAGGCTGAAGCAAGAAAATAAAGAGTTGACAGTCAGTTGAGCTACACGTAGGGCTGGAGAGATGGCTCCTCTACTGGAGGAGCCAAGTTCAATTCCCACCACCCACATAGTGGCTTATTGTCACCTGTAACTCCAATTCCTGGTGATTGAGTGCCCTCTTCTGGCCTTGCTGCACACACATGGTACCTAACACAGAAAATGAATTTTAAAAATAAGCAGTCTTCCTGTAGCTGAGTGGTTCCAAGACAGCCAGGACTACACAGAGAAACCCTGTCCCAACACCCCACCCCACCCCACCCCACCCCACCCCCCCCAAAAAGGCTGGTGCTCTTTTGAAATCTTTTGGTTGACTGTTTCCTTAAAAAGTGAGTTAGTTAAAATCACGTGATTACAGAATTATCACACAGGTTGAACTTAGAAACTCACATGCTCACTCACTAGTTGTTCCACTCCGAGCACTTCTTTTCCTATGCTTTTATCTTCCACATGACTTTACATGCAGCATGCCATTGGTCCCCTGTCTAAGCTGTGTGTCACTGCTTTCTTTCCATCATGGTTGTCCCATCTCAGGCTCCTATCAATGCGCAGATGCTGGCCCAGAGGCAGAGGGAGATCCTTAACCAGCATCTTCGGCAGAGACAAATGCATCAGCAGCAGCAGCAAGTGCGGCAGAGGACTTTGATGATGAGAGGACAAGGGCTGGATATGGCCCCGAGCATGGTGGCTCCTAGTGGAATGCCAGCAGCCATGAACAATCCTCGGATCCCCCAGGCCAATGCCCAGCAGTTTCCATTTCCTCCAAACTACGGTACTGGACTTACATCCGTTCATCAATCCTTTCTCCCCAATGCCCCCTAGTCCTGGGTCACAGCTCCCTTCTCCCCACTCTTTGCCTGGCTAACCAGAGAATGATGGGAAACCTGGGAGGACAGGTGGGGCCTGACAGAAGTCTCCAAGTGTAGCGTGGTACCTACCTCCCAGCTCAGATCCCTCCTTTTCTCTGGGTGCGGGTCTTACTTTAAGAATGGCCACAGTTAAGTGTGTGTGTATTTTGGATGTGTGAATGCATGAGTGTTTCTGCTCAGGTCTGTGTCTATGAGTATAATACACACCCAAGTGTACTCACACACTCCTGTCTGACTCACACACAAATCAATAGCTAGAAATGAAATGTTAGAAGACATTAGTCAATTTAAATATTACAAATGCTCTACAGCTTTTGAAAAATACTTTATTACTGACAACACTTATGAAAAAAGACAATGAAAACTTTAAAGGTTATACCAAATCTTTACTGAATAGGTAATTCTTGAAGTCTTACACAATGGGAGACCTCTTTACTTCACATTGACTTATTCTTTAATGTCAGTGTAAGGCATGAGGTACTGTCTTTAATCCCAGCACTTGGGAGGCCAGAGGCAGGCAGATCTCTGAGTTCAAGGCCAACCAGGTCTATAGAGTGAGTTCCAGGACAGCCAGGACTACACAGAGAAACCCTGTCTTGAAAAATAAAAGGGGGGGAATGAGATACCAAGGGTAATGTCATAGATATTAATATTTCAATTAATACTGGGATTATTAGTAAATACAAGTGTTTACCATGGCTCTTCTTTACCATGTCTGAATGACCTGTAGTAACTGTGAAGTCTTTGTGTTGTGGAAGTACAGATGTCCTACCTCTTTAAAGAACAAAGAGAATGTGTTGCTTTTTTTCCCTCTTTGATCTAAACTTTCCTTTTGAGGCTCCTTTAAATATTAAGGGCTGCACAAGTATTAAGCAAACATGTTCTTACTCCACCCCTGAAATACCGTTCTCCCACCTTCCTTTCCCAGCAGTGCCTCTGCTCCATTTTGATGGCTGAGGAAAGTCTGCTGAGAAATCTTTCCTCTTATTGTAGATTCTTTCATCCTGAAACTAAACAGGAAACCCACATTGACTGTCCCCCAGTGCTGATCTTGACAGCATTCAAACACCACAAGCCCTTTTCTAAAACAAAACCAGCCGCAGGGTGTGCGCACGCCTTTACTCCCATCACTCGGGAGGCAGAGGCAGGCGGATCTCTGTGAGTTCTAGGCTAGCCTGGTCTACAGAGTGAGTCCAGGACAGTCCATACACAGAGAAACCCTGTCTCGAAAAACCAGCCAGTCTGGATGCAGTTACATATCTTCTAAAATTCATCATCTCATGGTGGGATGATGTAAGTCATTTAGTGGAAAGTTATTCATGTGTTCACTCAGTAGACAGCTGCATTTAATGAGCATAAACTAAATTTAAACAACACAGTTACAGTGATACTACTTTTATTAAGTAATGTCTTATTACTTAATAAAACATTTAAGAATTATATTAGCCGGGCGTTGGTGGCGCACGCCTTTAATCCCAGCACTTGGGAGGCAGAGGTAGGCGGATCTTTGCGAGTTCAAGGCCAGCCTGGTCAACAAAGTGAGTCCAGGACAGCCAGGGCTACACAGAGAAGCCCTATCTCGAAAAAAAAAAAAAAAAAAGAATTATATTACATTTTGACTGTTTCAGATAAAACCGAAAGATAGAGATTTGAGCACTTTGGTTTGGAGAGGGGTTAAGGAAAGGATGTTATTCCTCTGACTCTAGCCTGGAAGTTTTTAACATGTGTCCTAGGACCGCTGGGACTCTAGGAGAAATTCTAAGGATGGAGTTTTGTTTTGTTTTTTTCCTCCATGCACTGATGTTTCAGCTTGAATATTTTAAATGTCTGTAGTTAATTGCACATAATCAGATATTGGAAAGTAATTTTCTGTATATTCAAATTTGGAATAGAGAGAATATTATATAGCTCTAACTTTGGACTTCTGGGTTGTTTTTAAGGAATAAGTCAGCAGCCTGATCCTGGCTTCACTGGGGCTACGGCTCCCCAGAGTCCTCTAATGTCTCCCCGGATGGCACATACCCAGAGTTCCATGATGCAGCAGTCTCAAGCCAACCCAGCCTACCAGCCCCCCACAGACATGAATGGATGGGCACAAGGGAGCATGGGCGGAAACAGGTAACATCATACTGCTGAGTCTGATAGAAATGACCCCTCCAGGAAACTCTACACAATAGCCATCCCTTTCATGCGTATTTTCAAAAATGGATTTGCTCAGTCGAGCAATAGCAAGTGAACTGCTACGTAAGCCAGCATTCCCGTTAGCAGGTGAGCAGTTTTACTGAAGCCTAGCATGCACCTCTTGTTTTGGAGAGAAAGCAATACCTCTAAGCAGGCTCCACTCCTAACTGTAGAACTCCTATGTCAGGCAGTGACACACTACCAAGACTCACTGGTGCATAGGATTTAAAAAGGCAAACAGCAAACCCCCACAACACACACACACTGGGAGAGTGAAGTGCGTGTGCCCTCTGAGTAATGTGCTCAGTAATGAGAAAGGAGCAAGCTTGATGCTCCTGCCCAGCATGGCAGGCTGGCCTGCCCTGGCTCCATACCATGTACATTCATTCATTCAAGAACAGTTGCTCGAGACTGCTGGCCTCAGTTTCCCGTCAGGCCCTAACACCTTTGCCCTACGTTCCAGCATGTTCTCACCGCAGTCTCCGCCACACTTCGGGCAACAAGCAAACACCAGCATGTACAACAACAACATGAACATCAGTGTGTCCATGGCAACCAACACAGGCGGCTTGAGCAGTATGAGCCAGATGACAGGACAGGTGAGCATGACCTCAGTGACCTCCGTGCCTACATCAGGGCTGTCCTCCATGGGTCCCGAGCAGGTAAGAACCTCAGAGGAGCATCTCAGAATGTTCTAGTCTTGACTGTTTGTCTGTTTATGCCTCAAGTCCCATATCTATTTTGGAAAGTGCTCTTTCACCTTATTTTCACCTGTCCCAGTGAGATGTAACAAAAATACTTGTTCACGCTGAAGTAACTATCAGGAAGGGTTCCTGGCTGCTGAAGGTTTGGGGTTTTTGTTTATTTGGTTGGATGGTTTGGATTTTTCTTAATTTTCACATCATTGGCATTTTTTTATGATTTGGGATGTTTAGAATAAAGTAGTTAGTGCAATGAAGTGTAAGAACTACCTTTTTGCCAGTTGTGGTGGCACACGCCTTTAGTTCTAGCACTTGGGAGACACAGGCAGGTAGATCTCTGTGAGTTCAAGGTCAGCCTGGTCTACAGAGTGAGTTCAGGACAGCCAGGGCTAACCCAGAGAAACCCTTTCTAGAGAAAACAAGCAAAGTAGCGTTTTCTAAAACTAGAGGAAGATTGAGGCCACACTGCCCGCCCCGGTTGCTCCCAGTGGCACTCTGCTTATTTGAAAAGGCCTGCTGCAGTGTGGTCACGGTCTGTTGTTGTCTGGTCCGTTTTTAATTTGTATTTTGCATGGCAGGTGCGGTGCCATGTGCCTATAACGTCAGCTTTGGTTCAAGGCCAGCTGGACCACTTGAGACCATACCATAGAAGGGAAGGGAAGCAAACGAAACTGTGGGTTGATGTTGAAGACCCTACACAAATGGACACTAGTGGTTTCTAATTTGCTCTCAGGCGTGTGTTCAGAGGGAGGCACTCAGTGATATAGCAACAGAGCATAGGCTAACCCACCAGGATCAGCTTGATGCACTTAGAGTCAGCAACTCAGACCATTTGAAATGTCTACCTGGTTTTCAGTATTTTGAGTATCAGTATTAATATAGAAGCCTAAAACAGCTAAACAAAGCAAAACCAGAATTACAGTGTGTCTTCTGAAGAACCATTCTCTGTCCGCACTGGTGACGTCTCAGCCACCAAGCCTTACAGCCTGAGTGTGGTCCTCAGGACTTCCATGACAGAATGACCCCTCCCTCCACATTCGTGTCGTGGCGTACATGCACCCATCACACACAAAATTAATATAATAAAAAGGAAAAGTTTTTACATAAATGGTAAAGAGTAGCTTATGTGGCCAGCATTGTTTGGGTGTTCGCTCGTTGCTCTTGCTAATCAATAACTTGCCTCAGTAGCAAAGTGTGTCAGACGCTTCACAGTCTCAGGATTGAGTCACCAGCCTGATTTGAACCAGCTTTTTTTTTTTTTTTTAAAGGGGGCGAAATGAAATAAATGAAAGTGTGCAGATAAAATTGACTTTTGAGCCAGGCATGATAGCGCACACCTTTAATCCCAGCACTCAGGAGGCAGAGGCAGGCGGATCTCTGTGAGTTCGAGGCCAGCCTGGTCTACAAAATGAATCCAGGACAGCCAGGAGTATTACACAGAGAAACCCTGTCTCGAAAAACCAAAAAAAGAAAAAAACATTGTTTGACTTTTGAAGGCAAGTAGTATGTGCTCTGCGTGGTTTCAGCCTCCTTCATAGTACCCCGAAGTGTGCACATGGAAGAGCAGTTAGGCCCATGAAGGCATTGTGAAGGAGTTGGTTTTCCCCAGGAGCCTAAAACTAAAAACTGGAAATGTGTCATGTGTTTTCACCCTTAGGTAAATGACCCTGCTCTGAGGGGAGGCAACCTTTTCCCAAACCAACTGCCTGGAATGGACATGATCAAGCAGGAGGGAGATGCATCTCGGGTAAACAAGGGGGGGGGGGGGGGCGTGCACAGCCACAGGGGCTGGCAATGGTCTGCAGGCAGAACCGTCCTACAAAGTGCACTGTTGCAGCGGAACACTGGGAGGCGCTGGCGCACTTTATAATTTCATTTGGTGCAGAGTGCTATTGTGTAAATAGTTAAATCCATAGATTAAAAATAGCTGTAGGCATGGTGGTGCACACCTTTAATCCCAGCACTCAGGAGGCAGAGGCAGGCGGATCTCTGTGAGTTCAAGGCCAGCCTGGTCTACAAACTGAGTCAAGGATAAACAGAGAAACCCTGTCTCAAAAAAACCTAAAAAGAAAAAAAAAAAGAAATAGCTGTAAAGCCGAACAATGGTGGCACATGCCTTTAATCCCAGCACTTGGGAGTCAGAGACAAGAGGATCTCTATGAGTTCGAGGCCAGCGTGGTCTACAAAGTGAGTCCAGGACAGCCATGGCTACACAGAGAAACCCTGTCTCAGGAAAAAAAAAAAAGAGAGAGAGAGGGAGAAAGAAAAGAAATAGCTGTAAAACATTTTATAGTTCCATTTGTTGTAGAGTGCCTTTTGTGTAGTTACTTTTTGTTTGTTTGTTTTTTCAAGGTGGGGCTATTTGTTTTTGAGAAGGGCGCTCACTCTGTAGCCGTGGCTGTCGTTGTCCTAGGCCACATTCTCAGAGATCTGCCTATCTTGGCCTACCAAATGCTGGAATTAAAGGAGTGGGTTACCATACCCAGCTTTTAAAAAATGTTTTATCCTGTCAGGTAGAGGCAGGAGGATCAGGAATTCAGGGCCACTAGCAAGTTTGAAGCCAGCCCAGGTTACATGAGCTCCTGTCTCAAAAAATGAAGCAAGGGCCAGAGAGATACCTGAATTCAATCCCCAGAGCTCACAGTAGGAGAGAACCAATTCCCAAAGTTGTCCTCAGACCTCCACCTAAAAAGAAAAAAAAAAGAAATAGCTGTAAAGCCGAGTGATGGTATCGCACGCCTTTAATCCCAGCACTTGGGAGGCAGAGGCAGGCGGATCTTTGTGAGTTCGAGGCCAACGTGGTGTACTAAGTGAGTCCAGGACAGCCAGGGCTATACAGAGAAATCTTGTCTTAAAAAAAAAAAAGATAACAATATATAATATAACAATATTAAACAAATATATATATTTGTTTATAAATATAACAATAATAAAATATTTAAATAAATATCCTTTCAGTCCCACCCAGGGATACCCCAAAAACAAACAATAACTTGATCCCACTGGGGAAAATGTAGTATTAAATGAATGTTGAATTTCCTTAATTCAGATGCTTTTGTTAATAGTATTCAACTTTAGAATAAACCTAGCCCATATTTTAGTAATATCTTATATTTGTTTTCCCACTGTAGCTTTCTGGATTTTGCAACCCCAATCATGGTTCTCAGAGATGCTGACAGTAGGAATCCTGTAGATATATGTTCCTCATAGTATCCTTATAATGTGATGGTGAGGTACACAGAACTTACTGTATCTTAAAAGCTTTTACCAGGTACCTACATCAGACCCTGGGATAGATGACATATTGACCATGTGTTTCATTGGGGTTTATCACTTCGCAGGGGCTGATGCCTCCCCTAAAGCCACAGTTTTCACAGGAAGAGAGTGCTCAGAGCTCAGGGGTGACTTACATGCAAAAGCAGAGGCCTTAAACCTGGGATTCACTTCCCTGAGGCACAGTGACAGCAGGTGACAATCAGATGCTCAAAGAAGACAGGCCATTTTAACTGAAAAGTGCCAGGGGAGCCCAACTGCAGAGCACACCACCCTCTGTGAGTGTGACACAGTACAACTCAACCTTTGTCACCTCAGCATGTGACTGCTGGGCTGGGCCACCTATCATTTGAACAGTGCTCTGGGAAAAGCCCTTTGCCAGCCAAGCCCTCTGAAGTACATAGAACCCGGGCTTGTGCTTTCTCCCAGGAGCACCAGGAATTGCCCTGCCTTGTGTCTTCTGCTTTCATGCCTCCAGTAGGAGGAACTTACATCCTATAAAGCAGACTGTGGTAGTCCGTGTTAAGTTCTTGAATGTTGCAGAAGCAGCCAAGCAGAGTGGCATATGCAAGAAGGTTGCTACAAGAACACAGAGTTCTGGGCCAGCCAGGGTTACATAGTGAGTCCCTGCCTCAAAAAAGTGGAAGGAGGGAAGGAAAGAAAGAAGAAAATCCCATGAGCAACCAACAGGTATCAGTTGATTACTTGCTTAGTCAACACCACATTGTCTGGTACAACTACTGCCTTAAGAATATAACAGCAAAGCCGGGCGGTGGTGGCGCACGCCTTTAATCCCAGCACTTGGGAGGCAGAGGCAGGCGGATCTTTGTGAGTTCGAGGCCAGCCTGGTCTATAAAGTGAGTCCAGGACAGCCAGAGATATTCAGAGAAATCCTGTCTCGAAAAACCAAAAAAAAAAAGAATATAACAGCAAGCTCAAGGTCTGGAGAGATCAGGAAGGAAGCTAGTCCATGCTAACTAACCTAAATGTCCCTTCTTAACCTGAGCCCCACTGCCCACTCCCCAGAAGGACTCATTGTCACGAGGGTTTTCTAGGGTCTGTGCAGCCTCATTTAAGAAGGCACAGAAGAGGGCTGGAGAAATGGCTCAGAGGTTAAGAGCACTGGCTGTTCTTCCAAAGGTACTGAGTTCAATTCCCAGTAACCACATGGTGCCATCTACATTGAGATCTGCTGCCCGGGCATATATGTAGAGCAAATACTGTATACACAATCAATTAATCAATAAATAAATGTTAAAAAAAAAAAAAAGGCACAGAAGAGCAGCGTGTTTCTTTGATGCTCTTGCCCCTCCCTCTGCTCAGGGCTGGGAAGGCGGGGTCACAGCCACACAGCAAAGGCTTTAGCTGTCTGCTTAGATGTCTGTCTTCTCAAGAGTCCAGGTGCTTAATCTCAGGAGGGAAGAGCCTCCAAAGCCGTGACAAAGTGTCCCTTTTGGCCTCTGCCAGGCCATGCATGGATATTACAGGATCCCCAGCATCTTCAGTTGAGTAGACACCCTCAGGACTAGGGGATCTGCCCAGGGTCACCCAGCTACCCTGTGGTGAAAGGAAGCTGATGACCATTGCCAACCCAGCCAAGAAAGAAAGCCTCAAGCTCTGAGTGACGCCAGTCCAGAAAAAAAACTTCATTCTGAGGATTCTTCTGGCTGGGCTAATGGAATCCCACCTTGGTCACTAGAAGTCATTTGTGGCTGTAGATCGCCCAGAACTCTTACTGGGGATACTAAAGGCACATGAATTATTTCAGGATAGCTTCCTCTCTTTCTAAAATAAATTTAGGCCCTCACATACCTCCTGCTCACTATAGTCTTGGCATATAGTCATCTAAATTGTGAATTGAGAACAGGGAATGTTGCAGGGTGGCAATTGTACATGCCTTTAATCCCAGCACTCAGGAGATAGAGGCAGGCGGATCTCTGTGAGTTTGAGGCCAGCCTGGTCTACAAAGTGAATTCCAGGACAGGGTGAGCACACCCTCCCTAGGACCTTGGCAGTGAGTCAAAGAACACTCCAGGGAGGGGAGTGGCACACAAGCCTTCATTCCTAGTGCTCAGGAAGCAGAGCAGGTGGACTCTATGAATTAGAGGCTCCCTGGACTACATAAAGAGTTCCAAGCCCTGTCTTAAAAAGTGGGGAGAGGAGCTGGGCGTGGTGGCGCACACCTTTAATCCCAGCACAGAGTGAGTCCAGGACAGCCAGGGTTACACAGAGAAACCCTGTCTCGAAAAACCAAAAAAAAGTGGGGAGAGGAACTGCAGAGATGGCTGCTCAGTGGTTATAAGGACCTGCTGCTCTTCCAGAGGGTTGAAGTTCAGTTCTCTGCACCCACATCAGTGGCTCACAGCTGCCTGGAACTTTTGACACCCTTTTCTGGACATATGTGTGTAATACACACATATAAATTAAAAATAAAAATATTAAATATGGCCAGAGTGGTGGCACACTCCTTTAATCCCAGCATTCGGGAGGCAAAGACAGGTGGATCTCTGTGAGTTCAAGGCCAGCCTGGTCTACAGAGTGAGTTCTAGAATAGCCAGGGCTGTTACACAGAGAAACCCTGTCTTGAAAAACCTAAAAGGAATGAATGAATAAATAAATACTTTTTTCTTTTTAAAAATTTTATTTTTATTTTAGGTACATTGGTGTAAATATATATATATATATATATATATTTTTTTTTTTTTTTTAATCAAAAGAAGCCCAGCACTCAGGAGACAAAGGTAGAGGCCAGTCTGGTCTAGTTCCAGGATGGCAAGAACTAACTACATAGACCCTGCCTCAAAAACAGATGATAGATAGATAGATAGATAGATAGATAGATAGATAGATAGATAGATAGATA
>CAJQZJ010032380.1:1207840-1218359 GCA_907164525.1 Lophiomys imhausi | reverse complement strand
ATAGATAGATAGATAGATAGATAGATAGATAGATAGATAGATAGATATAGCCAGCCAGCCAGCCAGCCATAGCTAGCTGGAGGGACATCTTTGATAAGAGAGAAGTCATCCTGTGGAGACCTGTAGTCCATCCTGACTGTAGCTTGTAAGAAGCTCCACACTGGTCGGCCGGCTGGTACGTGGTGCATTTGGTTAGGAGCAGTACCGTCTGCCTTCCCATGTCAGAAACACATCTATTCATTAAATATTCGGCCTTCATGGTTCGTGCTATCTAGAACAAGCTAGTATATTGTGTTCTGTGATGGTCTTTGCGTTGTTTTTCTTTTTTAAAAAAACCCTCTTGATATTGCTAAGATATTGGTGGTACCAGAAACTAGTGCAAGGGAGTGGAGAGAGAGAGGTCAGGGTGGCAACAAAAATAACCACCTAAAAACATAAGGAGCCCTCTGTTCTCACACTACCTTTCTGTTTCCCTTCAGAAATACTGCTGACCCTGCAGCTCGCTGTTTGCTTCTTTCTTCAATCCACTGGGCTTACTCACTCAAAACACCAGTCTGGAGAGCCATGACTCTTTGACGCCACCTGACCTGCCACCAGCTCTCCCGGGACACCATCAGCAGACAGTTGGACCCTGGCCCCAGCACAGAGCGGCCGGCTTGGCTGCAGCCCTTGACAGCCTGCAGCTCACTGCAGCCAGACCATCCTGCAGTCTGTTCGCTGCATTCACCTTAGTGCAACTTAGATGTCCTGCAAAGTCACTGTCAACAGGCAAACTCATCCCCATTCAGATTGAATGTACTTAAATGTGTGTCTGAGGAAGAACCATGCTCTCATTCTGTTCCTGTTCGGTTCCAGACGCTGGTTTCTTGCTTTGTTTTCCATGGCTAATCAGTCTAGTGCAAAAGATTACAGATCTTATCTAGAGAAAAGAAAAAAATTTTTAACACAAATGCAAGGTGTTCTAAGCTAAAGCCTGCATTTGGGATGGAAGCAGGACAGACACCGACAACTAACACAGGCGGAGGTCATTCTTGAGGAAAGCTGACAAACGTGGGAGGGAGTGTCCAGTTTTTGGACAGATGAAAAGGTTCCTAAAGAGGCTGTTAATATTAACAAGTGTCTCTTCCAGTTTTCCTCTTTGTTAAAACCAAACTAGTTCCCCTAAATTATGAATCAAAAAGAAAGATTTACTTCTAAATCAAATGTTTTAGATTGATCAGGTAGTTTGAATCAGCATCTCCTCTCCCTCTCTGATCCTGACTTCTCCCTTCCCCTCCCTGCCTTCTCTTGTCCCTCCCACTTTCATTCTTTTAAAACAAAACAGCAGCAGCATGAACCTTAGAAACCAGGTAAGCCCTTCGTTTATGTCAGTGTTTTGCCAGCCACTTAACGACAGCTTACCATTGAAAGTGCATTCCCCACCAAGGAGAGGAGCGAAGTGGAGATGATAACCAGTCAGGCTACGACACCTGCTTAGGGAGCCTGGGCTGCCCCATCGACTCAGGCCTCCAAAATTAGAGAAGAACTAAACCAACACCAGACATCACGACACAGAACCTCTGCCATGCGTTTTTTTAGTTTGTTTTTTAGCAGTGCTGAGAACGCCGAAGTTTTGTAAGGTACATAAAAATCCAATTTATATGTAAACAAGCAATAATTTAAGTTCTGAATTAAGTGTTTTAATTGTATAATTTTGTGAGGTATACATATTGTGGGATTGACTCAAAAAATGAGGTACTTCAGTATTAAATTAGATATCTTCATAGCAGTGTCTCCTAAAGGTGTTCTGTAAAGGCTGCCAATGCCTTGATTAGATCTGATTTGTAGACTTAAGACCTTTTGTTTTCTAAACCTTGAAACTCTGCTCATAAATCATGTATCTAATCTATATGATATGCAGCCGCTGTAGGAACCAAGTCTTGATTTTATATGTTTATATTCTTTCTTAATAAACCTTAGAAAGACCACGTTACTAAGAAGCCCACTTTTATGGTTGTTTTTCTTGCCCACTCTGTCAGGGGATAACCTTTATTAATTGGTGTCAGTTTCAAACAACTGCAGTACCCAGAACTGAGACCTTTTCAATTCTCCCCCAACTCCTGATACACATACTTTCTTACCTAAATTTCAGAATATCTTTTTGATGTCTTAAAAAAAGCATTTTATAATATCTCATTATCTAAGCTTTCTAGGAACAGAGAAGTTTTTCCTTGAAATTTGTTTGTTTACTCCTTGGCAAGGTGAAAAACATATAAACTACCCTATTTATATTTGTATCTCCCTATATATCTACAGATTGTGGAAATATAGAAAGAGATATGACCCAAAGACAAATGGTAAATCATCTGAAAGTGTTGCTCTATGCTAAAGAACTTTCTGGGAATTTGCATTTCGATACCTTTTTCCACTTTGAGAGGAATCTCGGTGCAGAGAGGTGGTCAAGAAACAATGCTTCCCAGCAGGCCACCAGTCCATGCATCTGCTCAAGGCTCCATTTTTCTCCACCAAACCCTGGAGTTGCACAGCCCTGCTGCGTGTGATGGAGCAGATGAAGCCTGAGCCCCAGGACCGCTCTGGGTGGTACACTGTTGAGTGCGATCTATTTTCAGATAACTCTTCAGAAACATGTGAGGTAGGATAACTTTTAACTTCACACAGCACAAGAGAAAATGGAGTTTAAAACAGATTTGTTTTTGTTTTGTTTTGAATTTTAAGTCCAATTTCACCATAACACCAGCCAAAATATCCATCTTTCAACATTCATCCAGTCTACCAATGGCAATCCCAAGCCAGACAAGTGTACAAACCTGGCAGTTAGAATAGCCCATGATCATGGCATGAAGAAGAGAGTTCCAAGCAGTAATGCATTTTATTTTACATCTAATTAGGAGAATGAAAGGAGTGAAGGAGCCCTCTGATCATGTTGGCATAGAAGCCAATGCCAAATCAGTTCCCTTCATCAGTATTCCTCGTGATGTACACAATAAATTTGTACTTGGTTTTTGTTTAACAGGACATATATAATCAGTGTTTTCTTATATTACTCAATGTGAAAAACGTAATGTGAAAAGTATACACACCTGAACTTGGTTGTAAAACCCATTTAAGTGTTCATGTAATGTGGAAAGTTTTAAAAGTGAAGTGAGCTGTGTTACTGCAACAGATTCGTTTGACTGGAAGATTAAAACACCCCACGTGTATCTCTTACGACCTGTAATAACTGAAAGCAATGGTTTCTTGCAGTTTTTAATCTGTGTTTAAAATGGAGTTCCTATGGGGGCAACACATGCACAGGGAGGTGCAGATCCACTTGCAGAACCCAAAGATACACAATCAATTTTGATGGAGTTCCTATGGGGGCGACACATGCACAGGGAGGCTCAGATCCACTTGCAGAACCCAAAGATACACAATCAATTTTGAAAAGCAACGTAAGCCATTAATTGTCGGTGTGAATTTAAATTTTTCTAGTGTTTGTATGGTAGTACGCTTCCTGAAAGCAAAGCATTTTCTGCACAAAAGAAAATACTGTAGTGGCTTCGATTTTAATTAGAATTTTCTCCCTGGCATTTCTTTATAGACTAAAACAAAATCTTTTAAGTTTCTTACTACAGGTAAAAGCTATGTGCAAGAACCTCAAAATGCTAAAACCTAGCATAATGCCTTAGATCTGTTTTTAAGTCTTGTATATTCCTACATAGCTGTCCGATGTATTATATTTGTATAGTGAACTGTGTACAATTTTTGAATAAGTACGTCACCACTCGCCCATATGTTATTGAACAGTGATGATGACCCATTTCTTCAAACATTTAACTGTCATTTTTTCTTTGTCCTTCGTGAGTTTTATTTGTACAGTTCCTCATGAAGTTGCATTTGAGATATGTGTATATGAAAAGATTATACAAGGGTAAAATTAAGCAATATATTAACTATGGTTCTTCAGGAGAAAGCTTACAGTGTTTCAGGTTGTGGATTTATTTTCAAAACAGAGTTGACTCTGAACATCACTTTGTTCATCTGCGTTGATGTTTGTATTTCTAGTGTGAGCAGTTTATGCAAAGGTAGATATATTCAGAGAAATTTTAAATACATTTATGCAAGTTACTATTGCTTTGCTGATGCTATTTGCTTATTTGATGTTAAATAATGCTATTGTAAATAAAGAATCTGTTGTTACTGCATCATTTAATAAATTTTAATGCCTTCGGGTTTTACATGGCTTTAGAGATTTTAATGTGATCCTGTATTTTTTTTTTTTTTTTTAATTTTAAACTTAAAAATCCCCTAGAACTTCTTGCTTCGTGGTTTAGAGCACTAGGCTGCTCTTCCAGAAGATGTAGGTTCGATTCCCAGCACCCACACGTCTCAAAATCATCTGTAACTTCAGTTCCAGGGCGATCCATCCCCCTCTTGTAGGTTGTACGGGCATCAGGTCCACTGATGGCACATAGTTTTCATGCAAATAGAACACCTATTGACATGAAACTTTCAAAAAAATAGAGTTAAAAGACCTTGACTTGCCAGGCGTGGTGGCGCAAGCCTTTAATCCCAACACTAGGGAGGCAGAGGCTGGTGGATCCCTGTGAGTTCAAGGCCAGCCTGGTCTTCATAATGAGTCTAGGACAGCCAGGTTAAACCTTGTTTCAGAAAACCAAAAATAAATAAAAAATGCCTCTTGGTTTTGCATAGGACCCAACTTCAGTTCCCAGCACCCAGGCCAGGAGGTTCACAACTGCCTATAACTCCAGTTCCAGGGGTGACCCAGTGCCCTCTTCTGGCGCCCAGGATCACTGCACTCAAGGGCACATACCCACACAGTGGATCCACATAAAGATAAATTTTAAAAGGAGCTTACCTTGACGTGGCAGTTGGTGATCACAGCACTCCGGCGCCTCACCCTCCTGGAAAAGCCAGGAAAACATATATCTGAGTCGACATTGCATGACACTTTATGGCAGATGTGGATTCTCACCTCTCCATCCTCCTCCAGCCGCATCCAGAGCTCACTGTAGCCAAGTCTGACCTGGAACTCCTCCTGCATCAGTCTCCTGTATCTGAGATTACATGTCCATCGCACCCAGGCCTTGTGCTCTCTGAGACACACTGTTAGCATGTTCTTGCAACCAAGAAAATACCAGTCTGTAGGTGACTGCTGAGAATTGGGTTCTGTTGGACCCAGGGACTAATGATGGGAATGAGGAAGGAGGAAAATGCTTAAACAGAGAACTGCTTAAGCCAGTGGAACTGCTACATAACTACACAAGCTATGTGTGCCCAGCAGCATCATAACAGAAATGGTGTGTCATGGTCATTCCTAATCGGGCAAGATAGCAAGTAAAGGCACTTGCCACCAAGCCTGACGACCCCGGTTCAATTCCCAGGAACAGCATGGTTAGGAGAGAGCTGACCCCTGTCCCAGTTTGGATTACTAAGACCTCATTGCTGTCACAACACCATGACCGATGCAATTTGGGAAGGAAAGGATTTATTCGGCTTATATATCCACATCACAATTCATCTTCAAAGGAAATCAAGTGAGCTCAAACGGCAGGAACCTGGAGGCACACGGATGGGAACTGCCTACTGGCTTGTTTCCCGTGGCTTGTTCTTATAGAGCCCAAGACCACCAACCCAGGGGTGACCCCCCCCCAAATGGGCACGGACTCCACCATCAATCAGTAATTAAGAAAGTGCCCTACAAGCTTGCCTACAGCTGGAGCTCATGGAGACATTTTCTCAATTGCGGCTCCTGCCTCTCTGATGACTCCAGCTTGTGTCAGGTTAACATAACACTAGCTAGTACATCCTCTGACTTCCACACATGGGCACTTCCTCCTGATAAAATAAAGATGGGGGCAGGAAATCAAGTCCTCACAAGAGCCAAAATGTACGAGGAAGTTGCATGAGCGGGTGCCCCAAATGTGTCAGTGTTCCTGCTGTGACTGCACGGGCCGTCTTACAGAGGGATCTCCGTGACCTGCTAAAAGAATGAAGAGCCCAAACCCCGTGTACACATTAGTTGCTCAGTTCACAGGTCCAGATCAAGGATCATCCGGTACCCTGACCGGGTGACCCTGTCAGAGGGCAATGTTCCCCATGGGAGGTAGTACAAGAAATATATAGTAATCTTGTTAGGGCCAAACTCACTTGACCAAACTTTAGCCAGGCTTCAAAAGCCTGGGAATTTTGAGTAGGCCCTGAGCTGCAGGTCAACTTGCCCCAGAATCTATCACGTATCACCTCCCAGGGCTTGGAAACTCTAAACATTACCAGGAGGCCAAGTTCTGGCTTGAGTATGTCCAATTCCCAGAGCAACAGAGAGAACAACAAAAACCACAGGTTGCCAATGGTCGTGAGTTTGGAAATCCCCACCTTGTTTCCTAGGTGACCTATGCTAGTCAATCAAAGTACTGTTGCTTGATGATGCTTGATTCTGCCTTGTTGAAACGTGTTTAACCTGAACTGAAATTCTGTTCAGGGTCCCCTCCTCCTTACATGGAGAAGCTTTGAGGATGATCTCAGCATGCTGATTAATAAAATCCTCTTGTGTTTTTGCAATGTCCTCAGGTTCCTGGTGATTCCTCAGTCGCCCCACATTTGGGTTCAGGAACCTTACATTCTATACAATCACCACTTTATGAATAAGGAAAAGGCCAGGCGTGGTGGCACACACCTTCAATCCCATCACGTGGGAAGCAAAGGCAGGTGGATCTCTGTGAGTTCAAGGCCAGCCTGGTCTACAGAGTGAGTTCCAGGATAGCCAGGGCTACACAGAGAAACCTTGTTTCAAAAAAACAAAATAATGATGATAATTTTTCAAGAAGGAATAAGGAAAAATGGCCTAAACTGACTATAAATTCCTCAACCAGCTTAGTTATTCACATCTATGATCTCAATACTTAGGAGGCAGGGGCAATAGAATTGCTGAGACTTTGATGTCAGACTCACCTGGAGCAGTGAGTTCCAGGGTAATCTATGTTAAGAGTGTGATGCTTGTCTCAGAGAAAAAAAACAACAACAAAGAAACAAAGCCCTGGTCAGAAACCAGAAAAATGGGGCAGGTGTTCTGAGAAGGGCACACTATGAAAAGTGGGTGTAGAGTTTGAGCACTTTGGAATGGCACATTCATGCCACTAGCAAACATCCAACACAAGAACAGCACCACCACACAGCTAGGGAGATGCAGTCACTGGCCAGCTGACACCGGCCAGGCTTCTTCATCAGCCCCTACAGACGTGGCTGACACAGGAATGGAGTGGCCCTAGTGGCCAAGACACAGCCCGTCCATTGCCCGATGGTGAGGCTTTTTGGTAATTGAGGCAGATCAATCGATGGCCGCTCTGACTGCTCCACTTTTTAGCTTACAATGCACACCCTAGGATGGCAGCAAATCCAATGAGACAGCAGAACGCTTGCCCACTGGGGGGCCCCAAACACTAAGCTAAGGAAACATCACATGGTGGCCAGAAGAGGGAGCCAAGCCCCAAGGCTGGCCAGGCCTCCAGAGATGTAGCTGACCGCTCACTTGGCAGTATCTGGTCCCTGGTCTTCCCTTCAAATGCTACCATTTCCCCTAACCTGGCTGAGATGTCTGCTTGATTCTTCAGGAGATGCACTGCACCCGCTGGTAACACCCCTTGCCAAACCTTCTCACAGAATTTTAACCAGCCTCTGCTCTAAACAGAAGGATCTCCCTCCCTTTGTTCTTCCCCAGGATGGCTGTTCTTGCTTCTCCGTTGCTGTGATAAACAGTACTATAGAGCCCTTGTCTTCCTGGCAAACACAGCGCTATTAAACAGTAACCTTTCCTTTCTGGCCAATCACCAACATCTCATGGAAATGTCACAATACAAAACAGTATAACGTTTAAAGTTCCACAGTCTTATAAAAACTATATTACTTAAACCAGGCATCTTGGCATAAACCTTAATCCAAGAAAGAGAGAGACAGACAGACAGAGAGAGAGAGAGCGAGAGAAAGGAGTGACCTATCTCAAAAATACAATTGAAGTCCTCTGAGATTATCATTCCAACATCTTGATCCCTTGACCTTCCAGACTCACAACTTATGGGCAGTGAAGCGAAAACAGCCTCTCATGTTTACTTACTTGTAACTGAGGTTGCCACAAAACAGCGCAAGCCAGTCAGGGTGATGTACGTTTGCAATTCTGACACTTAAAGGGCAGGATCAAGTGGATCAGGAGTTTATGCCAGCCTCGGCTACATAGCAAGTTTGAGGGCAGCCTGGGCTACATGAGACCACAACTCAAAAAAAAAAAAAAAAAAAAACTCAGTAAATCAGAGCCCCTGAATGTGCCAATGCCCTCTGGTATGCATTGGCAGGTGGCCAAGCAAAGCTTTGTCCTGTCAGTAGAACTCTGCAGGTCAGCCACTAAGACACTTCTGTTTTGTTGTTATTGTTTTGGTTTAGGATTTTATTTGTGTCATGTGTGTTTGGTTTTGTTTTATTTGGGGTTTTTGAGGTAGGATCTCTTGGCATAGCCCTGGCTATCCTGGAACTCATTATGTAGGCCAGGCTGGCCTCAGACTCAGAGAGATCCGCCTAACTCTGCCTCCCTAGTGCTGCGATTAAAGCCATGTGCCGCCTTGCCCGGCTGATCTTCTGTTTCTGTTCCCAGCCACGTGTATGGGTCTCCCCCCTCCGCCCCCCACTCATGGCTGCTGAAGGGGAGAGTCCCTGCTGTCTGAAGCCACTGAAGGAGCCGTGGAGGTTGGCTTAGGCAAGCTCCCTGCCTGGGTCAGGTAGCTTCCTCCCTTCTTGTAGGAAGCCTCCCAGTCCTGACACCCACGGCAGGTCTTGGCAGTCTTTCCTCTCCAATGAGTGAGCTGCTGAAAGCTCCTCCTGAAGAGAACGGGAACATCTGGGCCCAACTGTTGGCCAGAGGCCAGATGCAGTCTCTGAAGTCGTGCTTCTCCGCAGGCTCCTGCTGCAGTTCCACCACCTTCTGTGGTCTGAAGAGTACATTCATAGGGTGCCAGCTGGGCCCAGCTGGGCCCTGATTGACTGAATGTGGATATGCCAACAAGGTCAAAAAACAAACAAGCAACAACAAAAAAGACAAGACCAATGACGTCCATGCTGCCCTTGTGTCCACAGCTCAGCAGGCCACCCTGCTCATCCTTGGCCCTTCGGCCTGCCTGCAGTCAGAAGGCAATCAACAACGTTCATGTGGGGATAGGGGTGATGACGCCTGTCCCTCCAGGGTCACAGGGGACATCAGAAAGGTTCTATGGGGTTCTTGTCCCAGGAGTCAGGAGCTTGGGGGAAATCCGGACATGACCCTGAGGAATGACAAGCAGAGCCTGGAAGGGAGTAGAGAGGGAGTGTCTGCTTGTGCCTGCTAAGCAGTGTTACCAAGGAAGCCACATCCTCAGCCCATTCGTGAGCAATCTCTAAGATGCACGAGCTCACAGACTGAGAGCAAACAACAGTTTCTGTGTTCTTGCTTTCCAGAGATTGAACCGGCTAAAGTAAGAAATAATGGATAGAAATGTTGACTCTGGCCTTTAATTCTAGCATCAGGGAGCTTCGGTGGCAGAATCGGGTGTTGAAAGGCAAGCTGATCTTCACAGTGAGACCTGGTCTGCAAGAGCAAATAAATAAATACATAGATACATACACACATACATACATACTAAATAAGTAGAATAAGAATGGCAGACAAGAGTTCAACACTAATATGATTTAAAAATAATATTGAAGCCAGGTGGTGGTGGCGCACGCCTTTAATCCCAGCACTCAGGGGGCAGAGGCAGGTAGATCTCTGTGAATTAGAGGTCAGCCTGGTCTGCAGAGTGAGTTCCAGGACAGCCAGGGCTACACAGAGAAAGCCAGTCTAAAAAAAACACAAAATAATAATAATAATAATAAAACAGATGTTAGTGCGCATCTGGCGCCCTGGCACTCGGGGGCAGAAGGAGCAAGCCCACAAGTCAGAGGCTCGTCAGGACTGCCCAGCAAGCCCCTGTCTCGGGAAACAAGCAGCAACAGAAACCCAATCAAATATTACTTAAGAATGAATTCCTAATTTACATTCCTCATTCTTTTAAAATGTAGAAGCTAAAACTATATCTGAAAGAATAAAGGTCTATTTTTTACTACCTGCTGGGATTGGTGCCGTATTTCAAGTTATTTTCTCCCCAGCTCCAAGTTCACCCTGTTTGCTGCTTCGGGGAAATGAATGATTGGCCTGCTGGTACGACTTATTACCAATAGAGAGTGCTGGAGAGAAATCACAGGCAGGAGCTGGAAGCCTTGGGCAGATTAAGGTAGTGTCCTGCTATGCTGGAGGAATGACTTAGCATTTGAGTAAGTACTGCTCTTAGAGAGGACCCAAGTTCAGGTCCCAGCATCCACAGGCTCACAACTACCTGCCAGCTCCAGCTCCAGCTCCAGAGGTAAGTGATGCCTGTGGTCTCCCTCTGGGCATCTGCACACTCACACACACACACACACACACACACACACACACACACACACACACACACACACACAC
>CAJQZJ010032380.1:1127253-1199534 GCA_907164525.1 Lophiomys imhausi | reverse complement strand
TGTGTGTGTGTGTGTGTGTGTGTGTGTGTGTGTGTGTGTGTGTGTGTAAGACCATGGGCAACACGTCCCCCGCTCTGCTCTCGACTCCCTTCTGACAGTTCAGGGTATGGTGAGGGTAGGGTTTGTGTATAGGTCCCTGTCCTTTGGTCGCTCTCGGCTTCCCACATCCTCCACCGTTTAGGGTGTAATGTGTGTGAGGGCATAGAAGAATTTATTGCCCCCCCGCCCCCGGCTTCCCCAGGTAACGCTGGTTCGGTTCTCACGACACCAGTTCTGGGCTTGTGTGCGCGCGTATGTGGTGTGTGCAGGCGTGCGTGTGCACACAGAAGGGCTTATTGTGGATCCTGGGCAGCATTTGCCACACTCCGGCTTTCTGACGCTAGCCTGGAGCAGCAACCAGCGGCTGTCTGAGCAAAATGGACAACTGCACTAAACAGGATCCCAAGGAAAAGGTCTAGAGAACTGTTGATCTCTGGGGAACTAGGAAAGAATCGAGCTCTCGCCAATGGCTGCCGTGGGAGGGGAGACTGCCGGGGGACCTTCCTGGGTTTGATCTCTGCTACTGCCTCCCGCTCCAAGTGCCCTGAGGCTCTATCTGCACACTACCTCTTAAAAGCCGGCACAACCCTCAGGGGTTTTCGGAAATCTAGGGTCCTGAGACCCAGCAGGTGCCAGCCTAGCGTGGCGGGAGGTAGGTCCCCGGCGCGGCGAGGGAGGGACCCCCGCACCCCACCTCACCCCGGGCTTCCAGTCCGGGCCGGGAACGGTGCTCTGCGATCCCCTTTGAAGTCTGTTTTGCAGTTACTTGGTTGTTGTTGTTGTTTTTTTTTTTTTTTTTGGTTTCTTGTTTTAACTTCGCAATTGGATTTTTGGCTCTCCGGAGTCGCATGTCCTTGGGGTTGGAGGCGGCGCCTTCTAAGCCTTAGGGGGAGATACACAGAGGCCTGCGTGGTGGTCTGACTTCTCCTATGTTCTTTAAACTTCGGAGTCACGACCCCGGTGGTTTTCTTTTTGGACGCGTTGATCTTGTCCTTGAGACCCTGGGACCCTGATGTGAGTCTTCACTCCTCTGCCGTGGTGAACCCGTTGCGTGGCTACTAAGAAAGAAACATCTCGCAGCTTGGGCCGCAGCAGCGGAGGGAGGGTCGGCGACCGCCAAAGCATCTCTCTGCTGTTCGGCCCGGGGCTTGCCATTGCCATTGGTCATCCCAGAGGAGACCTAGGTTGAGATGGCTTGAGAAGGGACACTGAGTGTGGATCTCTGGAGGGGTGACGCGTACTACTCCTCTCGGTGCTGCCGGGACCTACTGGGGTCTCGCAAACGCCTTGACGCTCCGAGTCTGCTCGGAGCCCCATTTGCACTGTTCCACCCAGAGCCCACAACTCGGCTGGGGACTCAAGAGCGCCTGGAACCACTGCCTGCTCCGAAACCCGTGCACAGTTTTGCGCTAGTATCTCGGCTGAAGAAGGATGTAGAGATCTGGGGTGCGAGACGAGGTTTTGTTGGACCGAGAATTAGAAGAGGGGAGGATTTGAAGCACGTTTTGCAGGAGCCGGGTTCGGGGGTCAGTGCGAACAGCAGGTATTGGAAACTGGTATTCCTGGGTCAAGGTGGTTTCCGGAGCAAAGGAAAAGGCGACCTGATCCAGCACCTTCCAGTCGGGCGATATTGAGGCAATTATTCGTTATAGGTTTGAGGCGATTTTGTTTTTTGTGCCTTTCGCATTATTTTTCCGAGTTAGGGTTGGCGGGATGGAACTGGGGAGTTTGTCCATTAACTTTGATCTGGGGTTGGTTGGGTTGGGGAAATGAAGGTAGGTAAGACGACCTAGGACCCCGCATTTAGCGGTCTTGGTTTCCGACAGATCGTGAAGCTCAGCCTGCGATGGCCCTATCGCCTCCGGGTGAGACAGAGTCCCGGGACAAGGCGAGTTACCTGCCCGGGAGTAGCCTCCCGCACCTGGCTGCCTACTCCGCACCTTTCCCGGGCGTCAGCCACTGCAGGAACCCCGCAACCACCGAGGAGGATTTTCAACCTTGGAAACTGGTGTCTGCGTCCCAGGCGATCGTCCCTCTCAACGCTTTTCGGATGGCTCCTCCCTTGCTGAACCCGGGTCTCGCTGTGCAGAGCGAGCCGCTCTACAATCTGCCCTGGTACAACAAGCTGTCACCATGGTACCCAGTTCCTCGCTTTACCCCTGAGGTACCACGATTTCTAGACAGACCTGAGTACACACGCAGCGGTTCCAGCAGTCAAAATTTGGTCCCCTTCGGCGGCCAGAGCAACGCAGGTCAGTGGTGGGGAGCAGAAAATTTACTTCTGCCATCCCCGATGACTGCTTCCTTATTACCCGATGGACTTAAGACCTCCCAGTCAATATCTGTCCCCCAAACCCTGAACCGAGACAAGAAGCTGCCTTTTCGCGGCTTCAACTTCACCGAGGAGGAGCTGCGCTTCGTTCTGTACGGTGTCATCGCTAGTCCCGGGCAGCCAGTTGGCCTACAGCATGCAATTTCAGGCATCCTGCTCCCCACAGACGCCAGCTCTGGTAAGGAAATGGACGTGCGGGGTCTGAGTTGGGTGGAACAGGTCGGGGCCACACAGTGTTAAAAGTGAATAATCTCTACCTTCTGCTCTAGGCTGCCTTCTCAGGTCCTCCTTGCTTAACTGTGATTCCCGAGATTGGTTTTAGTGAGCTTTGGGGACAAGGAGCCAAGTGGTTTCCCTCGGTGCCTTTGGGGGTGTACAAAGTATCTTCTTGAGACTCACACCTGGCAGCTCTTTACCTCAGAAAAGCGTAGTCTCGGATTCTGAAATTTGTGAAATGAAATTCACTACCCGCCCAGCCTTGCCCAAAGGGTGATTTGAGCCTCAAATGAGCAATTGTGTACAAAAAGTCTGTGTCAAAGGAGCAAGAAAAGCAATAAAGGATAGATACACATCAAATCTAAAGCAGTCTCTAGGGACTGAGGAAAACCTCCTCCACCCACCCCACCCCAGGAAGGCAAGTCATCGTCCACTTATTTTTAAGTAGAATAACTTACGGCTGTCTTTTTCCAGGGTCTAATCACCTTCCAAAAACTCTGGACAAAGACCCACTTCAGCTTCCAGAAGGTAGGCTGCACTGCTTGCCTGGATTTATTTCTTTCCCAGAACTAATGCTGAATCACTGGGCTCATTCTGTTTCCTCTCATGTCTTGGGTTCACCTAGGTCTCTGTCTCAGGCAAACAGCGTTTGGTGATGTCCCACACGTTGGCGTGTTCTGTAGTAACTTCATTGCCAAAGGAGTGAGATTTGGACCTTTTCAGGGTAAAGTGGTAAATGCCAGCGAGGTGAAGACACACACGGACAATTCCCGGATGTGGGAAGTAAGTGCATTTCTGGTGGGTCTGCTGAAATTGGGGAGGGTGACATGAGGCCTGGGGGGGGGGCGGGGTACCAGTACCCTTGAAGGCGTTTAGTCCCTGCTGAGAAAGACAATTAGTGTTCACTCTAGCAGGATACCACTCTTCATGGAATCCGTTTTGCAGTAGGTGAAGTAATTTTAATCTGTACAGAACAGCCAGGGACTGTTCTGTACAGATTAAATTTGTTTGAAGAATTACTAGGCTGTGTTATGTTTATAGACAAAACCAAGTGCTTTAAATATGGTAGAGAGCTAAAAGTATGCTGTAGAAAAGAAAAAAAAACATTTTAGATCTTCCTATTACTTTCTTATAAGATTAGCCAAGGATTAGCAAAACAAATAAAGCTGACACTCTCCAAGTTAGTGACTGTCTGTGGGAGGCTCCCAAGGTAGCAGCTTTTCACTTACAGGAACCACCTGTCAGAAGAAACCAGACAACTTAAACTCTTCTAAATACTTTGACCCTGAACTTCAAGTTTAGGAAGATAGTCTGAAATTTTGGCATTGTGGTAGACCTGAATTAAACAGTTGTTTCTACTAAACTAGGAGAGACATTGAAGCTGTTGTATTAGCAGTATTAAACAGCAGCCCCATCCCAATGGTTGCACACTAGACAGAAAACAATTCCTCAGCATACTTCTTAAGAACTGGGGTCAGATGAAACCAATTTATTTCTCTTACCCTTGCTTATAAAATTAACATGTGTTAATGGTAGAAACTCAGGGGTCAAGAGTGTGATAAGGACATAAATTATTTTTTTTTTGAGACAGTATTTCTCTGTGTAACAGTACTAGCTGTCCTGGACTCACCTTGTAGACCAGGCTGACCTCGAACTCACAGAGATCCACCTGGCTTTGCCTCCTGAGTTCTGGAATTAAAGGCATGCACCACCATGCCCAGCCATAAATCCATTTTTAAAGTAAATTGTTACATAATGTATGGAGGGACTGGAAAGAATGCTTGCCTGGCATCCCTGAAATGTTGGATTCAATCCCCAGCAACTCATAACCCTGTATGATGGCACACAGCTTCACTGCATAGGTGGGAGGGGTGGGGGGTTAGAAGTTCAAGGCCATCCTGACTATATTTTAAATTAAAGTCTCACCTGGGGTACATGAGACCCTGTCCAAAACAATAAAAAATTAAAAGTCCATGTGCTACTTCTGATATGGAAATCTGATTTATAGAAATGTGTTCTGTAGTATTAATTTGGGTTACAAATTTTAAATTTAATTTTATAGATCAGACAAAAGGAAAACAAGTACAACTGAAAAGCTTATGTTATGCCTAGCTGAGGGTGGCATTGTGCTCCTATAGTCCCTGAACTCAGGAAACTGAGGCAGAGGCATAAGGTTGAGCCCAGCCTGAGGTATATAACAAGATCCTTTCTCAAAACAGAATGAACACAAAAAACAAACTTCATGTCTCGTTTTATTTAGATTTTTGAAGATGGCCACCTGAGCCATTTTCTCGATGGAAAAGGTTCTGGGACCTGGATGTCCTACGTCAACTGTGCCCGATTCCCCAAGGAGCAGAACCTGGCTGCAGTACAACACCAAGGGCAGATATTTTATGAGAGCTGCAAAGAGATCTACCAGAACCAGGAGCTGCTTGTGTGGTACGGAAACTGCTATCAGAAGTTTCTGGACATTCCCATGAACCTCCAGGTCACTGAGCAAGGCAAGAAGCTCTCAGAGCCCTCTGAGGGTGAGTATCTGCCTCTGCCCTGACCAGTGAGAATCTGCTAGTGTAGGAACTGGGCTCTCTCCCTGAAGGTTCCCAACTGAAATTTGGAAGACCAAATTCAGGGAATCTGTAAGGATAAGGAGCTACTCAGCGGAGGTGGAAGATTGCCATCTTTCTAGAGACTCTTTTTCCTATGCATATCTCCCCCCACCCACCCACCAGAATAAAAAAGTAAAGGAAATGAATGAGTCAGCTTGAGCAGTCCCTGCTTAGGCCAGCTTTCTCAAATGATGGGCTGCAGTAACTTAGTGGGGGTGAAAAATCAATTTAGTGGATGAGGCTAGCATTAAAGAAAAAAGAAGAAATTAGAATAGAAAATATTGATGAGAATCACTTAAGAAATAGTAAGCGGCATTGCTAACCTTTTGTTTTATATAGATACATCATGCATATTAGGGTGTCCAGTTAAAACTGTATTTTTCCCAGGCTGAATCCTCTTGCTCCCTGTATAAATATTCTACCACTAAGCTACACACACTTCCAGCCTCTAAACTGACTATGTTTGCACAAGCTTTTAATCCCAGCACTTGGGTGGCTGAGATAGCAGATCTCCATTTGAGGGCAGCCTGGTCTACAGAGTGCAAAGTTATAATAATCTAATCTACATGGTGAGAGATTGTGTCTCAAACAAAACAAAACAACAAAAACATCACCACTTTCATTCCCTAAAATGAATTTTAATTGAAGCAATTTTGAAAAATGCTGGACTAGGCTTCAGCTTTCAACACCCTGCCCTCCCCACCTACCCCTCTTTTTTCTTTTTCTTTTTGAGACAAAATCTCACTATGTAGCCCAGATTGGCCTTGCTTGTCCCAGCTGCCCAAATGCTCCTTCCTGACTGTTGAGGTGTGTCTGTGTATGTGTGTAAGAGAGAGAGAAAGTGTGTGTGTGTGTGTGTGTGTGTACTAGTGAGCGCACACCTGGAGATCTTGTAGAGCCATTAGCTAGTTCTAGTGGTTTTGTTACTTTGAGACAAAAGTCACTCTGCAGGCCAGACTGGCCTCACACTTGTAATAATCCTCCTGTCTCAGCTAGGATTACAGGCGTGAACCACCACAAGAGACTGAGACTGCATGCATCTTGTTCAGGTTCCAGGGGACGCTGCTGGTCCCTGAATCACATCTGAGTGGCTAGGAGGTAGAGGACGACCAAGCAATCCACTATAGAAATAAGACTCCAGAATTTGCTGTTTTTAAGGGGAAAATAGTGCTGAATCCTCAGATTATGCTCGAATGCTACAAAGGTCTTGTGCCCTGAGCTGATATCCGCCTTGCATTTGGCTTTTGGTTTTTTTTTTTTTTTTTTTTGGTCTGTTTTGCCTAAGACAGGGTTTCCATCCATCACATTCTCATGATGGTCAACATGCCTGTATCCCTGCTAGACCTACACCCTTCAGTGCAGGGAGGATCATAACTCCTAAATTTCCCAGAGTCCTGCTCTTAGTGTTTACTGATTGAAGGGAGGACACAGTGTCACTGAATTTAGGGAAAGTTGCTTAGGAATGAGAGTGACGTAAGAAATTCATAAGGCAGAGGGAGAAAGAAGGCATTCAGGCTCCAGGACAGACGGCAATGTGTGGGAAACCTCTACTGGTGGCTAGGCAGGAAGTGATGAAGAGGCTCCTCCAGGGGCTGAAGGAAGGAGAGATGTGAGGATTTGAGGGAGGGAGGTAAGGTAACTTCTCCAGCAGGTGCATGGAATAGGAACAGGGCTGTAGAAGAAGAAGGAAGTGATTCTCTGCTCTGAGATCAAAATCGTCTCATCCCTAGCACCAAACCAAGAACTCGGTCACTTCCAAAAACTGCTTGGTCTTGGTCACATAGAGAAAATGCTTCAATCTTTTTTGACGTATAAGTGAAAGTTGAAATTCAGAAAAAGATAATGCTTAACGCATGGTTTCTTTGTGGGAGAAAAAAAATCCAAAGTCTCTTGTGGTGGTTCACGCCTGTAATCCTAGCTGAGACAGGGGCTTATTACAAGTGTGAGGCCAGTCTGGCCTGCAGAGTGACTTTTGTCTCAAAATAACAAAACCAAGTGAAAAGATCTGCCTGCTTCTGTCTCCTGGGTGCTGGATGATTTAAGGCATGTGCTACCACATCCCGCCCATGAAACACATTTTGGACAATGTGTAGAAGGTAGCTTTTAAAGATTAATTTATTGGGAAGTCTTACAACTGGCTTCCTATGTTGTCTGTTAATATGAATGTTTTGTGTTGTTGCATTGCTGTGGTGGAGATTGAACCAACCCAAGGACTGTCAGGCACATGCCCCACCATGGATCCACACTCCAGCACAAGATCAATATTTTTGGAGACAATTAATAACAAAGAGTTGGGCATAGTGGTGCATGTCTGTAATCTTGATACTTGAGAAGTTGAAGCAGAATAATTTTAAGTTCCAATCTAGTGTGGGCTACTCAAGGAGATCCTGTCTCAGACAAAAATAAATTTCCTTTCTCAAAGACATTTTGGTGGCACTTGTGGGCACCTTCTTATATTCTATCATAAGTGGGCTATTTGAAAGGGCAGGATGCCTAGGGATGAAGCAGAGGTATTCAAGGACAGCTGCCTCACAAAAGCCCACCCCAGTATGGATGACAGCTCACGATGCTGGGAGTCTGGAGCACACTGCACAGGCTGCAGGCACCTCAACAGGTTGGAAAGTGTCCTTTCCAAGTGACTCAGTTGGTCTGAACCTCTTCTAGGCATCTAGGCCGGTTTCTGCCTCTTTCAGGATTTGCAGTTCACCTTTCTTCCATCTTGGGGGAACTCTCAGCTTTTGTTGCTTATTCTAGCAAGGATGGGCCTTCCGAATCTGGCCAGTTTCAGGGATTCCTGAAGCTGTTTTGATTTTTTTGTTTGTTTGGCTTTTGGTTTTTGAGACAGGATTTCTCTGTGTAGCCCTGGCTATCCTGGAACTTGCTCTATAGACCAGGCTGGACTTGAACTCACAGATATCTGCCTACCTCTGCCTCCCAAGAATGCTGGGGATTAAAGGTGTGCACTGCCACCATCCTGCAACTGTGGGACATTTAAAGTTATACTGTTTTATATTGTGACATTTCCACGAGATCTTGGTGACAAACAAGAAAGGAAAGGTTACGGTTTAATAGTGATGTGTGCTGGGCATGGTGGCACACGCCTTTAATCCCAGCACCCAGCAGGCAGATCTCTGTGAGCTCAAGGCCAGCCTGGTCTACAGAGTGAGTCCAGGACAGCCAGTGATACACAGAGAAACCCTGTCTCAAAAAACAAAAAAACAAACAGTGATGTGTTTGTCGAGTAGACAAGGAGTCTACAGTGTAGTGTGCAGCCACTACCGGGTGACAATATGCTCACTCTTGGCTCCTCTGCCTGGGGGGCAGTGAATTAATGAACTCATGATGCTGTCAGTGTCTGGGAGGGTAGTCCAGGCTGACCTCAAACTCCCTAGGTAGCCAAAGATGCCCTTGCACTCCCGACTTCTGCCCAGGTTCACAGCCATGTGCCGCCACACCCAGCAGTGGTGTCTGTTTTTGCTTTTTCAAATCCTGTTTGAGGCAATGGAGAGGAGGGACAGTGGTTTCCATACCCTCCAGCACTTGCACGTCTGTGTTCGACAGAGTCTACAGAAGGTTACAGATGTGAACGCTGTGGAAAGGTGTTTACCTACAAATATTACAGAGACAAGCATCTCAAGTACACCCCCTGTGTGGACAGGGGAGACAGGAAGTTTCCATGTTCTCTCTGTCAAAGATCCTTTGAGAAGCGCGACCGACTCCGGATCCACATTCTTCACGTCCATGAGAGGCACCGGCCCTACCTGGTGAGCAGTTGGTGGTTTGATGCCCGTCTTCATATTCTATTTCCACACTTCCCCATCATTCTGAACACATGGGATTGATTGGAGGATTCGACGCCTTGCCTCACCATGGCATGGTGGAAAAGGAAGATGTGTCTGGATTTTGTTCCACATCCAGTCAGGCGTTAGATAGTTAATCACAGGTGCAGAGGAAGCATTGGAATAGTCCAAAGAAAGGAGGACCACTATCACACACCATGGTCTTCCTAAGGATGAGAAGCAACAATGATGCCAGGGACCCATTCTCTTCCAGCCCAGGCATCTATCGTTCTGCCTGCCTTAGTTAAAATTATATGTATATGTGCAGGTAGTGTCCGGAGAGGCAAGAAGAGGTGATTGCATCCCCTGGAAAGGGGGGTATAGATGGCTGAGCCACCGTGTTGGTGCTGTGAGCTGAACCTGGGTCTTCTGCAAGACTAATTCATGCTCTTAACTACCAATTTGACACTCCAGCTCTTTGTGACAGTATTTTATAAAAGATTTTATACCAGGAACCAAACCTAGGTCCTCAGCTAGAATAGCAAATGCTGGTGAGACAGCTCTCCAGCCCCTAAATTCTGGGTTGTTTGTTTGTTGTTTAATGTGTGTGTGTGTGCACGTGCGTGAGCGTGTGTGTACTGCGCATGCTTGTGTGCGTGCACCTGTTTGGCGTCTATTCTTCATCACTTTCTGCCATCATCTTTCATGAAAGGGTCCTTCACTGGACTTGGAGCTAGGCTGGCAGTCGGCAAAATCCAGCAATCGTCTCATCTCTGCCTCCCACAGCCCTGGGGTTAGATAGAGGTGAGGTACTGGCATTTTAAAATGCTGCTAGGGATTTGAACTCATGTCCTCATATGTTTGCACCCCCTTAGCCTCCTAATTAGCCACGGGAAGGTTCTTGTGTCCCTGCTTTTTGCAGGAGTTCATTAAGTTGTTTCCTTCTTCACAATAACAAAAGCATTGGCTAGCCCCAGGTCTTAAATCTCTGCATGAACGCCTGAGGCATCTGCTCATCTAAGCTGCTCAAAGAATGGCTCACCCTGGATTTCCTGTGGTTTGCCGCTATGTGCACACTTGACAACTCTGTCGTGCCAGGGGTGGCACCTCTGTACTCTCTGTCCTTAGGAACGCTGGAGGCAGCTTCTAGGCTGGTTTGAGCTATGTAGTCTCAGGCAAGCCTGGCACACTCAGCCAGAGGCTTGGTGATGCACAGACGTGCACAGAATAAAGAATTCTCGGGCTGTCTGTATGGCTCTGTTAAAATGCTCACCCTGAAAGTTTGACAACCTGGGTTTGTTTCTGGGAACCAGGAGCTGAAGGACAGATTCAATTCTCTGGTGATCTCCATGTAATAAGCCTCCATGTACACTAATAATAATGATAAATACATTTTCGCCAGACATGGACATGAGAGTCAGAGGCAGCCAGATCTCTGAGTTTGAGGCTTGCCTGGTCTGTATAGCAAGGTTCCAAGGACAGCCAGGGCTACATGGAAAAATCCTGTCTCTAAACAAACAAATGAACGAACAAATAATATATTTCAAAAACTTGTCTCACCCCTAGAAAAACATAGGCTGAGACAGGACTGTTGTGGGAAGAGGAAATTTCAACTCCAGTTTTTGTTTTCTCCTTAGTGTTCAACATGTGGGAAAAGTTTCTCTCAGTCTTCCAGTCTGAACAAGCACATGCGAGTCCACTCTGGAGACAGACCATACCAGTGTGTGTACTGCACAAAGGTAGGTGAGACCACCCTTGGTGCCAGCCCTCTGTGACTGGAAGTGTGGAGCTCGTTCATCTTGGGTAAATAGTTCATTACCAAACAATGCACATTTTAAGTGAATTCTGGGCCAGCCAGGACTACCTGGTGAAACCATGTCTCAAAAGGGTAAAGTAAAAGAATTTAAGAGTGCAGCCTTAGCTGGCATTCATCGCATGCCTTTGATACTTACCTGACTATGTGACCTTTGACAAGCCCATTAGCGTCTCATTTTACTCTGTTTCCTGCTGATACTCACTCAAGGGGGACACATTGCAAGGGTGGCATCTGACTTACACACCACAGAACATCCAGCAACAGAGGCAGAGTCAGAGTAAGGATTCAGAGGGCGGAAAAGACAATTGTTGACCAAATGTTTTAGGACTGTTTGGAGGCACCTCCCATTTTAATTTGGCGGTGTGAATCTGTGCTGGCCGGTGTGCAGCCGTTTCCATATGTGGCTGTTTGAGAGCGCAGAAGTGAAAACACCCAGGCACAGTGAAGCCTGTCTGCAATCTCTGGTTGAGGTGGGATGATTATGAGTTCAAAACCAGCCTGGGCTATATGACCAAAATACCAACCCCCACCCCCACCAAAAAAAAGGTGAATAAATAGGAAATGTGTTTACTGGTTTCACTAGCCAAACCTTTTTTGTTTTTGTTTTTTGAGGCAGGGTTTCTCTGCGTAACGGAGCCCTGGCTGTCCTGGACTCACTCTGTAGACCAAGCTGGCCTTGAACTCAGAGATCCGCCTGCCTCTGCCTCCCGAGGGCTGGGATTACAGGCGTGCGCCACCAACGCCCGGCTTCTCACTGGCCAAACTTTATGTGGCCCGAAGCCACAAGTAGGAGGTGGACAGCACAGCCACAGAGCAGGCTCACCACGCACAGTCTCATCGAAGAGTGGCGCTCTAGACTTGCTTCTGTCCTTTGGCATTTTCATGTCCTGCAATAATGACATAAAGGGAGAAGGAGTCTTAGGGAGACTTTCAAACCTCCCAGAGAGAAAAAAGCATTAGATCTGAGCCAGACACATGCCTAAAACCCCCAACATGTAAGAAGGAGAGCTGAGAGAAACAGGTATTCAAGGCCAGCCTCTGTTACCTAGTGAGTCTGCTGCCAGCCCAGGCTACCTTAGGTGTCCAGGGAGATGACACAGTGGGTAAACGTGCCTCTTGTCTGACAACCTGAGTTTGATTCCCAGCACCCACATGGTGGAAAAGGAGAACCAAGTCTTTCAGGTTTTCTTTTAACCTATTACCCCCTCCCCATACATAACAGGTAAAATTCAAAGAATAGAACTGTTTCCTGCAGGTTTTCCTATGTGTGCATTCATGTGTGTGCACCACACATACACAACTGTAAAAACAAAGACATAAAACAAAACCACACACTAGGCTTTTTGAGAACACTCCCCCATCTCAAAAAACAAACAGCGAAGAAACTTCATGGCCCCAGTCTGAAAGCAACCCCGATGTCCTCAGCAGCTGTCAGAAGTGAGAGGCTAGGATGTAGCCACTGACTGCTGCACATGACACAGCAAGGAAAGAACAGTGAAAGGACTGGTGAACATACTTTGATTATGTGAGGCTTATGCTGAGAGGGAACAGTGGGTCCTGGAAGGTCACATTGCATCATACATTCATGTCAAGATGGAGAACAGGTCTGTGGTTGGCAGGGCCAAAGTAAGTGGAGAAGGATAAGATTGCCGTGGCTACAGAGGGCGAGGGAGTGGTTCCTGGCATGAAAATGTCGTCTTATTTATTATCTGTTTGTTTATGTGTTTGTTTAAATTTCATGTATATGGATGTTTGTCTGCATGCATGCCTGTGCAATACTTGCATCTCTGGTTCCTGAGGGGGCCAGAAGTTGTCAGACAACGTGGAACTGGGATTGAGGATGTCTGTGGGTGCTGAGAATCGAACCCAGGTCCGCTGGAAGATCAGCCAAGTCATCTCCCTAGCCAGCCCCCCCATTTATTTATTTATTTATTCAAGTTTTTGTTTTTGTTTTGAGACAGGGTTTCTCTGTGTAACAGAGCCCTGGCTGTCTTGGAGCTCACTCTGTAGACCAGGCTGGCCTTGAACTCACAGAGATCCACCTGCCTCTGCCTCTGCCTCCCGGCTAAAATTACATCTTAAAAAATTTAGTGCTGCATATTTATGGCGGAGAGGAGGGAGGTGCCACTATACATAAGTGCAAAAATAAAGGCTGGTGTGTCCATTCCAATGAAATTAAGCAACTCCTTTGCTCGGTGGTCCAGCCTACGGAAGTTGGCTTCTCCTGCTTTCTGCCCTCTGCAGAAGTTCACGGCCTCCAGCATACTGCGCACACACATTCGGCAGCACTCTGGCGAGAAGCCCTTCAAGTGCAAGCATTGTGGTAAGCCTTTTGCATCCCACGCCGCCCATGACAGCCACGTCCGACGCTCACACAAGGAGGATGACCACGGCTCCTGCACTGTGTGTGGGAAAAGCTTCCTGGGTCAGGGCGCTTTCTGTGCCCACGTGGAGCATCACGAAGCCTGCTAGCTCTCTGAGAGCAGGACCCGGGGGAAGACCAAGGGGTTCCTGGTCTGTCGGTGACACATGAACAGAAGGTTATAGTGTTCAATGAGAACTGGGAGAATGGAGCATTCGGTCTGAAACTCCAAAACCCGTGGAAGTTCGTCCAGCCCAGGACTGGGAATAAGACCCTGGATCCCGCGATAAAAGAAAAGAAAGCCTTCCTCTCCTGTTTGCCATGGACACCCAATTACACAGTATCTGGAGCCAGGGACTATTTTCTTCAGAGCAACAACAAAAGTGTTTTTGTCTTAAAGATTTAATTCTATGTGCACGAGTGTTTTGCCTCATGTGTGTATGTGTGCTGCATGTTTAGTGCATGTCGGAGGCCAAAGGAAGATTTCAGATCCTCTGTAACTGTATTTACAGATAGTTGCAATCCACCATGTGGGTGCTGGGAATTGAACACAGGTCCCCTATAAGAATGGTCAGTGCTCTTAACTGCTGAGCCAGCTCTCCAGCCCCCCTAGTTTCTGTTTATTGTTTTTGGTGTTGTTTTGCTCTCTCTCTTTCTATATATATAGATAGATAGATATAGATATATAGATATTAGATATGGATATATGTATGTATGTATATATGTATATACATATTGACTGCCCCAACTGGCTTTGGATTTGTGATATAGCTGACAATGATGTTGAACTCCTCTTTCCCTCCCAAGGGCTGGGATTACAGGAATAAATTACCACACACGGGCAAATTCACCTTCGTTAGAAATTTACTATGTTATGACTGTGTATTAGCTGTTCCATCTTCATTTGGGTTCATTTCTCTCTTCTCTGACCACACGAAAAATGACAGGTAATACATCTAGCCTAGCACCAGACAAAATCAGTCCCAGTTCACAGGTGATTCTTGTTGACATACGAACTTACAAACTAAGAAAGAAAAATTATATCTGAATGAAGAAAGGCTAAAAATAAACATTTGTGCTACTATGGTTTTAAAGTTGACTCTTTTTTTTCTTTCCTTATTAATCTTTTATATTTATTTATTTTGGTTTTTCTTTTTTAAATGTTTAATTATTTATATCTATTTTATATAGATTGGCATTCTGTCTGCTTGTATCTGTGTGTGAGGGTGTCAGATTCCCTGCAACTGGAATTACAGTTGTGAGTTGCCATGTGGGTGCTGGGAATTGATAGAGTAGTCCTTTGGAAGAGTAGCCAGTGTTCTTAACTACTGAGCCATTTCTCCAGCCCCTTATTCTGGTTTTTTAAGACAGAACTTCTCTGTGTAGCCAGGGCTATCTTGGAACTCTCTCTGTAGACCAGGATGGCCTTGAACTCAGAAATCCACCTGTCCCTACCTCCCAGAGTGCTGGGATTAGAGGCGTGCATCACTACTGCCTGGCTCTTCTTTCTTTTAAATTTTTTTTTTTTTTTTTTTACTTCCAGCCAGGCGTTGGTGGCGCACACCTTTAATCCCAGCACTCAGAAGGCAGAGGCAGGCGGATCTCTGTGAGTTTGAGGCCAGCCTGGTCTACAAAGTGAGTCCAGGACAGCCAGGGGTACACAGAGAAACCCTGTTTCGAAACCCCCCCCCAAAAAATTTTTTTTACTTCCATTTTAATTTTTTTGATGAATAAAGTATATTTTCCCCAACTCCTTCTAATTGGGTGGCTCCTGGTAATACAGGGAGGAGCAAGGGGGTAACCAGCTACCAGCTGAAAAGTATACTAGGCTCTGGAATTCTGGCAGTTAGGAAGCTGAGGCAGGAGAATTACCTTGACTTCCAGGCCATTGTGGACTACAGAATGAGACTTTGTGTTAAAAAAAAACATAATAAAAGAAAATGAGCAATGGGGTACTCAAGGCTGGGGTGAGTGAACAGTCAGTCAGCTTTGCTAATGTAGAGAAGAACCTGTCACCTGTAGGTAATCATGGCCTTATCCATTTAAAGCGGTGTAGCCGGGCGGTGGTGGCGCACGCCTTTAATCCCAGCACTTGGGAGGCAGAGGCAGGCGGATCTTTGTGAGTTCGAGGCCAGCCTGGTCTACAAAGCGAGTCCAGGACAGCCAGAGATATTCAGAGAAACCCTGTCTCGAAAAACCAAAAAAAAAAAATAAAATAAAAAATAAAGCGATGTCACTGTGTCTGTCCCACTACAGACTGAATGAAGTTGAGAGAGGAAGGAAGTGGTAGGAGGTTACTTGCCTCTGAGAGGCAAAGCCAAGTTTTCCCCTTCAAAGACCAAACTCTCAAGAAACCACTAACCCATTGCTGGACCCTACTAAGGGAGGACCCTTTCCATGTTAACCACCCGTTCACCCCTTTGCAACCACAAACTTGCATTAATATTCATATAGCAATTCTGAGGCCAGAATAAGCAAGGTGGAAGTGCTCCCTGGACAGCCCTAACCACTAGGGATGTGTCCTACCCCTACTTGGGGATCTATTGACCGCCTAGGCACTTGGCTTCACCTCCACCCATAAGGCATGTCCATCAGTCCAGTCAATTCAATATGGAGCAGATGTGGCCGAGGGCTCCCAGCTGTAGCACAGTCCCCCGAGAAGCAATACACGTCTCTCAGGTGAACAGCCATGACAGATTTCCCCCTAGGGAATTCCTTGCTGCCTTGACTAGGGCTGAGTAATTGACCCTAATGGGAATGTGCTCTGTTGTTTTAGGACTGTTTTAATTCATGTTAATTAACTCAGAACAATGGTCTTTTGAGAAGGTCCTGGGCGCATCATGTAATTAAGCAGCCTTAGCTCCAAATATGTTGCTTGAAACATTTTCTTACTGTTTAGGGGTTTGAACGTTGTTTTTTTAAATCAAACGATAAGACAGCTCAACCGTCTTCGTTTTTTTCACTCATTGAATAAATCAAACGAGGAATTTTGTTTTTTGACTCTGAATAGCAGGAAACAGAAAGGAGTTTATTTTTGTGTCGTTTCTAATTGTCACTGTGCCTGCCAAATATACCGGATTATATGCTAATGAATCCCTCGATAGCTGGGCATTTTAAGGACCATTTCTTTCACTCTGGCTTCCTTGGGAAATTTTGGCCTTATACATCTCGGTTTTGAGGACACACTCTCTTGAGTTGATTACCTGAAACACTTAGGGTTGCTTCTCCAGAACTTATACTTCATACTTAGCTGTTCTAATGGTGAGTTGGGCAGCTAATAACAGTGAAAAGACCAAGAACAGAGTACAAAAGCATCTCATAGAAAATAGAATTTAAAAAGTTGAATGGAAATACAACTGTGAGCTAGCACAATTCCAGTAGCTTAGTAAAGACTTTAGACATGGACAAACTTGTTTTTCTTCACCAGCTCCTCAGGACATAGCACTGGGCAAGTAGCTTGATTTCCTAGGCTTAATGTCCTCATCTATAATGTGATACAGTAATTATGTCATAAAGTACTAGAAGAATTACATGATAGTATATGTATGCTGGATCATATTCGGTCAGTATTCCCTTACGCCTGTTACAGCAAAATAAAGACAACTATGAATTTTATTAATGATGATTCTCAAAAACATAGTTCCTTGACCATCAGCATCACCTGGGAACTTCATTAAAATGCAGATTCTGCCAGGTGGTGGTAGCACACACATTAATCCCAGCACTTGGGAGGCAGAGGCAGGCGGATCTCTGTGAGTTCAAGGCCAGCCTGGTCTACAAAGGGAGTCCAGGACAGCCAGGGCTTGTTACACAGAGAAACCCTGTCTCGGAAAAACAAAAAAATCAGATTCTCAGAATATATAAATAAAAATAAAGTTGTGTTCTCTTTGAGTCAGAATGTAGAGGTAGACAGCAATGTGTGTAAAATTTGAGAGCCATTGCCTTGAGTCTTCCTAGTTCTTACATTAGAGCAGTGGGTGGAGTTCAGTAGCAAGGTGTCTTAGGGAGACCACAAAGCCGCTCCTTAGAAGAAAACATCGGAAGGCAGAGTGTGCTTGCTGAGGATTACAGGTCACATGCTTGCTTTGCTGTGTCAGACTGGGGGCACCACAGCCACCGAGCCTTCTTCCATTAGGGTGGAATTCAGAGAAATTTCTCTATTCATACTTCTTTTCCACACCTGAGCTGAATATCTGTTCCTTCTGTAGAGTTGCTTGGTTTTGTTTCAGTGTAAAAAGGAACATTCGAAACTCTGGAGAAATAAGGTTCACAGTAGACTGGCATCCATGATATTACTGGAGCTCTTATATGGGTCTCTGGGGATGTTCAAGGACTTGAATTTGGCTGTTTCAGGGAGCAAAGCTATGAAAGTAGACAGATGCATGGGACTTCCATGTTCCCACAGCAGACGCAGTATGGCCTCTTAGCTTAGTCAAATCTAGAGTATATCCTAGGGATATACTGCCATATACAGTATCACACAGGCAGAACCACAAGTACTGTCCTAGACCCTCTTTATTTATGGGCCCAGCTTTGGCATGATAGGGGAGTTAATTACATTGGACTGCTATAATCTCCACCCAAAATTTATGAGATTAAACATTGAATTCTTCTAAAAGATACTAAGGTCTATACAAAAATTTTGTAAATGATACTGGGTCATATATCATATATCTTAGCATAGAATATTTTTGTTGATATGCGAATAGACCATTCTGAATTATTTTAAAAGAAAAAGTACCTTCCCTATTTATTTATAGTGGAATATAAAGTGTGAGAATTTTATACTAGTTTTATTTAAAGAGATTTCAATATTCAGGAAATATGTGGTGTCCCTTCCATTTTTCTAGAGAGAGCCTCATGCTCCTTATGTTAACTGAGTTATAATATATAATAACCTTTACCTTCTGATCCTCCTGCCTTTACCTACCCTGAGTACTGAAATTACAGGTGTGCGGTACCTAGCAGAGTCTATAGGGTGCTGAGAATTGAACCCAGGGCCTCAAGCATGCCAGGCAAGCAAGATACTGACCTAGGAAGTGACAATTAAAATGAACAATTTTCACCTTGATGATTTGTTGGCTTAAATATTTGGAAACAAAATCCTTGGCTCTAGTCTGTAACAGTATTTAGGGAGACTACATTCTGATTTTTGCATATGATATGCTCTCCAAGAAAAAAACCAGTTCGCTGTCATTCAGTTTAACCTTGTCTGGATTCTGTAAATAAACTGTGTGTGTTTTAACATTATGCAAATTCTTTCTAGAGATGTGTAGTTTATTCTGGATTTCCTTTCAGGGTGATACTTTGAGTTGAAAGCACGTTTCATTGGCACCCCATTCTTGCCCTTTACAACTTGCTTGTGTGGTAGGTATCCCTCCTCTTGCTTTTGTGTGTGTTCTGCTTTGCAGCTGTACATCCTTGTACATTATTCTTAAGCGCTAATAAAATACTGTGTAAGACTTTAACTGAACATGTGATTTTTCACATTCTTAACTAATTTATCCCCTGGTGTAGTAGTGTATGACTGTGGTCCTAGAACGCAGGAAGCTAAGTTCAAGGCTACCCTGTGCTACAACAAACTAAGGTCCAGGCCAGAGCGGGCTGTTGAAACTATCTCAAAAAGCCTAACAAATTGGGACATGGTGGCTCGATCTGTTATCCCACACTCAAGAAGCGGAAGCAAAATGGTAGTCACTGCTGGACTGTGACAGCCCTTTCAGCATCGTCAGATGGTGTGTTAATAGTCTTCTCAGCCTTACTATTGCGAGACTACAAACCTGACCCAGGGCAGGTCATTTGCAATTCTCTTGCAACTTCTATTCCCTCCATCCCAAGTTATCTGACCTAAACATGCTAGAAACAGATTTTTTTTTTGTTTGTTTCGTTGGTTGTTTTTGTTTTTTGATCAGGGTTTCTCTGTATAACAGCTCTGGCTTTCCTGGACTTGCTTTGTAGACCAGGCTGGCCTTGAACTCACAGAGATCCACCTGCCTCTGCCTCTCGAGTGCTGGGATTAAAAGCATGCACCACCACACCCAGCTTAGAAACAGATTCTTAAATTTGATTTTAAAACTATCTTCTGGGACTGCAGAGATGGCTCAGCAGCTAAGAGCACTGACTGATCTTCCAAAGGACCCAGGTTCAAATCCCAGTACCCACGTGGCAGTTAGAAACTGTCTATAATGACTGGGCATAGTGGTGCAAAACCAAAACAAAACAAAAAACTACCTTCCACTGAACATGAGTGGAGGGTGTTCCAAGGTTGACATCCTAGGTTCTCTCCTGGGGAATCTAATTTTCTATGTTTCAGTTTTAAAATCGCAAATCTTCCCATGCGCAGCCTGTACATGTCAGCGATAACATGAATCTGACCCCTTCTTCTCATTGCCCACAAGCCTATGAAGCTGACAAGGGGCAATCCTGAGCCAGATCTTAGGACAGGACCCTTGAGCATAGGAAGGTGGCAATGTCACTTTCCAATTTCAAAGATTGTCCTGTCTCACTGCATATCAGATCCAGAAGAGGGCACCCTCTGGGATTGGCCTTACAGACTACTGTGAGCTGCCATGTGCATCCTGGGAAACTGAATCTGAATGCTGGAAGAGCAGCTCTTAGCTCTTAGCTGCTGAGCCATCTCGCCAGCCTCCTGGCTCTGAACTTTCTAATCATGGGTAGTAAAGTGGGAATCCACATCCAGAAAGAAAGAAAAGTAGCCATTCATTTATCAAGATTTCAGTTCCCAATAGAAAGGGCTTGGCGGTAAAGGAGCCCTGTGAAGTTGGCCTGGTGATACTCAGCAATCTCAGCATGGAAGCCACCAAATCTTGTCAGCCACCAAATCTTGTCAGACCCTGGGGGAGGTGAACTTGTCAGAATAATGAAATAAAACAATCCAGAATTTGGTTGGGAGACACAGGCCTGTAATCCCAGAATTTACGAGGTTAGAGAAAGAAGGATCAGGAGTTCAAAGTCATCTTTGGCTGCAAAATGAGTGTGAGGCTAGCCTGGGGTCCATGAGATCCTGTCTCAAAAAAACAAAACAAAACAAACAAACAAAAAAACAAGAATGGTGCCGGGCGGTGGTGGCGCACGCCTTTAATCCCAGCACTTGGGAGGCAGAGGCAGGCGGATCTTTGTGAGTTCGAGGCCAGCCTGGTCTACAAAGTGAGTCCAGGACAGCCAAGGATACACAGAGAAACCCTGTCTCGAAAAACCAAAAAAAAAAAAAAAACAAGAATGGCACCGAAAATAAAAAAAATTTTGTTGTTGTTTTTCAAGACAGTGTTTCTCTGTGTAACAGCCCTGGCTGTCCTGGAACTCGATCTGGGGATTAGGCTGGCCTTGAGCTCACAGAGATCCTCCTGCCTCTGTCTCCTGAGTGCTGGGATTAAAGGCATGTGCCACCACTGCCTTATTTAAACTAAATAATTTAAAAAGTTAACGATGAAGGTTTTCTGGGTGGGTCTTGGTGGTTCATAAAACAGCCATCTAGGAAAGATGAGTTGGTAAATTTTGAGTCAGGAAAATGAGATTACAAAACTGAAAAAAATTTTTAACCTTTTTTGGACTAAAAAAAAGTTATGTGACTGGGCGTGGTGGCCCACGGCTTTAATCCCAGCACCCCAGAGGCAGAGGCAGGTGGATCTTTGTGAGTTCAAGCCCAGTCTGGTATACAGAGAGAGTTCCAGTACAGCCAGGGCTTTTAACACAGAGACACCCTGTCTTAAAAAACCTAAAAAAGAAAAAATAGTTATGTGTATAGGTGTGCCATTCGTATGCAAGTACCCTCAGAGGCCAGAATAGAGTTTCATGCATGGACTGCAGCAGGTAGAAAAGGTGAAAGACTTTCGGGAGGGTCTTGTGATCCTCTCTCCCCTTCTACAAGAGGGAATATATACAGGGTTTTTTTTTGTTTTGTTTGTTTTCTAGAAACATGGTTTCTCTGTATCACTGGCTGTCCTGGACTCACTCTGTAGACCAGGCTGGCCTCGAACTCACAGAGATCCGCCTGCCTCTGCCTCCCGAGTGCTGGGATTAAAGGCGTGCGCCACAGCAGACAACAACTCTATTTTCGTACACCTACTTACCTCTCTGTTTCTGGCTACATTGTTGCAATCAGACTGGGGACCACTCAGTAATAACATAGCAGAAGCAGGGCTGAGAGTTGGGGTGGGGAATGGAGAAGGTTAGGAGGGGTTCAGGTTTTGTTTAATGGGTTCAAGATGTTCCCTTTTGCAAAATGAAAACAGCTGTAGGGAAGGATGCTTAATGTAATCAAACTACTTAATTTAAAATAGTATAAAGGCAGGGTATAGTGATACACATCTTTAATCCCAGCACTTGGGAGGCAGAAGCAGGTGGATATCTGTGAGTTCAAGGAGACCTGGTCTCCCTAGTGAGTTCCAGACAGCCAGGGCTATGTAAAGACATTGTCTCAAAAGACAAATAACAACAACAAAACATGAAGGAAGGGTGTGGTAGCCCAAGTTTGCAATCTCTGTACTCAGGAGATAGAGGCAGGAGGATTGCCACGACTGTAAGGTCAGCCTGGGCCAGCCAGTAGTACATATTGAGACTATCTCAAGACCACAGACACAAACACAAATTTGCTCATGCCAAAAAGCCCAACAATAAAAACAAACAGCAAATCACAGGACCATTTTTTAAAAACTACTTTAGATTGTACATTTTCTTTAGTTCCTCCTACGCTTTTTGAGAGAGAAGTTTTCACTAAGTGACCCTGCACCACACTGCCCATTTTTAAAACAGTTTTGGCTTCAGTAGCTTTTAAAAGTTATATTTATTTACTTATGTGTCTTTGTGTTCAGGTCCATGTGTACTACAGCACATGTGTGGAAGTCACATAGCAAGATGGGCAATCGGTTTGCTCCCTCTACCTACTGGGTCCCAGGAATTGAATTCAGGTGACATCAGTTATCTTTACCTGCCAAGTAATCTCACAGGCCATTGCCTCTGCCTTCCAAGTGCTGAGGTTAAAGGTGTGCACTACCAGGCCTGGTCCATGTTTTGATTTTAATTCATTGAGATGAAGTCTCACCTGGCCAGGCCTCAAACTCTCTGTGTAGATGAGAATAGCCATGAACTCCTTACTTAACCTCCGGCCTCTAGTTGTTTGTCCTATGATTTTTGTTAATTTGCTTGGGTTTTTGTTTGTTTGCTTTTTTGAGACAAGGTTTCTCTGTATAGCCCGCTCTGGCTGTCCTGGAAAGTGCTTTGTAGACCAGGCTGGCCTTGAACTCGGAGATCCTCCCACCTCTGCCTCCCAAGTGCTACCTTTAAACGCGTATCGGGCTGTCCTGTGACTTTTAAAGTTTATTTTTATCATTTTAATTCATGTTTATGTGTGTAAGGGTGTGTGTATGCATGTGATACATGCAGAAGAGGGCCTTGGATCCCCTGGAGCTGGAGTTACAGGTGTTTATGAGCCACCTGATGTGGGTGCTGGGAATCAAAGGCTGGTCCTCTGCAAGAGCAGCCAGTGCTCTGAACCACCGAGCCACTTCCTCATCCATATGTCTGCACCTTAGGGATGTTTCTGAATGCTTTTTAAAAAGTGATGGTTATGTAAATGGTAGAAATGGACAAAGCTGCTGAATTCTGGGGTCCTAAACAGAGTACCCAGCTGGGGCTCCTAGTGCCCTGGAGTCCCGCCTCCACCCTGGCCTGTAGTCCGAGGGCTGGCCACTCCCCTAGACAGAGAAGAACCTCTCTTTTCAAAGTGTTTACCCTAGCCCCTCTCTAAGTGGCTACCTGTCAGTTTTCATTTCTGCTGCACCCTTCTTAGAGAGCTGATGACACAGTGCCTGTAGTCAATTCCCTAAGAGCCACAGGGGTCGAGGGAAAGCTCTGGGCTCTTAGCAGAAGGGTCGGATCATAAACGCTCCCATAAAAGGTTTCACTCAATAATAGCCTTTGCCAGAGCAAATGGGTTTCAGTCTCCCACCCACACCAGACCCAGGACTCATCATCAGCGCTGTGCACAGTCTCCACGTTCTGAAGAGACTTCTCTATTGAAAGACTGAACTCTTTTTGAAATACCCAAGGAAAGTCTCCCCGTTTGGCTATTGTGTGTTTGTTCCTAGCATTGCCATCAGCATTCTCTGAGTTTAGTGTTAATTCAATTAATGGTTGATTGATAAATGGCTAAAAAACTGATAGACCGAAATGGGTTTACCTGATATGATACAGAGTGAGTTGAGTTTTTTCCCTCATTTCTGTCAGATTCAAATTATCCATTTCATGTAAAGCATTTTATTATTTACTTACTTAAGAGTACATAAAGATTTTTTTCTGGCTATGTTCTTAGGAAACAAGCATCTTATCATTTTCATTCCTGCTCCCCCCTTTCCCTGTTTAGATAGAAGATTCCTAGTATAACTCAGACTGCCCTAGAACTCACTGTATAGCCAAGACTGTCCCCTCTGTCCCTGTCCCTGTAATGCTGCCGCTTAAAAATGTATGCTACTACAACTGGCTAAGTTTCTTGGTTATTGTTTTGAGACAGTCTCACTATGTAGCCCTGGCTGCCCTAGAACTTGAACTCATTGTGATCCCCCTGCATCAGTCTCCTGAGTGCTTGGGATTAAAGGCGTGTGCCTCCACACCCTGCCTGGCTAAATTCCTTAAAGTAGATCTTCACCTACCTGTGGACTCCTTACAAGAAATGTGCTTCTTCTCTGGCCCCTCTGTCTTCTCACTGATCACTCAACACACAGTTTGAACTGTTCTGGTCACATCTGTGACTTACACAGCTGGGTCACAGTGATTGGCAAGATCAGTTTTGCCGGGGAAGATTTAGGTGGGATTAGTTATTCAGAAGGTGATGCAGAGGGAAGAAGTTAGGTACCACTGCATTTCTGAGATTAGGGTTCAGAACTTGATTTGTCATTTCTGTGTTTTGTTCCAGGGGAGATCTGATATGCTCTTCTGGCCACTAAGGGCACTGCACCCAGGTTTACAAGTACACATTCATTCACACATTTAATTAAAAATAAAATTCAAGCCGGGCGGGCCTGGTGGTGCATGGAATGTCCTGATAGAGTCCAGGACAGCCAGGGCTGTTACACAGAGAAAACTTATCTCAAATAAATGAATGAATGAATGAGTAAATAAGTAAGTAAATAAATAAATAAATTAGTAAGTAAATATCTCAAAACTTTTTAAGATGGGTGTAGTGGTGAATGCCTTTAATCCCAGCACTTGAGAGTCAGGTGGATCTCTGTGAGTTCGGAAGCCAGCTTGATCTACAGACTGAGTTCCTGGACAGCCAGGGTTACATACATGGTAAGACCCTGTCTCCCCTACCTCCCAACACCCCCTCCAAAAAACAATAAACAAACAAATAAATAAATAAAGGTATGTGCCACCATGCCATACCCTTTGACTTCATAGAAATGATAAAGCAGTAGGAAGCTGAGGGGCATTTGAATAAGAAATTCAGGAAAGGTAAATGTTTTTGTCTGTTTTTCTTCCTTGTCCCTAGCAGTCTCCAAGGAAGCTATTGAGACAGCATTACAGACTGGTGTGTCCTAGTTCAGGGATACAGGACACTATACCATGGCTCACTGGCAGCAGATGACCAGAACACCCTCTCAGAGCTTTATTCTGGAAGCTAACAGAGCCATTTTGGGCTCACCTCTCCTTAGTTTTCTGGTCTCCAGTGAGAGTCATCTAGTGTCAGCTCAAAGAATGTCCCACAGGTTGAGGCAGCTGTGCTGCCCTCTCCGAAGCTCAAGGAAGATTTCTGGATAGAGGACACGAAAGGTCACCATGGAGGAGTCCCCTAGGGACGAAGGGGCCATTTGGAACCTTTCAGGCCTCATCAGAGCTCTAAGTCGGAGGACATTTAATTGCCCTTGTAGTTTCTGATCGATTCCCGAATTCAACGCACTTTAGAACACACACAGCCTTGAGTCCTCCGCGGGCAACCTGGAGAAGGCAGCGGTGTGAAAGCTCTGAGCTCTACCCTCCGAGCCAGAGCAGAGGGAAGCTGCATTATCCAGATGGTTTATCCTCCGGAATTTACCATTCTTAAAAGGGATTTAAGGCATTCACCACTACAACCATCTTAATGCTTAACGTTTGTTTTTTCCCTCTTCCCTCCCTCCGTGTTTTTGAGACCGTTCTCCTGTAGCCCACTCCTTTGTCGTAGAGTGCTGAGTTTACCGCGCCATGCCAGGTTTTACGATGTGCTAGCAAGCGCTCTACCACCGGAGCTACATCTCCAGTCCCATTTGCTTTCAAGAGACGTCAATGTGTTTCTGAGGTGGGTCTCGAAGTCAGTATACAGCCCAGGCTGGTTTGGAACATTTTCGGATCCTCTTGCTATCTGAGCGCTGGAATTAAAGATGTGTGTTTCCATATCCAGCTGTAATTCTTTTTATTTTATTTAAAAAATTGTTTAAGTTTGCATTCTTTAAAAAACAGATTTGTAAGCACCTTCTCCCCCCCCCCCATGTTTGATGTATAGTGAGCATTTTCTGTGAATTTTACCCCCTCGGTTTCTTCCCCCCTCCACCAGATTGCTTTCCATGCCCAAGCTGGCTTGAAATTTGTAGATTCAGTTCACCGGCTCCCCTCAGACTACCGTGAGAAGAGGATTAGAGACATAACGTCGGCGGCGGTTCTTCGTGAACATTCTCCCATTAAATTCCCTTCTAATATGTCCATTACATTTCACGTGCAGTATTGCCGCGATTTAAAATCAACCGCCTGTTGGTCACTTCGGTAGCTTCCAGTTTTCAATATTACGAAACATCTGAGTTAAACATCCATGGGATCATGGGTCTACATCCCGATGGGTTTTCACCCCGGTCCAATCCTAGGTCGTAAACGGAGGATAAAAAGATGTGAGTCCAGGGGCGTGTAGACGGAATCACAGCGTTCAGCCCAGGGGCGGGAGAGCCAAGGTGGCTGTTTCTGACTTACCCTCCTGCCTCTCTCCCGCTCCCCTAAAGATTATGTATAGCCTCCTGTACATATTTAGTCAAGTGGGTGCTGATTCCGGAAAAAACAAAAACAACCCGCACCTTGATAGTTTTCTGCAGTAGGAAACACTAGCCACGCACGAGTGAAGACCAGACTAGGGAGGCAGAAAAATACCAGTGGGACTCACGGGTACTCATGCTGGAGCACTGCTCCCAGGCGATCCCCAGGGCCAAACCACTCCTTTTAGGGTGTGGCCAGGGATTTGCTCTGCGCAATAGAGGTAGGTGACACTCTTCCAAAGCTATATTTCCCTTCTCTTTCTCCTTCGAGAACTGTAGCTCTCCACTTCGGGTGAGCTTGGGTGCGGTGTGGACCTCGGCACACCAGCAGCTGGCTGCCTGCGTTCCTTCCCTCTATTTCACCAAGCATCCTGAAACACCCAGGCTTGCTTAGAAACACATCCCATCCGGCCATGGTGCCACCCTGGAGGCCGGCCAGCTCTGTCAACCTCTGAAAGTGTCGAGGACACAATTGGAGACCAGCTTGTTGAGGACCTGTCCCTATGCCTGGACAGTGAGTGGGTGGTGGGTCCCCCCCCCCCAGCTTTTTCTTTTCTCTTCTCTCCTTTACCTTTTCTTCCTGAGATAGGATCACTATCACAGGCTGGAGTCTAACTAGCAGAAGTCCCCGTGCCTCAGCCTCTGAGTTTAATGGCATAGGTCACCACCACACTGGCTTGATGATGGTTTTTGTCACCACCTTCCCTAAACCATTAGATATCCTTCGCCACTGTGTGAGCTGCGTGAATGCAGAAACTAGCTAGCTCTTGATCTTATGCCGGTGCTGTGGGTGGTCTATGTGGCTGTTGTTTATATGCCAAACACACAACTTGGAGCTTGGAGATACGGCTTAGCCGGTAAAGAGTACTCTCTGCTCTTGCACAGGACTCAAATTTTGTCCGCAGAACACATGAGTGGATCACAACCACCTATATAACTCCAGCTTTAGGGGAACTGACCTGCTTTTCCGGCCTCCTAGGACACTTGGAGCTTGTGCGCGCGCGTACACACACACACACACACACACACACACACACACACACACATGCATTCACACACACAGACGTACATATAACAATAAAAAGTTGAAAAGTCTATAAGAAGTTTTAAATCAAAAATATATTACATCAAGTTGTCATGTACAATTCTCTTCATTTTCTCCAATGATAAAAATTTTACCTAGCCATAGGACAAATCAAAACTAGGCTTAGTGGGTGGCAGACAGAGTTTAGAACGAGAGTGGGACTAGAGCATGTCTCCAGCCCTTGGTTCCAACCCTAGTCTAGACAGTGAGTGACATGCGTACATTAATATTAAGCTCACAAGAAGCCTGTTTGAGCCTTAGTTTTGTAGTTCTTTTGGTGGCAGGACCCTGAGCATATCGGTGCACTAGTCGTGCACACAGTACACATACTTATGTGCAGGTAATGTGCACACAGTACACATACTTATGTGCAGGTAATGTGCAGGGAAGCACTCACACACAAAAAGTAAAAACAAGCCGCTTTTGGTGGTGCACGCCTTTAATCCCAGCACTCGGGAGGCAGAGGCAGTCGGATCTCTGTGAGTTCAAGGCCAGCCTGGTCTACAGAGTGAGTCTAGGACAGCCAGGGCTACATAAAGAAATCCTGTCTCAAAAGACAACACAAAACAAAACAAAAAACACCCCCAAATCTATCTATACTTACCCTATCAAACTATAAATAGGATAAAACCATCAACACACTTTCAAGGTACATAGGTATTTCTTTCTTTCTTTCTTTTTCTTTTTTTTTTCTTTTTTGGTTTTTTGAGACATGGTTTCTCTGTGTAGCCCTGGCTGCCCTGGACTCACTTTGTAGACCAGGCTGGCCGTGAACTCACAGAGATCCACCTGCCTCTGCCTTCCGAGTGCTGGGATTAAAGGCGTGTGCCACCACACCTGACTTATTTCTATTTTATTATTTTTATTATTAGAGGACAGGAACTCATGTATCTTGGGCTGGCTTCAACTTCTCCATATACCAGAGGAGGATGGCCTTGACCTCCTTCTTGATCTTCCTGCCTCTACCTTCTGTGTGCTGGGAACACAAGCAGAGGTTACCGCACCCAGTTTATGGGTTCTGGAGACTAAATCCAGGGCTTCTTGAATGCTAGGCAAGTACTCTGCCAACTGAGCTACATCCCTAGCCATATTTCTTTCTACTTTTCGTAACTAACTTCTTTCTGTCAGTCTAGTTGTCATGCTCCTATAGTGCACTGGGGCTGGAGATGTAGCTCATTGGTGGAGCCTTTCTATAAAATCTGCGAAGCCCTGACTGTGATTTACTGTGCACTATTTAAATCTTAGTCAGTCAGTCAGTCAGTCGGTTGGTTTTTTTCAGACAGAATCTCTCTACATACCCCTGGCTGATCTGTAACTATATAGGCCAGGCTGGCCTCAAACTCACAAGAGATCTATCTGCCTGCCTCTGAATCCCCAAGTCCTGGTATTAAGGGCCCTTCCACTATGCCTAGATTTATCATATTCAATTTCCAAATTCTATCTTTCCCATGTACTTCCCCTTTTATTTTAGACATTTCCTTTATCCCTTTTTTAATATCACAACCTCTACAGTGGAATACATCCATCATTCAGCCTTACTGATCAATTCATTATCCTAGGCCAAACACATAGAAATAATTTACCTAAGCAAGAAACAATTTTTTTGTGTGGAAAATTGTTTGATTTCTTGATTTTCTTTCCTTCCTTCCTTCCACCCTTTTTTTCTTCCCTTGAGACAGAGTCTCAAAGTCCTTATGGTTCTGGCTGGCCTAGAACTTACTATGTAACCCACAGTGGCTTCTGGGTTGGAACCCTCACCAGTCTCTGGAGTGGTTGGTTAAAGACTTGGACTACCATCCCTGGCTTAGAAATTTGATGGTAGGAAGCAGTTTGGCAGAGATGACAATTTTTTTTTTTTTTTTTTGGTTTTTCGAGACAGGGTTTCTCTGTATAACAGCTCTGGCTGTACTAGACTCACTTTGTAGACCAGGCTGGCCTCGAACTCACAGAGATCCGCCTGCCTCTGCCTCCCAAGTGCTGGGATTAAAGGCGTGCGCCACCAACGCCCGGTTAGAGATGACAATTTTTAAATTTTGATTTGGGGTCTAATTTTTGAGAAGACATGCCACTTTAACTTGTTTTTTTAATGTATTTTTCAAGACAGGGTTTCTCTATGTAGCTCTTGCTATCCTGGAACTCACTCTGTAGACCAGGTTGGCCTCGAACTCACAAAGATCCACCTGCTTCTTCCTCCCAAGTGCTGAGATTGCAGGTGTGCACCACCACTGCCCAGCTAACCCTTTTTTAATAAAGGAAAGACGTTGGTATTTTCATTTTCCAACTTTCTGAACAAACCCTGGGCACTGACTGAATATATGCACTAGCTCCCATAAAAGGCTTCTTACTAGAAATTGATTTGTTGCTTTTCAAAATGGCTCTCAGGATAAAAGTTCCCATCACATTTCATATTGGACAAAGACGTGATTTGAACGATGGGCGTCATCAGAAATGTCTGGGCGGCACACACACAAGCTTTCTGCAGTCGTTGTATCGAGCACGCCTCGTCTTTGGAGAATGACCCTGAAGTGTCACTGCCTTAGAAAACATGGACTAGTCAGAACATCCATTAATGTCCTAAAACAAATGCTACGGGGTCTTCCCAGGGGAGACAAGGGTTTTACTGGTCTCTGGGCACAGGAATCCATTTGTTGACGCAGAAGCTGGGTGCGATGAGCTGTGTAACAGGAAGCTGATGTCTGTTCCCAACCAGACTTGGCCAACGACTGGCTTCCTGCCTCTCTCCAGGAAAAATATCTGAACTTTGCCATATATGGCCACACATATTCTCTGTTCATTGGATGAAGCCACAGGGAATGATGTAATCTGGGGGCAAATTGGATGGTCAAAGCTGGAACCAGTCCAAAAGTGACAGAGACACAATTGAAGTTAAGTCCTCGCCAGGCATGGTGGTGCACGCCTTTAATCCCAGCACTGGGAAGCAGAGGCAGGTGGATCTCTGAGAGTTCAAGGCCAGCCTGGTCTACTGTCCAGGACAGTCAAGGATACACAGGGAAACCCTGTCTCAAAAAACCTAAAAAAAAAAAAAATGTGGCTATCAGGGCCTGAAGAGATGACTCAGTGGTTAAGAGCACAGGCTGCTCCTGCAGAGGATACAGGTTCAGTTCCCAGCACCCACATCAGCTCACAACAGGCTGCAACTTCAGTTTCAGGGCATCAAACACCCTCTTCTGGCCCCCACAGGCACACAGTGCATGCACATACACAGAAGGAAGTACTCATACAGATAAATACAACTATAAAAATAAAGTGTGAGCCGGACCTAGTGGCGCACGCCTTTAATCACAGCACTCGACACATCTCTGTGAGTTGGATGCCAGCCTGGTCTACAAAGTGAGTTCAGGACAGCCAGAGATACAGAGAGAAACACTGTCTCAATAAAAACCATAAATAAATAAATAAATAAATAAATAAATAAATAAATAAATAAATAAGTGAATGAATGAATAAATAAATAACAAAATGTGATTGTTAGCCAGGCAGGATGGTACTCATTTGCAATGCCATGTTTGAGGTAGAGACAGGAAAAGTTGCAAGATCAAGGTTTAAGGTTAATCTGAGCCACACCCACAGGAGACCATCTCAACAAACAAACAACAACAATGACTATTGGAATTTATTTACCTTTTTTGTTTTGTTTTGTTTTTCCAGACAGGGTTACTCTGTGTAGCCCTGGCTGCCCGGGAAGTCATTCTGTATTCCAGGCTGATCTCAAACTCACAAAAGATCTGCCTGCCTCTGTCTCCTAGGACTGAGTGTTGGGACTAAAGGCATGAGCTACGAACAGTCATCAAATTTATTTACTTGTATTTAGACTAGATTTCATCTACTCCGAGCTGGTCTTGAACTATTTGCCATATACCAAAAATTATTTTAAATCCCTGATCTTTCTGACCCTACTTCCTGGTTGCTTGGGTTATAAGCATACATCAGTATGACCCAGTTTTCTTCCTTCCTTCTTTCCTTCCTTCCTTCCTTCCTTCCTTCCTTCCTTCCTTCCTTCCTTCCTTCCTTCCTTCCTTCCTTCCTTTCTTCCTCTTTCTTTCTTTGAAAGGATCTTACTGTGTAGCCCTGACTGGCCTGGAACTTGTTATGTAGACCAGGCTGGCCTTAAACTCACAGAGAGCTCCACCTGCCTCTGCCTCTCAAGTGCTGGGATTAAAGGCGTGCACCACCATGCCTAGCTTTGATTTTTTTTTTTAAAGAAGTTCCATTGTAGAAGATTGGTCTAGAATATCAAATATTGAAATAGTCTCTCAATGTTGGAGAACTTCATTCTACATGGATGTCTGGGAGAAAACAAACTTGTGACTAGTAGAGTGTATTTATTTATTTGCTTTAAGCAAGGTCTCAGCTGGCTTTGAACTACTTGTTATATACTTTGTTTAGCACACAGTCTTCCTCCTCCTCATCTTCTATCTTCAGATAAGAGCAAATTTACCCCCATTCATATTATGAAGTAGAACAGTTGTGGCAAGAGAAGCAGCTGTCACAGAGAGCGGGTCACCCTCACGGGACGACCTTGGCCTCGCTGTACCGAATATGGCCAATATTTAAAAGTTAGAGAAAGAAAAGAAAATTTGCAAACATCAGAGGAGCTCTGCCTTGAAATAAAATTGCCTCCTTAGTTTGTCCTTGCACGGTTTAGCATCAGTACCTTATTGATCAGAATTAGGAAGTTAATAAGCTTTGGGCTAATTAATCAGATGGGTAGGGACTGGAACTGCACTGCAAGGCTTAATCAAGTCATCAAACCTCTCAAGCCATGAAGAAGGTAATTAAAAGAAAAGGATGCCTGTTATATAGTATCAGGAGCCCGGGAGAGGCCCGAGCAACATAGAGAACCTCCATCTTCTTTCGTACATTTTTCTATTATAAATCAGCCCCAATGATCAGAGAGCATCGCTCAGCTTCCTATCAGAGAATTAGGCTGAATGAATGTATAAATCACTTCGTTGGGTCATTTACGTGGCCTAGACTAAATGTCAATGAAACTGTACTTGTGGATAACAAATACAGTCCTTGCCAGGTTCTGCAGAAATGAGTTCCTTAGGATAACCTGCAGTTGTCATTAAGGGCTACAACGATTTTGACAAACAAGCAATAAATAATTCAGTAGTTGGTCTTTCAGCGAACTCCCAGCATCCTGCTTCCAGACTCATGAAAAAACCCTGAGACTTTACAGACAATGAGTATTTATTCAGATACATTGTGCTATAAGGCAAATGTTGGCATCTGACCCCACATACTACTAAGATCTTCTTAAGATCATAGTAGGATAGGAACAGGGATGATGTGAAGGAGGAGGAGCCTGGAGTAAAAGCAAAGGTTATTTTGTCGTATGTGAATTAAATACTTTTCTTTGACATCTTCCCATTCTCCTTCCTTCTCCAGACCAGTGTCTGTTTGAACTGGTGGAATGAACAAACATTGGAATCCTCTTTATTTTTTTTCCATTCCAACAACCCTTTGATTTCCTGGGTACCTCTAGCATTTACCAAAAATGTGAATGAGAATTATCTGTCAATTTAAACCTTTAGTCAGTGGGAAGTCAGTGTCCCAGGTTAGCTGGAAAACTTCTGAAAATAAGAAGATAAAAGGCACAAAGAGCCGGGTGTGGTGGCGCACACAGTGCACACACATACATGCAGCCAAAACATTCCTATGCATACACAAAAATGAATTTTTAGGCAGGCATGGTGGCACACGACTTTAATCCCAGCACTCGAAAGGCAGAGGCAGATGGATCTCTGTGAGTTCAAGGCCAACCTGGTCTACAGAGTGAGTTCCAGGACAGCCAGGGTTATTACACAGAGAAACCCTGTCTCAAAAAACCTAAAAAAAAAAAAAAGAAAGAAAAACCTGAAGAAAAACAAACAAACCACTTTTGGCTTCCCTAGGTAATCCATCCAATCAAAATAAACCAATTCATGCTAACATGGGTTCCCTCCTTTTCCCTTTATAAGCTGCATGTTCCAATGGGTCATATCTGTCTCCTCTCTATCCAGAAGCAATCTTTTGTCCTCCAGGGACAAATACTCCTCCACTCTCTCCCTTGTTCCTTCCCCTTCTCCCTCATCCTTTATCACCTGTCTTTGTCTCTTATTCCCTGCCTTCTGGCCCTCTGGGGCAAATAAATTTCCTTTGTGTTGAGAACTTGGTTTTGGGGTGTCCTGTGCTGACCTTTCACTCTGACCTGGAAGTTTGTAAGCTGAAACAAACCCTTCCCTCCTCTGAGTCACGTTTGGGTAGGTGCTTTACCACAGCGACATAGAGCTGAACTGTGACCAATTCTCAGGGAAAATAAAAGGCACAGAAAGGTGAGGGAAAAAAGTCATTCTAGGCTAGGCTCTATCTGAGCTGCTGGTGGCTTGTCCCGGGACTTGTTTGTGAGTCCTGGCTCTAATCAAAGCTGCCTGGTGGCAAGATCAGGCATCACGTTATTCCAAGTCACATAAAATGGCTTTTGAGTGGGGGAAAAAATGGTTTTTAAGTGATGATCCTTACATAAGCCTCTTCCAGAGCAGGGACTGGGACCTCAGATGTGTGCATGCAGATGGTGTCTGCTGGGAGTCGAGATGAAATCAAGGAGACTGCCAGGTACAGAGAGCGACACCAACAAGGTATGTTGAGGGTGCTGCCTCCACAGGCTCCTTCCTGGAGTGGGAAGCACGCAGAGCGGTCCTGGCAAGGGCTTGGGAGGCCAATGGAGACTCTGCAAGGCTCTCCTCCAAGGCCTGCAGCTGGTAGCTACACCATGTTTCCTTTCCTATGAATGTTCAAATCGCTTCCTAGTAAGCATGTTTTGTTTCCAGTATGTGAAATGAGACTCCCTAAAAGAGGGAACTCTCTCTTGAAGACACAACTGTAGATATCCTAAAACAAAACTTTTTGATGTTTCTCTTATTTTTTGAGATTATAATTACACCACTTCCTCTTCTCATTCCTCCCTCCAAACACTCCCATAATGTTCCTCCTCCATCTCTATCAAATTCATGGTCTCTTTTTTTTTGCATTAATTGTTGTCATATGCATATATGTGTGTGTGTGTGTGTGTGTGTGTGTGTGAGAGAGAGAGAGAGAGAGAGAGAGAGAGAGACAAGGGTCTCATGTAGCCCTGGATGGCCTGGAACTCTTCATCCTCCTTGAACTTCCCAAATGGGATTGCAAGGATGCCTAACTGTGCCCTCTTTCCACGGAAATCTTTATCAGTTGATTAGAGTTTTGATGATAGCAGATGTGGTGACTAGGGAAATTCATCCATGTTATGTTTGTAGAGCTTGAGTAACAAAGACCCATCCCTCTTAAACTTTAATTATCAGAAAATTGATCAGGTGTCAAAAAGTGACAGATTAATTGCCCTGGAAATCCAAATGTGACTGGCATTCCCACAACAAATGGTGCTTCCATGTTCGGCTCAGGCTCATAACCTGGATCGTGTTGGTTTTTTTTTTTCTTCTTTATTTATTTTTTATTTCTTAAAGTTACATCTCAATCGCAATCCCCTCCCAGCTCCCCCCTCTGGTACCACCCTCCCACCCTCTCCCCCCTCAACTCCCCATCCCCTTCCTTTCTTTTTTTAGTTTAAGGTATATCTTTTTTCCCCCAACAGCTCCTCCTTTCAGTCCAACAAATGGTTCTTTCTCTTATAACAACAAATACAATACAAAACAACAGAAATAAATAGTCCACAATTATGAGAGTTATATGGCTTAGCATACATTCCCAATGTCCAGTCCATATGTATTTGGCACCTGACTTTAACATTCTACTATCAAACCATCTCCATGAGTTTAAAGTTCTATATCTAACTCAGCTTTCATACTAACTTGCCTCACAATTTTAAAAACGTCTTCTTAGATCCAAAAAACCCTCTAAATTCCTAAACAACTCAAACTTTAACTATGAGCCTCTAGCTGTCTATTCTTCAACCACCTCAGAGACCTGAGAGGGATAAATATATCTGATTATATAGGAAGTGCAGGGCCTGCAGCTTCCAAAACTAAGAAATGACATACCAGTGGCTGCCTGGACAGTTCCCAATTTCTCTCCATACGTTACAACATCAATCTTCAGCTGTTTGCCCCATTTCTCTGACAGACATTGATTGTAGAGCAGGAATTATGAAGGACTCGCCTACCCTGTCTTGGCAGAGCTAAGCTGTCGACTTACCTGCTTCCAAGTTTTGTCCTTTTTGGACAGCAGTCTGTTTACAGTTGAAGCAAGGATTTTTTTCTTGCTAAGTGACAGACTTGCCACTAATTCAACAATCTCCAATTGGAGATTCTTCGATGCTCATCTTCTACTTGGAGTAGAAGAAATGGGGGGTGCTGTCAGGAGATGACATGTCTCAATATCAAAAAATCTTTAGTTAAGAAAACATCTTTGGCCGGGCGGTGGTGGCGCACGCCTTTAATCCCAGCACTTGGGAGGCAGAGGCAGGCGGATCTTTGTGAGTTCGAGGCCAGCCTGGTCTACAAAGTGAGTCCAGGACAGCCAGAGATATTCAGAGAAACCCTGTCTCGAAAAAACAAAAAAAAAAAAAAAAAAAAGAAAACATCTTTGGCCGGGCATGGTGGCACATGTCTTTAATCACAGCACTTGGGAGGCAGAGGCAGGCGGATCTCTGTGTGTTCAAGTTCGAGGCCAGCTTGGTCTACAAAACAAGTCCAGGAGAGCCAGGGCTATTACACAGAGAAACCCTGTCTCAGAAAACAAAACAAAACAAAAAACAAAAAACAAAAAAAGAAAACATCTTTGAATGCAATATTCTGCAGATCTCTTGAAGTTTTTGAAGACCACCTATCTATCTCCTTATATTTGGATAAGTAAATGTTGCTTGTCTCTTAGCAACCTGATTTCTGATTAACTTAGAAAATAACTCTGATAGACTGTCCTATTACCTAACAAAATGACATGCTTGAATGACTATTAGTTTGCATTTCTTAATTATCCTAAACAGTTTATGACAGTTGCTAACAAAAGTCCAAAACTTCACATTTCATTTTTTTTAACTTTTCGATACAGTGTTTCTTTGTGTATCCTTGACTGCCTTGAACTCACAGAGATCCACCTGCCTCTGCCTCCCAAGTGCTGGGATTAAAGGCGTGTGCCACCATGCCTGGCCACATTCCATTTTTAAGCATTATCTAGATACAATACCTTAAAAAGAGTTAACCTTAATTTTTTATCAATATACAAAGATCAATGCCAATGTGGCCAAATATAATCTTGATTTTGTATCAATATACAAAGATATAAGAACATATTCAATAATCTGTCTTTTTTTCTTTATCATTCCTATATTACATCTAATCCCATTTTTTCCTCACATCTTTTCACCTCTACATAGGAGAGAAAGGATACAGAAAAGAAAAAGAGAGAAATCCCTGGGTCTAACCCCCAAAACCTTTTTAACAAGACCATTTAACAATTTATAATCTCTCCCCCTAAATAACAACAAGTGTCTATAACCCATCAAATGACCAAAGTGGGGTGGAAATCACCCACCCTACCTTCTGGAGATGGGATATCGCTCTCTCTCTCTCTCTCTCTCTCTTTTGGTTTTTCAAGACAGGGTTTCTCTGTGTAACAGCTCTGGCTGTCCTGGACTCTCTTTGTAGACCAGGCTGGCCTCAAACTCACAGAGATCCACCTGCCTCTGCCTCCTGAGTGCTGGGATTAAAGGCTTGCGCCACCACTGCCCAGTTGGGATGTCGCTCTCTTAAAATGACTTCCTGCTGATAGGACTAGTAAACCTCTTTGGGGCCCAAATAAGAATGGAAAAATGGTTAAGCATGTTAACAGAATTATTTGATGTTCAGTCCTTTTATGCTCAGCTATCTAAATGTCCTAAGAAGTTTGTAGACAGAAGCTGAACTTCAGGGTTTTACTGAAGTTTCTGGCTGGAACAGTCTGTGGGGCTGAACAATCTTAGCGATGATTTTGAGTTGTTGTGGTTGTAGACTTTTGAGGAAACAGCTATTGAGGAAGTCTGCGAGGCTGGATCATCTGGGCTGCTTGTCTTCATTGGTGTCTGATCTGTTTTCTTCTGAGGTTTCCGTTGTCCAGTTGTCCCTGGATTCCTTGAATGGATGCTTCAAATCTCCTGGAAAGATAAGAACAGAGCCCTGCCCCTAATCCTAACTCTGGGACACTCCTTTTTTTTGGGGGGGGGGAGTAATATATTTCCTGGAGCAAATTTGGCTTTTTTTTTTTTATAAGTACTTTATTTTTTTTTCTTCAAGTTACATCTCAGTCACAAACCCCTCCCTATTCCCCCTTCCTATCCCGCCCTTCCACCCTCTTCCCCCCAGAAGTTTCCCCTTTCAGTCCAACAGATGGTTCCTTCTCTTATAACAGTAAGTATTTTTTTAATAATTTATTTTTTATTTCTTCAAGTTACATCTCAATCACAATCCCATCCCTACTCCCCCCTCCAGTCCCACCCTTCCACCCTCCTACCCCTAAACCCCCCATCCTCTTCCCTTCTTTTTTTTTTTTTAGTTTAAGGTATTTCTTTTTTCTCCCAACAGCTCTCCCTTTCAGTCCAACAAATGGTTCTTTTTCTTATAACTATAAATACAATACAAAACAACAGAAATAAATAGGCCACAATTATAAGAGTTATATGGCTTAGCATATATTCCCAATGTCCAGTCCATATGTATTTGGCACCTGACTTTAACATTCTACTATCTAACCATCTCCATGTGTTTAAAGTTCTATATCTAACTCAGCTTTCATACTAACTTGCCTCATAATTTTAAAAATATCTTCTTAGATCCAGTAAGTATTATACACAACAACAGATATAAATATGCCACATTTATGAGAGTTAAATGGCCCAGTATACCTTCCCAATGTCCAGTTCATACATATTTGGCCCCTGACTTTAGCCTTCTACCTTCCAACCATCTCCATGAGTTTAAAGTTCTATAACTGACCCAGTCTTCATACTAACTTACATCACTACCATAACCATCCTCTTAGATCTAGAACGCCCTCTTGACTCCTAAACAACTCAAAACTTAGCTATGAGACTCAAGCTGTCTATTCTTCAACCACCTCAGAGAGCTGAGAAGGATAAATATATCTGATTATATAGGAAGTGCAGGGCCTGCAGCTTCCAATACTAAGAAATGACAAACCAGTGACTACCTGGACAGTTCCCATTTTCTCTCCATACATTCCAGCATCAGTCTTCAGCCTTTTGGTCCTGTTTCTCTGACAGATATTTATTGTAGAGCAGGGATTGTGAAGGACTAACCTACCCCGTCTTGGCAGAGCTAGGCTGTCGACTTCCCTGCTACCAAGTTTTGTCCTTTTTGGACAGCAGTCTGTCTGCAGTTGAAGCAAGGAGTCTTTACATGCCAAGAGATAGGCTTGCCACTAATTCAACCATCTCACACTGGAGATTCTTCGATGCTTTTCTTCTACTTGGAGTAGAATAGGGGGGTGCTGTCAGGAGCTGATATGTCACGATATCAAAAAAAATCTTAATTTAAGACCACATCTTTGAATGCCATATTCTGCAGATCTCTTGGGCTTTTTGAAGATGCCCTATCTATCTCTTGTATTTAGATAAGCAAATGTTGCTTGTCTCTTAACAACTTGATTACTAAGTAGCTTAGAGAATATCTGTGATAGACTGTCTTAGTAGCTAACAAGGTGACATGCATGCATGACTAGGAGTTTGTTTTTCTTAACTATCCTAAACAGTTTAAGACGGTTGGTATCAAGAGGCTAGAGCTTCACATTTCATTTTTAAGTATCTCTAGGTACGATACCATTAGGAAGCGTTACCTTTAATTTTGTATCAATATACAAAGATCTATTCAAATGTGCCTAAATACACTCTTAATTTTGTATCAATATACAAAGATCAATGCCTATGTGGCCCAATACAATCTTAATATTGCGTCCATATACAAGGGTCAATACCATTGTGGCCAACTATAATCTTAATTTTGTATCAATATACAAATATCAATACTGACATAGACCAATACAATCTTATTTTTGCACAATAAACAATGGTCAATACCACTTTAGCCAAATATACTATTAATTTTGTATCAATATACAAGGGTATAAGGGCATATTCAATAATGTGACCTTTCTTCTTGATCCTTCCTGTGCTGTCTATGTCTCGATTTTTCTCAAGTTCATGCATTCCTACATAGGAGATAAAGAAGGATACAGAAAAGGGAAAGAAGGAATACCCTGGGTCTAACCTCCAAAACCCATTAAACAGGACCATTTAACAACTTGTAATCTCTTCCCCTAAATAACAGAGTTTTCAGTTGTCCTTCAAATAACCAAAAAGGGGGGGGGTGGAGAAACACCCTCCCCACCCTCTGGGTATGGGACGTCGCTCTCTTAAAATGACTTCCTGCTGATTTGGGTCGTAGTAAACCTGTTTGGGGCCCAAACCAAAATGGAAAAATGGTTAAAAATGTTAGTACATCCTTTTATGTTCAATCCTTCTGTTCTCAGCTGTCTAGATGTCCCAAGGAGTTTGCAGGCAGAAGCTGAACTTCCAGACTTTACTGAGATTCTGGCTGGGGCATTGTGTAGAGCTGAACGGTCTCAGCGATATTGAGCTGTTGTGGTTGTAGGCCCTTGATGGAGACATCTATTGAGGGAGTCTGTCAGGCTGAATCATCTGGGTCACTCGTCTTCTTTTGGTGTCTGATTCTGATTTCTGCTGAGGTTTCCGTTGTCCAGTTGTCCCTGGGTTCCTCGAATGGATGCTTTGATTCTCCTGGAAAGATAAGAACAGAGCCCTGCCCTATTCCTCACTCAGGGACAATCACCCTGTTTTTTTTGGGGGGGGGTAGGTAATATTTCTCCTGAAGCAAATTTGTTTTTTTGACAATATATAAAGTGTTATCTTTCAATCTGGTTTAAAGAAGAAATTATTTTGTTATTTTGGAGCTAAACCAGCTTTAGTGTATATATTTTGAGATCTCGAAGGACAATTTGTTTGTATTGTGTGGGCCTTTTGTAAGTAGCTTTTAAACTTAGGTCCTTCCAAATCCTATGTGTGTGTCTCTGCATTCTAATTATTGGGATCCGAGACCTGTGGTTCCCATCTGAGGGGATTAAAGATGTGTTCCACCACTCCTGGATTGAAGTTTTTCTCTATTTAGAGTTTGTTTTGTATCAGGCTGACCTTGAGCTCTGAGATCTGCCTGTTTCTGTCTCTAGTGTGTTGGGGTTAAGGGTGTACTCTTCTTGTTTTTTTTTTTTTTTTTGGTTTTTCGAGACAGGGTTTCTCTGAATATCTCTGGCTGTCCTGGACTTGCTTTGTAGACCAGGCTGGCCTCGAACTCGCAAAGATCCGCCTGCCTCTGCCTCCCAAGTGCTGGGATTAAAGGCGTGCGCCACCACCGCCTGGCCTGGGTGTACTCTTCTTGAATGATGGGATTAAGGGTGTGCACCCTCACCACCCTTTTCCGTGTAACTCTAGAACCTATAAGTCCACCAACTCTATGGTGCTCCTCCCGTCTCTGCCGAAGTCAAAGGCATGGGTTAACACCACACCTCTCCCGCATTTTACCTTAGCTCTACGTCTCTTCGACACTTGGAGGTTCATAAAACCAGGTTGAATGGCTGTGTCCCTCATTCTATCCACAGTGCTCTAACGTTGTTACCTGCTCCCTTTTCTCCAATCAGTAAATTTATTTGTTTGTTGCTTCAGGTTACATCCTTATCATATTGTCCTCTTTTCTCGCTACCCAGCCCCACCCTCCCATGCTCTACCCCCTGACCCTTCTGTCTTGATCCTCTGGGGTGGAGTGTCCCTGCATACCAGTCTCTCATCACAGATCAGGAGTCATATGAGGGCTGAGGGCCTCTTCATACACCAGGGGTCTACGAGGCAGTACTGCCAGTGAAAGGTGCCTCCTTGCGACGGGGGGGGGGGGAAACTAAAAAAAAACCAACAGACACACAAACCCACAAAAACAAAGAACAACAACAAAAAGGAGGGGAAAAAGAAAGAGAAAAAAAGAGGGAAAGGAAAAAGAAAAAGAAATGAAAAGAAAAAAGAAATTTATGTCCATGTTCCTTTTGGTGTGTTGGTTGTCGTACAGATATCCTGTACGATATAGCTAAAATCCTACTATAAGTGAATAGATGCCATGTGCATCCTTCTGAGTAGGGGTTAGCTCACTCAGGATGAGCTTCTCTAGATCCATCCATTTGGTTGCAAATTGCATGATTTCATTGTTTCTTATAGCTGAGTAATATTCCATTGTATAGATATACCACAATTTTTTAATCCATTCTTCAGTTGAGGGACATCTGGGTTGTTTCCAGTTTCTAGCCATTACAAATAAGGCTGCTATGAACATAGATGAGGAGACTTCCTTATGTCTCCGTGAGGTGTCCTTTGGGTGTATACCCAGAAGTGGTAAGGCTGGGTCCTGAGGCAAAGTTATTCCAAGGTTTCTAAGATATCTCCAGACAGACCTCCATAGTGGTTGCACAAGCCTGCACTCCCACCAGCAATGGAGTAGGGTTCCCCTTTCTCCACACCCTCGCCAGCATGCGCTATCATTTGAGCTCTTTATCTTAGCCATTCTGACAGGTGTGAGATGGAATCTCAGGGTCATCTTGAGTTGCATTTCTCTGATGATTAAGGATGTTGAGCATTTCTTCAGGCGACTCTCGGCCATTAGGGATTCCTCCTTTGTGAATTCTCTAGCTCCATCTCCCATTTTTTGGTTGGATTATTTGGTTTCTTGGCATTTAGTTTCTTGAGTTCTTTGTAGATTTTAGATAATAGCCCTCTATCAGATGTGGGGTTGGTGAAGATTTTCTCCCAGTCTGTAGGCTGCCGTTTTGTTCGAATGACAGTGTCTTTTGCCTTACAGAAGCTTTTCAGTTTCATGAGGTCCCATTTATTGATTGTTGATCTCAGGTCCTGAGCTGTTGGTGTTCTGTTCAGGAAGATGTCACCTGTGCCATTGAGTTCGAGGGTTTCTCCTACTTTTTCTTCTAGTATCTTTAGTGTGGCTGGCCTTATGTTAAGGTCTTTGATCCACTTGGAATTAAGTTTTGTACAAGGTGATAGGTATGGGTCTAATTTCATTCTTTTACAAGTGGACATCCAGTTGGACCAGCACCATTTGTTGAAGATGCTGTCCTTCTTCCATTGTGCGGTTTTGGCTTCTTTGTCAAAGATTAGTTGGCCATAGGTGTGTGGGTTCATGTTTGGGTCTTCAATTCGATTCCATTGATCCACTGGTCTGTTTCTATACCAGTACCATGCTGTTTTTATTATTATTGCTCTGTAGTACAGCTTGAAATCTGGGATGGTGATACCTCCAGATGCTTTTTTATTGTACAGGATTGATTTAGCTATTCTGGGCTTTTTGTTGTTCCATATGAAGTTGAGTATAGCTTTTTCCAAGTCTATAAAGAATTGTGTTCGTATTTTGATAGGAATTGCATTGAATCTATATATTGCTTTTGGTAGAATAGCCATTTTTATTATGTTGATCCTACCTAACCATGAGCATGGGAGATCTTTCCATCTTCTAAATGCCTCTTCCATTTCTTTCTTCAGGGGCTTAAAGTTCTTGTTATATAGGTCCTTTACTTGCTTGGTTAGAGTTACCCCCAGGTATTTTATGTTGTTTGTGGCTATTGTGAAGGGGGTTGTTTCCCTTATTTCTTTCTCGGTATGCTTGTTTGTTGTATAAAGAAGGGCTTCTGCTTTTTTTGAGTTAATTTTGTATCCAGCCACCTTGCTGAAGTTGTTTATCAGCTGTAAGAGTTCTTTGGTGGAGTTTTTGGGGTCGCTTATGTATACTAACATATCATCTGCGAATAGGGATAATTTGACTTCTTCATTTCCAATGTTTATCCCTTTGATTTCCTTTAGTTGTCTTATTGCTCTAGCAAGAACTTCAAGTACTATATTGAAGAGATATGGTGAAAGTGGACATCCTTGCCTTGTCCCTGAGTTTAGAGGATATGCTTCAAGCTTCTTTCCATTTAATTTGATGTTGGCCACTGGCTTGCTGTATATTGCCTTTATTATTTCTAGGTATGGTCCTTGTATGCCCGTTCTCTCCAGGACTTTTAGCATGAAGGGGTGTTGGATTTTGTCAAATGCTTTTTCTGCATCTAGCGAGATTATCATGTGGTTTTTTTCTTTCATCTTGTTTATATGGTGAATTACATTGATAGACTTTCGTATATTGAACCATCCCTGCATTCCTGGGATGAAGCCTACTTGATCATGATGTATGATATTTTTGATGTGTTCTTGAATTTGGTTTGCTAGTATTTTATTAAGTATCTTTGCATCTATGTTCATGAGGGAGATTGGTCTGAAGTTCTCTTTCTTTGTTGGGTCTTTGTGTGGTTTAGGAATCAGAATGACAGTGGCCTTATAGAATGAGTTTGGCAGTGTTCTTTCTGTTTCTATGTGGTGGAAGAGTTTGAAGAGTAATGGTGTTAGCTCCTCTTTGAAAGTCCGGTAGAATTCCGTGCTAAAGCCATCTGGCCCTGTGCTTTTTTTGGTTGGGAGATTATTAATGACTGTTTCTATTTCCTTAGGGGTTATTGGGCTGTTTAAGCTGTTAATCTGATTTTGATTTAGTTTTGGTAGGTGGAATTTATCGAGGAAATTGTCAATTTCGCTTAGGTTTTCAAATTTGGTGGAGTATAGATTTTTAAAGTAGGACCCGAATATTTTCTAGATCTCCTCGATGTCTGTTGTTATTTCTCCCTTTTCATTTCTGATTTTGTTGATTTGGGTTCTTTCCCTTTGCCTTTTAGTTAATTTGGCTAGGGGTCTATTTTGTTGATTTTCTCGAAGAACCAACTCTTGGTTTCATTGATTCTTTGTATAGTTCTTTTTGATTCTAAATTGTTGATTTCTGCCCTAAGTTTGATGATTTCCTGCCTTCTGCTCCTCTTGGGAGTGTTTGCTTCTTTTTTTTCCAATTCACCCAGCTTAGCTGTTAATTCATTAATATGAGCTGTCACAATTTTCTTTTTGAATGCACTTAGTGCTATGAACTTTCCTCGTAGCACAGCTTTTATTGTATCCCATAGGTTTGGGTATGTTGTGTCTTCATTGTCGTTGGATTTTAAGAAGTCTTTGATTTCCTTCTTTATTTCTTCCCTGACCCAGTGGTCATCCAGTAAGGAGCTGTTCAATTTCCATGTGTGTGTAGGCTTTCTGTTGATTCTTTTGCTGTTGAAGACCAGCTTTATTCCGTGGTGGTCTGATAAGATACAAGGTGTTATTTCAATTTTCTTGTATCTGTTGAGGCTGTCTTTGTGTCCAACTATATGGTCGATTTTGGAGAAGGTTCCGTGGGGTGCTGAGAAAAAGGTGTATTCCTTTGTGTTTGGGTGAAACGTTCTGTAGATATCTGTTAGGTCCATTTGTTTCATGATCTCTGTTAGACTCAATATTTCTCTGTTTGGCCTCAGTCTTGATGATCTGTCCATTGTTGTGAGTGGGGTGTTGAAGTCTCCCACTACTAATGTGTTGTGATCGATGTGCGATTTAAGTTTTAGAAGTGTTTCTTTTACAAAAGTAGGTGCCTTTGTATTTGGGGCATAGATGTTCAGTATTGAGATTTCCTCTTGATGAATATTCCCTTTAATGAGTATATAATGCCCTTCTTTGTCTTTTTTTCATTAACTTCAGTTGGAAGTCTGTTTTGTTTGATATTAGGATGGCTACTCCAGCTTGCTTTCTGGGTCCATTTGCTTGGAAAACCTTTTCCCAGCCCTTTACTCTGAGGTAGTGACTATCTCTGGTAGTGAGATGTGTTTCTTTTTTTTTTTTTTTTTAACTTTTTTTTTTTTTTTTGGTTTTTCGAGACAGGGTTTCTCTGTGTAGCCCTGGCTGTCCTGGACTCGCTTTGTAGACCAGGCTGGCCTTGAACTCACAGAGATCCGCCTGCCTCTGCCTCCCAAGTGCTGGGATTAAAGGCATGTGCCACCACCACCCGGCTGAGATGTGTTTCTTGTATGCAGCAAAGGGACGGGTCTTGCTTGCGGATCCACTCTGTAAATCTGTGTCTTTTTATTCGAGAGTTGAGACCATTGATGTTGATGGATATTAGTGACCTGGGATTGTTGTTTCCCATTAGTTTGGTATAGGTGATGGTCCTGTGTCTCTTTTGGTTTAGTTGCTGAGGGGTTTTCTATTCCCTTTGTTTTGTTGGGTGAAGTTTTCTTTTCTGGGATGGAATTTTCCTTCTAGGATTTTCTGTAGGGCTGGGTTTGTGGGTAGATATTGTTTAAATTTGATTTTGTCATGGAATATCTTGTTTTCTCCATCTATGTTGATAGAGAGTTTTGCTGGGTATAGTAGTCTGGCTGGGCACCTATGATCTCTCAGGACTTGTAGGATATCTGTCCAGGCCCTTCTAGCTTTTAAAGTTTCTGAGGAGAAGTCAGGTGTAATTCTGATGGGTCTGCCATTGTATGTGACTTGACCTTTTTTCTCTTACAGCTTTTAATATCCTTTCTTTGTTCTGTACATTTGGTGTTTCAATTATTATGTGGCGAGAGGAGTTTCTTTTCTGATCTAATCTGTTTGGCGTTCTGTAAGCCTCTAGGATTTTTATTGGCATCTCTTTTTTTAGGTTTGGGAAGTTTTCTTCTATGATTTTGTTGAAGATATTTCCTGGACCATGGAGTCGAAAGTCTTCTCTTTCCTCTATACCTATAATTCTTAGGTTCCGTCTTTTCATTGAGTCCTTGATTTCTTGGATGTTGTGAGTGAGAGATTTTTTAGCCTTCTCATTTTCTTTGGATGTTGTACTGATTTCTTCCACTGAATCTTCCATGCCTGAGATCCTGTCTTCCATCTCTTGCATCCTATTGTTGATACTCGCATCCGTAGTTCCTGTTCTCTTCCCATGGTTCTCCACTTCCTCTTTTAACTCTGACTGTGTTTTCTTTATTGTTTCTATTTCTATTTTCCTGTCTTGTATGGTATTGTTTGTTTTGTACATTTCCTTCTCCAGCTTACTTGTTTTTGTCTGAAAATCTTTCATTGCTTTTTCTTTTTCCTGTTCAAGCTCTGTCACCTTGGCTTGGATCTCTTTAATGGTATTGTTCATTGTTTTGGCTTGTAAAATTGTGGCTTCTTTGAATACCTTCATAGATTTAAGTTCTTCTTGAAGGGACTCTATCACTGTCCATAATGTAGAATTGTCATCGTTTTCATGTGTTACTGTTGGTGTGAGATCATCTGAATTGGATGAGCTAGGATAATTCTGCTTTGTTGGAGTCATATTTCCTTGATTTCTATTTTTTCTTGGACCTTTGGCCATGTGTGTGTGGTTAGCTGTCTCTTCTTGTCGTTTTCTGTGTTTGGATCCACAGGGGATGCTTTGGTGAAGGAGTTGAATTGCTTGGCTATCTGTTCTTGCTTACAGGGTGATCTCAGGGTCACTGTGGTTTTAATAGCCTGAATCCTTGTGAGCTGGTGCAGCCTATTCCCAGTTAGTGAGTAATGGTCCGGGATTGTTACACTGCTCCCAGTTTAGACTTCTCTATTTTGCACACTGAGTGATCAGCCTTCAATGGTTCTAGTGGTATGGACCTGTTTGCCCAGGCACAGATTTTGTGGGCTTTGATTGTCGTCACGGAGGCTGACAGGGCCCGGCTCCACACCTAATGTGTCTGAGTTTACCCGAATACAGCTATGGTCCCCTGGCTTCTGGTTACCCACTAGGCTTCTCCGCCACAGGCCTGGCCGCTTCCCTCCCTATCTGCTCCGCCTTGGGTGGGCGGAGCTTCGGCCCCTCCCGCCTTCTGAACCGGCCTTCGGCCCTAGCTGCTTTGCCGTGAGTGGTCAGAGCTTCGGTCCCTCCCGCCTTCTGAACAGGCCTCCCGCCCTAGCTGCTTTGCCGTGGGTGGGCAGAGCTTCAATCCCTCCCGCCTTCTGAACAGGCCTCCCTCCCTAGCTGCTTTGCCGTGGTTGGGCGGAGCTTCGGCCCCTCCTGCCAGCGTCTGCTTCCCTCCCCAAGTGCTCTGCCCACCCACCTTCCGCTCCCGGCTCGAGCAGCTGCGGATCTCCCACTGAGCGCCCTTTTTCTATGTCTTGAAAAAACAAACAAACAAAAAAAAAACCACAACACTTCAACTATTCTGCAAAATTTCCTAAATAGTTATAAGGTCTTCCTGAGGTATGGGAAGCCCAGTTGGCTAGTGGGCGATCACCATGTGGCCTTTGATTCTGCCTGCTGTGTGTTGGGATCAATCTTACCAGGCGCCTCTCCAAATGGGAGTTCCCGAATCCCGGATTTAGTGGCTTCCGTGTCTGTGAGAGATGGGGGAGAGCCTTGCCCTGGGACATTTAACAGTCCCTTGGTAGCTGTGTGTGTTCCCGGAGGGGCCAGACCCTCCGGTTTTTGCACAGTGTCCCACAACTCTGTGTTTTCTATGGCTCTTCTCTCCCACATTCAAAATGCGTCCGTGCAGTTCGCTGCCATCTTGGCCCCCCCCAAATTTGGCTTTTTGACTATATAAAAAGTATTATCTTTCAATTGAGATAAAAAAGAAATTATTTTGATATTTTGGAACTAAACAAATCTTTTTTTTTTTTCTGAGACAGGGTTTCTCTGTGTATCTCTGGTTGTTCTGGACTTGCTTTGTAGACCAGGCTAGCCTCGAACACACAGAGATCTGCCTGCCTCTGCCTCCCAAATGCTGGGATTAAAGGCGTGCGCCACCACTGCCTGGCCTAAACAAATCTTTTAAGTGTATATATTTTGAGATCTCAAAGGACAATTCACTTCTAGTTTCCGCATGACTTTTGTGAGTAGGTTTTAGACTTAAATCATTTCAAATTCTATTTGCCTGTCTCTGCATTCTAAATATTGGGATCAAAGACATGTGCTTCCCAACTGATGGGATTAAAGATGTGCTCCACTACTCCTGGATCTAAATTTTTCTCTATTTAGAGCTTGCTTTGTGTCAGGCTGGCCTTGAACTCAGAGATCTACAGGTTTCTGTCTCCAGTGTGTTGAGATTAAGGGTGTATCCCTCTCAAATGATGGGATTGAGGGTGTGCACCATCACTACCCTGTTCCTTGTAACTCTAGAATTTACAAGACAACTAACTTTATAGTGATCTTCCTGTCTCTGCTGGAGTTAAAGGCATGGGCTAACACCACACAGTTCATGTATTTTACCTCAGGTCCAAAGTTTTTCAACTCTTGGAGGTTTAGAAAACCAGGTTGAATTTGTCCATGTGATTATCACAGCACTGGACTACAAATGCAACCTGTTGACCCTGTAGTGCAGGAAAAACATGGAAGGCCTTGTGGACACCAGCGTCGCCAAGATTGTGTCTGACCGCCACCTGTCCTTTGTGGCCCGACAGATGGCCTTACATGAAAATATGGCCTCACAGGTGCACCACAGCTGGTCCAATCCCACCGACATCTATCCCTCCAAGTGGATCGCCAGGCTCCGCCACGTTAAGCGTCTCCGCCACCGGATCCGTGAAGAGGTGCACTATCCAAACCCAAGCTTGCCTCTGATGCACCCTCCAGCGCACACCAAAGCCCCAGCTCAAGCTTCTGCTGAGCCCACGCCCACCTATGAGACAGGCGAGCGGAAACACCTCATCTCCTCCGTGGATGACTTCACAGAGTTTGTGTGAGAGGCCACCAGACCCATGACTAGAGTCCAGTGGCTACCCATGCAGCTGGCCCTTCCCTGTCCAAGAATACCACCTGACCGTACTCTCACATGAAACAAACTGGCTGTATCCATCCAGCCCTTAGGAGTTCAGAGAGAAGCACAAAAAAAAAAAAGAAAAAGAAAAGAAAAGAAAACCAGGTTGAAGCCAGGCGTGGTGGCGCACGTCTTTAATCCCAGCACTTGGGAGGCAGAAGCAGGCAGATCACTGTGAGTTCGAGGCCAGCCTGGTCTACAAAGTGAGTCCAGGACAGCCAGGGCTGTTACACAGAGAAACCCTGTCTCAAAAAACCAAAAAAAAAGAAAAGAAAAGAAAACCAGATTGAACTGTAGTAAACTTTAATTTATTTACAGCATTTTAAACCTCTTACCTGCTTTTTAATGCCAAACCACGAAAATATCCTTTATATCTACAAAAAAAACCTTTTAAGCTGATATCCAAGTGTGTGTGAGCTATGTGGCAACCTGCAGTCTAACATTCTCTCTGAAATTAAGGCAATTTTTCCTTTCATGCCGGTAAGGCAAGTGTACTTTTGGTAAATTATAATTTGAAATGTTTATATTTTATTTTTATTATATTATTTAAGCTTATTAACTCATTTTTTTAAAAAGTATTATTTTGTTTTCTCAAGTTACTTTTAGAACACAGTTTTCTCCCTCCTCCCCTCCCTCCCTCTCTCCCTTCCTCTTCTTCCCTCCCTCATTATTCCTCTACTTGGTAGTCTTCCTCTCCTCATGAGGTGGGCCCTTACATGTCATACTCCCTTAGTTCTTCAGTCATGTGAGGGCCAAGAGCTTCCACTTGTACAAGGGGTATGGCTGGGTCTTGAGGTAGAACTATTCCCAATTTTCTAAGATATCTCCAGATTGATTTCCAAAGTGGTTGCACAAGTTTGCAGTCCCACCAGCAATGGAGGAGTGTTCCTCTTTCTCCTCAGCCTCACCAGCATGTGCTGCCATTTGAGTTTTTGATCTTAGCCATTCTGACAGGTGTGAGATAGAATTTGTGTTGGTTTTTTTGTTTTCTTTTTTTTTTTTTTTTGGTTTTTCAAGACAGGGTTTCTCTGTTTAACAGCTCTGGCTGTCCTGGACTCGCTTTGTAGACCAGGCTGGCCTCGAACTCACAAAGATTCACCTGCCTCTGCCTCCCAAGTGCTGGGATTAAAGGCGTGTGCCACCACCGCCCGGCTTTGTGTTGGTTTTTTAACAACTGTCTTGTTCATCAAGGTAGGATGGCAGCTGAGTGGTAGTCAAGGATGTATACAGGTCACCAGGCATGCCTTTGCCTGACGTGTTCAGTTTGCAATATTGAAATAAGAATAAAGATAGGAGCTGGGCATGGTGGTGCACACCTCTAATCATAGCACTGGGGAAGCAGAAGCAGGCAGATTTTTGTGAGTTCAAGGCCAACCTGGTCTACAAAGTGAGTCCAGGACAGCCAGAGCTGTTGCACAGAGAAACCCTGTCTTGGAAAACCAAAAAAGAAAAAAAAAAAAAAAAGACAGAAAAGGCTAAGAATATATGAAAAAATAAACAAAACTTATGGAAACATACTGCTTTGCATGCCAATTAAAATGTAATTAAAAAAAAAAGAAGTGTGGGCTGGAGAGATGGCTCAGAGGTTAAGAGCACTGACTACTCTTCCAGAGGTCCTGAATTCAATTCCCAGCAACCACATGGTGGCTCACAACCATCCATAATAAAATATGGTGCCCTCTTCTGTCCTGCAGGTATACCTGCAGAGAGAACACTGTATACATAATAAATAAATAAATCTTTAAAAAAAAAAAGAGGTATGAACCTTGCGTGAATGGACAGTCCTTGCCCAAGAAGATATGCATTATTAAATTAATATTCCAGCCGGGCGGTGGTGGCGCACGCCTTTAATCCCAGCACTTGGGAGGCAGAGGCAGGCGGATCTTTGTGAGTTCGAGGCCCACCTGGTCTACAAAGCGAGTCCAGGACAGCCAGAGATATTCAGAGAAACCCTGTCTTGAAAAAAAAACCAAAAAAAAAAAATTAATATTCCAGTGCCTGATATGGAATACCTCTCAGCTAGCAATAACTAATAACCAATAGGTCACGGTAACTCAGAGGCTCTCAGACAACATAGGCTATTGGTGGGTTTTGTCTTGTTTTGTTTGTTTTTTGAGACAAGGTTTCTCTGTGTAGCCTTGGCTGTCCTGGAACTCACTTTGTAGACCAGGCTGCCCTTGAACTCACAGAGATCCACCTGCCTCTGCCTTCCGAGAGCTGGGATTAAAGGCGTGTGACAGCATGCCCGGCCTCCAGGTCTTCCATTTTTGCCCCCTCTTCCATGATGTTCCCTGAGCTTTAGGGGAAGGCGTTGTTATAAATGTCCCATGTATGGCTGAGCACTCAACCGCCACTTTGTCAAGTTAAGAATCTCTGTGTTGGGGCTGGCGGGGTGGCTCAGTGTTTAAGAACACTGGCTGCTCCTCCAGAGGTCCTGAGTTCAATTCCCATCAGCCACATGGTGGCTCCCAACCATCCACAACATGATCTGATGCCTTCTTCTTCGGGTTGCAGGTGCTCATTCAGATAAAGCACCCATACATAAAATAAAAAATAAAAAAGAAGAATCTCTGTGTTGCTGTCCACTTCAGAAAAAGGTTTCCCTGATCAAGGCTGATAGCGGCACTTATTTATCTATGGGAATAATAAACGTACATCATTAGAAGGCAGGTCGATGGCATGATCACTCAGCAAAACAATGTTAGTAGGCTCCCTCCTGTGGTCTATGACTTCTCCAGCGTTGGCCATGTTTACAGTCATGAATGTGCTCCTGTACAGAAGGCCTCAAATTTGACTTGAACCAATTGGCTACCCCAGTAAATTTGATGCCATTATTGTACCAGTGGACAATCTTGCCTGGAAGGTTAGTCTACTTGTGTCCTGGGTGTATGACTGACTAAAATCATTGATGACTGTATAGTTCCTGCCAGCAATATAAAAGCTAGTCAGTGGGCTAGAGAGGTGGTTCAACAGGTAAGCACACTGGCTTCTCTTTCCAGAGGACCCAGGTTCAATCCCCAGCACCCACATGGCAGCTCACAACTGTGTGTAGCTCCACTTCCAAGGGGATCTGACACCTTCACAGAAATGCATGCAGGCAAAGCACCAGTGCACACAAAATAAAAATAAATCTTTAAAAATTAATTTAAAAAAAAGGCTAGCCAACAGGGAGGAAGTTTTTAGGTCAGTCCCCAGTTGATTTCTCTAAGTCCTGCAACCAAAGTGTGTAGTGTCTTCAGTAACTGGGCCTTACAATCTAGTTACAGCTAAGAGCAGTGACACCTGGGTAGTGGTGGCACACACCTTTAATCCCAGCGCTTGGGAGGCAGAGGCAGGTGGATCTCTTTGAGTTCAAGGCCAGCCTGGTCTACAAAGTGAGTTCCAGGATAGCCAGGACAATTACACAGAGAAATGATGCCTGAAAAAAACCAACCAAACAAACAAACAAATAAATAAATAAAAGACCTGGAGCAAGGTAAAGTCATCAGAGAGCAGGGAGCCTCAATTGAGAAAATGACTCCATAATACTGGGGTGTCGGTAAGTCTGTATTTCCAGTTCCTGCCTCCAACTCGAAGGTACATACAGACTTGCAAAAATACTGAGAAAGCATTACTGGAAGCAAATTGCTAGACGAATTAGAGGTACAAACTGTCAAGATGGACAGCCAGGCACATGACTGACAATATTCAAGGGTCTGATTAGTGTGCACGTTCAAGAGCTGGGGTGGAGGAGTTGGGTTAATAAGAGGGAGGGAGGGTAGTTCTGTGTTTTGATTGATTGGACTACATAATCATTTTTTCCACTGCCATGTTCCTTCCCACAATACCTATGAATATTTTCCACACCTAATTGTAGGCATAAGATAGCAAATAGAAGCCAGGCAGTGATGACACACGTCTTTAATCCCAGTACTTTCGAAGCGAAGTTTAAGACAGCCAAGGCTGTACAGTGAGACACTGTCTTGAAAACAAAAAGCAAACAAACAAAATGATAGGGAATAGAGGGTTCTCCCTAAAAGCTTGTTTGAAGACAGTTTCTCTTGTTCATCCACTGCAGACCAGTTCAGGCCTGATTGGTCTGCCTGTGCTCTACCCTTAGACTAGGGTGTGTTGAGAAGACATTTGAATAGACACATCTAAGTTTGATGGTTCTCAAGGGGAGGAGAGACTTAACTCATTGTTCAGAGAGGAGTGTGTATGGGAAGCCTAGGAGGAACCTTCTGCAGATGGGTTTGTGGTTCTAGGTGCTTTGTTCAGAGAAAGATGTGTGTGCAGGTACCTGCAGGTGGAGGAAATGGGTTGCTAAGTGCATCATTAGAATTGGGAGTGGGGTCTATGCATATCACAAACACAAATCCTAGGTGAATAAGCTTACAGGCTTGGCCCCCTTACCATAGAGTGCATAAACAAATGTGTATAAATTAAGAAGCTGCTTGATCTCTTGGGGAACCTCCACATCAGTCGCACGACACCAGGAAGCAGCCAAAGACAGACCATCCTATGCATTTGTGTCATAAATTGACGCTAGGTTGTGTAGAATTGACTTCTTAGAAAAGATAAGTGTTCATTTTCTGTTTAGAGACAGTCTTTATATGTAGTCAAAGTTTCCCTGGAACTTGAGAGTATCCTTTCTCAATCTCCTGAATGCTGGGATTGCAGGTTGATTGAGTTAAGTCTTGCCTTTGTGGATTGTTTGTTTTTGAGACAGGGTCTCTTGTAGTCCATGTTAGCCTCAAACTTATTATGTAGCTGTAGCCAAGGTCACCTTTGGACCCCTCAGCCTCCCACCTCCACCTCCCAAGTGCTAAGACTACAGGCATGCCAAGTCTGTATTAGTTTTTAAATTATATTCTTATTTGTTTTTTTTATTTAAAAACATTTGTGGAGCCGGGCGGTGGTGGTACATGCCTCTAAACCCAGCACACGGGAGGCAGAGGCGAGAGAGGATCTCTGTGAGTTCAAGGCCAGCCTGGTCTACAGAGTGAGTTCCAGGACAGTCAAGGATACATAGAGAAAATACCCTGTCTCAGAAAATCTAAACAAACAAACAACACACTAAAATGTCTGATACAAGGAAAGGGGAAAGGAAGAAAATGGGGCTTCAGGAGAGATGTGGTAGCTGTACACATATGTACAGGGCCCTGACCAGTCCTCACGGCTGTGGCTGTCATCTGTTTTTCTTCTTCTAAGCTCTTGGGGATGCTAACGCAAGGACAGGTGTGATATATCGCTCAATGAGAAAGGCCTCAAAAGACTGACTACAGGAGTTCAACGCCCAGAGGCCTGGAGAGGTGGAAGGAGAGAGCAGACCTGCCCTAAACTTGTCTACTGACTTCTGCTCGAATGCTGTGGCACACACACCAACACATGAACATCATATACACAAAACACAATAATAAAGAAGGGGACTGGAGAGGGGGTTCAGCAGTTGAGAGCATTGGGGGTTGGATTCCCAGCACCCACATGGCAGCTTTCAGTCATCTGTAATACCCATTTGAGGTATCTTTGCTCTCTGCTGGCACTGAATGCACAGGCAGATTTCTCTGTGCAGCTCTGGCTGTCCTGGAATGCACTTGGTAGACCAGGCTGGTCCTGAACTCAGAGATCAGCCTACCTCTTTCTCCTGAGTGCTGGGATTAAAGGTGTGTGCCACCACTGCCCCGCTCATGTGTCCACTGAGGTGCAGTCATCTTCCAGTTTCAAACTGCAGTGACTGTAACTGGTCCCCAGACCTTAGCACAACTAACTCCATGATGGAAGTGTCATTTGTTCCATAAAACTCAGCACATAAACAGCACTACCAGCCAAAATGAAAACAAAGACCTAATCCACCACACCCATAGTTCTGGGAAAGTCTCTAAATGTACTTATTAGCTTTGTTTTTTTTTGTTGTTGTTTTTCGAGAAAAGGTTTCTCTGTGTAACAGCTCTGGATGTCCTTGACTGGCTTTGTAGACCAGGTTGGCCTGGAACTCACAGAGATCCTCCTGCCTCTCTCTGCCTCTCAAGTGCTGGGATTAAAGGTGTGCGCCACCACCGCCTGGCTACTAGTTTTGTTTTTTGGCTTATGTCTCTCTGCTTCTGGTTAACTGTTGCTGTTAAATGAAGTATGTGAAGTTAGGACAAGGTTTTTGAGCTTAAAATCTCACCCTGATAAAGACTCAGGGCTGTTTTGAGATCCCGAACATCCAGTGTGTTCCCTGACTGGCTAATAAAGACTTTCTGCTGGCTTAAATCCATGTCTGAGCAGTCTTCTCTGGTGGATACCCTACAAAGGTGACAAGTGGCTGTAAAATGTTATCTTTCAGGGCAAGGCACAGTCTGAAAAATAGTGTTTTGCACAGTATGGAAGGACTTAAAGCAGGGAACAGCTTGATCTCTCAACAAAGATGCTGGAAGGCCAAGGGTGTGACTCAGTGGGAGGGCGCTTGCCTAGAATGTTCGAAGCCATGGACTCCAGCTCCAGTATAAGGATAGAAGGAAAGTATCAGGAAAAAAATGACCCATTGTGGCTGAGGATGTAGCTCTGTTGATAGGGCACTTGCCCAGCATGCTAGAAGTCCTAGGCCCTTAGGTTCAATTCCCAGTACCAGTGAATTGAGTGTGGTGGTGCAGACCTGTAATCTGGGGACCAGAAGTTTATGTTTTCTTTGGTTACGTGGTGTTTTAGACCAATCTGGACTATTGTGACCCAATCTCTTGACAGAAAAAGAAAGAAAGAAAGGTTGAAGAGGGGAGTCTAAAATTGTATTCAGTATTTTGATTTTTATAATAAGAATCATAATAATAAAATCAAAGGCTTATTGTCATTGGCTTTTGGAGATCATTGCTTACTCCAGTTTTAGGTGACTTTGCCTTTGTCTATAATAACAAGCAATAAATAATAACAAGCAAGTAGCCAAAAGATCTAAATTAGTGTATTCAAGGCATTTGCCCAAGTTTTTCTTTGCTATGTCTAATAATGGAGCTCATCTCTTGTTGTATTTTATCATTTTTAGTTTTTGTTTTTCATCTGAGAGAATAAAATATTTCTCATTAATAGGAATAAAAAGTCAATAGTTTATTCATTACAGTGTCCCTCAAAATGTACATATCTTACTTAACTTTTGAACCCCACAAACTTTGCCTTAGAGAAGATTTTTGCTGCTAGGCCCAATGGTGCTGGCTTGCAATCCCAGCAAGGGGAAGGCTGAAGCAGGATTGTTCTTATTCAAAATCAGGCTGGGCTACATAACAAAACCCTGTCTCAACTGTAACACAATAAAACAAAAACAAAGCTGAGAGTAGTGGTGTTTGCCTTTAATCCCAGGACTCCAGAAGCAGAGACAGGCGGATCTCTGTGAGTTCAAGGCCAGCCTGGTCTACAAAGTGAGTCCAGGACAGCCAGAGTGTCGAGAGCGCGGTTTGGTCATCCAAATCCCGACACCTCCTTCTCTGTGGAAGGGAGTCGTGTGAACAGGTGACGACACTCGCCACCCAATAAGGTCAAATGGAATACAATTAGGCAGGCTGGTTTTTATGATATTTATTATACTAAATAATAATTACAACTTATACTACATGAAATATCTCTACTTCTACAGGATCAGGATAAGCTGCATCAAACAGAAACACTTAATGGTCATTAAAGCTAGAATAACTAATATTACAATATATAACCACCACATCCTACACTTATATTAATATTCCCACATCACACATCATACGACCTGTCCAAAGACCTTGGCTCTTCTGTTTCCCTGCGTCGATGTTCGGAGCAAAGCCCCAGTTCTAGTCTCAGTTCAAGGCCTGAGTGAATGGGCAAGGGACAGAGAGAGAGGTCTCAGCACAAGGTCTGAGGAAGGGGCATAGACCTAAGATAGAGGCAGAGGCAGGACGTCAGTGACAAGACTGATCACCGCTTACTGCTTGTCTCCTTTGGTTTTTATATTTTCATTTTAGCTTCATTATAATATCCGCATAAGGCGGGCTAATTATTCTAATTACTACGTCATCCACATATGGTGGCACTCCTTATCTACTTATCTTTCTCCTACAGCTGGTCTCAGCTTGGGCTGTGGCTGACAGCTCATTACAGCTAAACGAGAAGCTATTACTTATAATCCAATACTTAAATTACTTTACTAAACTCCCTGCAGCCATTCTTTATGGCTGCTTACAGGCTCCTTACACAGAGAAACCCTGTCTCGAAGAAAAAAAATAATAAAAAACCCATTATCTTTGGAACTCAGGGAAGAGTGTTCAGTGTTCTGATGACTCCTGATGGTTACTCACCTGGGCCTTGAATACAACCACAAAGCTGTGTGAAGATGCTGGCAGGAATGAAAAGAAAGGAAGGAAGGAAGGAAGGGAGAAAGGAAGGAAGGAAGGAAGGAAGGAAGGAAGGAAGGAAGGGACTGTCACTTGGCTGAGGTGGCACACGCTTTTAATCCCAGGACTAGGGAGGCAGAAGCAGGCAGATCTCTGTGAGTTCAAGGCCAGCCTGGTCTACAGAGTGAGTTCCAGGACAGCCAGGGCTACACAGAGAAACCCTGTCTCAGAAAAAACTTAAAAACAAAACAACAACAAACCAACCAAAATGGCGACTAGTGCATCAGGGAAGCAGGGGAGGATTAAGGGAGGAGAAGGGGTAAGAAACAACGTGGGGTGAGGATGCAGGGATATGCTCAACCTACACTGGATCCCTTTTTAGAAATTAATTCATTATATTACACTTATTTATGTGTTTGTGTGTGCATATGCAGGATCAGGTGTGTGTGCATGGTGTGGAGGTCAGAGGACAACTTACCAAAGTTGGTGCTGTCCTTCCACTGTGTGAGTCTTGGGAACAGAACTAAAGTCATCAGATGTAGTGGCAGAAACCTTTACCCACTGAACCATCCTGCCAGCCCCTACAATGTGAAATGATCCCTATAGAGCATATACAATGAGAAATAATTTTTTTTAAAAGGTAAAGTCCTAGGTTAGATTTTCTTTTGCTTTTTTTGGTTTTGTTTTTTGAGACATGGTGAGATTTTCTTTTGCTTTCATTTTTTTCTGAGACATGGTGTCATATAGCCCAGGCTAACCTCAGAACTCAGAATGTAGCTGAGTCTGTACCTTGAGCTTCTGATTGTCCTGCCTCTAGCTCCCAACTACTGACATTATAGGTGTGTGACGCTTTGTCTCAGATACATTGGAATTTTGAAACCCCAAGGCCAAAAGTGTCAGGAGCCATCAAAAGCTAAAAGGGCAAAGTCTTCTCCCTGAAAGTCTACCAGGACCGGCTCTCTGCTCAGTGCCTTGCGTTCAGACTTCTGGCTTCAAGAACCATAAGGTGTGTCTGTTCCTTGATGTAATTTGGTTTGTGGGCCTCGGAAAGGGCAGCACCAGGAGGTGACCGAGCATTGTGCCATCTTGCAGGGAACAGTGCAGGTGAGTCTCAGTGTTTGTAAGATCTTGTTAACAGGCTTTATTCCCCTTGGTACTGATGAAATGACACTTCAGTTGCATCCTTCAGCACCAGGCTGTCCAGTGACTATATCTTGCCACCAATGTGACATGATACTCTTAATGCTCAACCCCCTTTGTCTCTTATTCCTGGTTGACTGAACTGAGTTGGACACTCATAAGTAATACCCAAGGTGACTCATTAGCAAGATGACACCCTAATTTAGTATCCCAGTGTCAGAAAGCACAAAGCTCACCAAGGATGATTTTTACCCCAATGGATGCCAGCAAAGTAAATCACCGCTGAGATTTTAGGGTAGGTGAAGGGTCATTTGTTCTTTCTTGAGATGTTGTTTCTCTATATTAGTGGAGAGATGCGTCGGTTTAGAACATCTTTGTAGGACAAGAAAATAGTCTTTCTCCAACAGCTGCATGTCATACATTTCTTTGTATTCTTTTTGACTTACGAAAAAAAAAATTAAGCTGGGTGTGGTGAGGGAGGCAGAGGCAGGTGGATCTTTGTGAGTTCCAGGACAGCTAGGGCTGTTACACAGAAAAACCCTGTCTCAAAAAACAAAACAAACAAACAAAATTAGGGACGAGGCACACAGTTCAGTTAGTAAAATGCTTTCCTAGCTTGCACAAAGCCCCAGCTTTTCAACCCATACCAACACCTAAACTGAGCATGGGGGTGCACACACATCTGAGATGGCAGTTCTGGGGAAGTAGAGGCAGAAGGATCAGGAGCTCAAGATCACTTTCTGGTACATTGTGAGTTCAACGCCAGCCTGGGCTGTGTAAGACCCTCTGAAAAATAAAACAGTAACTGGGTGGTGGTGGCACATGCCTTTAATCCCAGCACTTTGGAGGCAGAGACAGGAGAATCTCTGAGTTCGAGGCCAGGCTGGTGTACAGAGTGAGTTCCAGGATAGCCAGGGCTATGTAGAGAAACCTTGTCTCAAAAAAAACATAATAATAATAATAATAGTATAAAATAAAACTAAATGCTTAAACAGTGTAGTACATATGTATGTATATATATGTGGATATTTCATAGGTGAGATACCACTTACCACTCATCCACTGTAATGGCTAAGTATGAACAGCTCTCAGCCACTTCACTCCCTGGCCGGGCTCTTCCTAGGTCCATACCCAAATGAACAAGTTAATGTGCATCCGCAGAAGGACTCAGAGCAGAGTGTCCATGATAACTCCTTCACAGTGAGTGGTCTGGAACTAGAGTCAGCACAAATCCCCACTCTCAAAAGAACAGTTGCCAGATTTCCTTATGTTAGAGTGCTGCAGGGCAGTAAGCAGGCAAAGGGAGAAGGTGGGATTGGAGTTATAGACGGTTGGTTGTTAGACGCCATATGGGTGCTGGGAATAGAATCAGAACTGACTACTTTCCCAGAGGACGCAGTCCTGGGAGTCAGCCTATGGCCGACCTTGGCTTTTCCTCTGTAGAAGCCATCTGCCTTGTTTTTGATGTCTCTCACTGGGACCCGTTCACCGGGCCACAGTGGCTGGTCAATGAATCCAGCCTGTCTCTGCCACCCCAGGGCTGGGTTTGTAGGCACATACTGCAATACCCTAGGGTTCTAGGGTCTGAACCCAGGTCCTCACGACGTGCGGACCACTGCACACTCCGCACTTGGGTTCCGGGATCAGAACGCACGTAGGTCATGTGAGATCAGAGAACAACTTGCAAGAGCCACTTCCCCCATTTTCCCATGTGGGTCCTGGGGACTACACGCAGCCTTGTCGGTGAACGGCTTTACTTTCTGAGTGAGCCATCTCAATGACCTTTTTGCTTTGTTTTTGAGACAAGGACTTGCCATGCAGTCCAGGCTAATTTTAAACACAGAGTGATAAGCTGTTTCAAAAATAAAATACACCGGGCATGGTGGCACACGCCTTTAATCCCAGCACTTGGGAGGCAGAGGCAGGTGGATCTCTGTGAGTTCAAGGCCAGCCTGCTCTACAGAGTGAGTCCAGGACAGCCAGGGATACACAAAGAAAGCCTGTCTCTAAAAACCTAAAAAAAACCCCCAAACAAATAAAACAATAGCAATAATAATAATAAATTAAAATAAAATAAAGCTGGGATGTGGTGGCACATGCTGTGTGAGAGTTGGAAGTAACAGCTCAATTACTATAAATACTGCTGCCTAGAAGTAGCACCTCTGTGTTATAAGAGTACATGTTATAGCTGGTTATGGTGCCACACTCCGTTAATCCCAGGACTGGGGAGGCAGAGTCAGGTGGATCTCTGTGAGTTAAAGGTCAGCCTGGTCTACAAAAGGGAGTCCAGGACAGCCAAGGATACACAGAGAAACCCTGTATCAAACCCCTGTAACTCAAAAAAAAAAAAAAAAGAAAGAAAGAAAGAAAGAAAAAGAAAAAAAGAATGAATAAATAAACTGCCAATGTGGTCTTGATAAACTATCATTCAAAAGTCAAAAGTGGGGGCTGGAGAGATGGCTCAGCAGTTAAGAGTACTGGCTGCTCGCTCTTCCAAAGGACCCTGGTTCAAATCCCAGCACCCACATGGCAGTTCACAGTTGTCTTATTGCTGAGCGTGGTGGAGCACAGCTTTTTTTTTTTTTAATAATTTATTTTTTATTTCTTCAAGTTACATCTCAATCACAATCCCCTCCCTACTCCCCCCTCCCGTCCCACCCTTCCACCCTCCTCCCCCTCAGCCCCACCATCCTCTTCCCTTCTTTTTTTTTTTTAGTTTAAGGTATTTATTTTTCCCCCCAACAGCTCTCCTTTTCAGCCCAAAAAATGGTTCTTTTTCTTATAACTATAAATACAATACAAAACAACAGAAATAAATAGGCCACAATTATAAGAGTTATATGGCTTAGCATACATTCCCAATGTCCAGTCCATATGTATTTGGCACCTGACTTTAACATTCTACAATCTAACCATCTCCATGTGTTTAAAGTTCTATATCTAACTCAGATTTCATACTAACTTGCCTCATAATTTTAAAAACATCTTCTTAGATCCAGAATGCCCTCTTGATTCCTAAACAACTCAAAATTTAACTATGAGACTCTAGGTATCTATTCTTCAACCACCTCAGAGACCTGAGAGGGATAAATATATCTGATTATATAGGAAGTGCAGGGCCTGCAGCTTCCAAAACTAAAAAATGACATACCAGTGGCTGCCTGGACAGTTCCCATTTTCTCTCCATACATTACAGCATCAATCTTCAGCCATTTGGCCCCATTTCTCTGACAGACATTGGTTGTAGAGCAGGAATTATGAAGGACTTACCTACCCTGTCTTGGCAGAGCTAGGCTGTCGACTTCCCTGCTTCCAAGTTTTGTCCTTTTTGGACAGAAGTCTGTCTACAGTTGAAGCAAGTGGTTTTTCTTGCCAAGAGAATGGCTTACCACCAATTTAATCATCTCCCACTGGAGATTCTTCGATGCTCATCTTCTACTTGGAGTAATATAGGGGGTGCTGTCAGGAGCTGACATGTCTCGATATCAAAAAATCTTAAGTTAAGAAAACATCTTTGAATGCCATATTCTGCAGATCTCTTGAGGTTTTTGAAGATGCCCTATCTATCTCTTATATTTAGATAAGCAAATATTGCTTGTCTCTTAGCAACTTGATTTCTGAGTAGCTTAGAAAATAACTGTGATAGACTGTCATAGTAACTAAAATGACACGTTTTCAAATATATACACTAAAGGTTTGTTTAGCTCCAAAATATCAAAATAATTTCTTCTTTAATCCGGATTGAAAGGTAATACTTTATATATTATCAAAAAACCAAATTTGCTCCAGGAAAAATATTACCTGACCCCCCCAAAAAAAGGTAATTGTCCCAGAGTTAGGATTAGGGCAGGGCTCTGTTCTTATCTTTCCAGGAGATTTAAAGCATCCATTCAAGGAATCCAGGGACAACTGGACAACGGAAACCTCAGCAGAAAACAGATCAGACACCAAAGAAGACGAGTGGCCCAGATGATCCAGCCTTGCAGACTTCTTCAATAGCAGTTTCCTCAAAAGTCTATAACCACAACAACTCAAAATCGCTAAGATCGTTCAGCTCCACAGACTACTCCAGCCAGATCTTCAGTAAAGTTCTGAAGATCAGCTTCTGTCTATGAACTTCGTAGGACATCTAAATAGCTGAGCACAAAGGGACTGAACATCAAATGATTCTATTAACATTTTTAACCATTTTTCCATTCTTATTTGGGCCCCAAACAGGTTTACTACGTCCCAAATCAGCAGGAAGCCATTTTAAGAGAACAACGTCCCATCCCCAGAAGGTGGGGAGGGTGTTCCTCCCCTTTGGTTATTTGATAGATAATAGAAAATTTTGTTATTTAGGGGAAAAGACTATAAGATGTTAAATGGTCTTGTTAAATGGGTTTTGGAGGTTAGACACAGGGACTTCTCTCTTTTGCTTTTCTGTACCCTCCTTTCTCTCCTATATAGGAGTGAACAGACTTGAGAAAAATGGGACATAGACATAGTATAGGAAAGAACAAGAAAAAAGGACAGATTATTGAATATAGCTTTATACCTTTGTATACTGATACAAAATTAATATTATATTGGGCTAAATTGGTATTGATCATTGTATATTAATGCAAATTTAAGATTGTATAGGGCTACATCAGTATTGATCTTTGTATATTGATACAAAATTAAGATTATATTTGGCCACAATGGTATTGACCCTAGTATATTAATGTAAAATTAAGATTGTATTGGGCTACATCGGTACTGATCTTTGTATATTGATACAAAATTAAGATTATATTTGGCCACATTGGTATTGATCTTTGTATATTGATACAAAATTAAGGGTAACGCTTCTTAAAGGTATTGTTTGTAGTAATACTTAAAAATGAAATGTCAAGTTTTGACCTCTCGCTACCAACCGACATAAACTGTTTAGGATAATTAAGAAACGGAAACTAATAGTCATGAAAACGTGTCATTTTAGTTACTATGACAGTCTATCACAGTTATTTTCGGAGCACAATTTTTAATCCCAGCACTGGGAGGCGGAGGCAGGCGGATCTCTGTGAGTTCAAGGCCAGCCTGGTCTACAAAGTGAGTCCAGGACAGCCAAGGATACAGAGAGAAACCCTTTCTCGGAAAAAAAAAAAAGTCAAAATGTTTGTTTTTTATAAATTAATTAACAAAAAGCCAATGGGCTCTTGAGTTTCATAGAATATATATATTTATTTTGATTTACTTTTTTGTTTTTAAGTGCTAAATACAGCATCAGGTGTATCAGTAAGATGAATGATGCAGTCGCTTTTTCTGAAGGGAAAGATGTACCCTCTGGGATTGAAGCTTGTTAACCTTGGTCTAATTGCGGTTTTGAGCTGTCACTCATTTATTATTTATCCTCACCCCCTCTAACCTGGTTCTCTATCCATTTTAAACAAACAAGACAGCACTAAAAGCTCTCTTAAACCACCTCAGCTAGCAGACGTCTTCTACTTAGCCACATCTCCTTGCAACAGCGAGGGGGGTGGGGTGGCGTGGGGGTGGGGGTGGGGTCAGCTGGGGTGCACGACAGGGAGCTGGTCTAGCACGTGCATGCACGGCCTTATGTTCTATCCCAGGCTTGGCAAAGCAAAACAGGGGTTGGACATTCCAGGACCAGTACCAGAACCCTCTAGATAAACTAATGTTTGCTGAAGCATCATTTCTCCATCTTTCCACCGCTACTCTGCCCCATCCCTTTCTTCTTTCTTTCATATGCTGTCTCAATGTATCACAGGTTACCTGGAACTCATATGTAGTTGAGAATGGCCTTGAACTCCTGATCCTCCTTCCTGTACCTGCCTCCCTGGGATTACAGTTGAGGACCACTACAACACCTGGTTTATGGAGTGCTGGAGACTGAACTCAAGGTTTTTCTTCTTTCTTCTCCTCCTCCTCCTCCTCCTTCTTTTTTGGTTTCCAAGACAGGGTTTCTCTATATAACAGCCCAACAACCCTGGCTGTCTTGGCCTTGATTTGTAGATCAGGTTGACCTCAAACTCACAGAGATTCCCCTGTCTCTACTTCCTGAGTGCTGGAATTAAAGGTGGGCACCACCACGCCCAGCTCCAAGGCTTTTCTTAAGTAACTTTTTCTTAAGTTACTCAAGCACTTTAGTTACTTACTGTAACTTATCCCTACAACCCAACATCTACTGCCCGTGACCCAGATGGAAGAGGATCAGGAGTTCAAGAGCAGCCTGGGACACACGAGGCCCTGTTTTAAAAAACAAAGCGGGTGGTGGTGGCGCACGCCTTTAATCCCAGCACTTGGGAGGCAGAGGCAGGTGGATCTCTGTGAGTTCGAGGCCAGCCTGGTCTACAAAGCGAATCCAGGACAGCCAGACCTGTTACACAGAGAAACCCTGTCTTGAAAAACCAAAAAAAAAAAAAAAAAAAAAAAAAAAAGCACTCAGAAGGCAGAGGTAGGCCAATCTCTGTTAGTTTGGTCTACAAAGTGAGTCCAGGACTGGAAGGGCTACACAGAAAAACCCTGTCTCCAAAAACCAAAACCAAAGCAAGGCTAAGAGAGATGACTCAGATGGCAAAGGTGCTTATGGCCAAAACTGGGGACCTGAGTTTGATTCCCAGAACGTATGTGGTGGAAGGAGAGAACTAATTTCTTCAAGTTCTTACTCTGAGCCCCACAGGTATACCGCACCACAGGTAAACCCACCTATACTCACACCCACAATAAATAAATAAATACATGAATGAATGACTGAACAAATAAATAAAGTTTTAAAAAAAAGAAGAGAGAAAAAAACCAAATAACCACCACAAGAAAAAGGGGCAGAGCTATTGTGTGGAAATTACAGTATCCCATGGTGCATAGGTCCCAAGACCCCTGGAGAGACCCGACTCCCAGATGCTTATCTCTTATATAACATGTCCTAGCAACTGCATGCATCTTCTCTATATTCAAGTTAATTAACTAATTACATTTATTTAGTCGTCGTCCCCCCACCTTTCTCTGTGTAGTCCTGGCTGTTCTGGAACTCACTCTGTTGACCTGGCTGGCCTCAAACTCAGAGGTCCATCTGCCTTGCCTCTCTTGTGCTGGAAATAAAGGCTTGTGCTTCCACCACCTCCCGGCCCATTTGTTTAGTTTTGTGACAGGGTCTCAATATCCCCAGTTAGCTGCAATATCCTCTGTTTTCACACACAAGGCCTCCAGCACACATTAGCTCAATACCCAATTACTTATAATATACAATAATGTAAATGATATGCAAATACCTTTGGACTGTGTTATTTAGGCACACACACACACACACACACACACACACACACACACACCACAGAAGGCCAGGTGTTTTGGCACACACTTGGACTCCCAGGACAGCCAAGGGCTACGCAGAGACACCCCCACCCCAACCCAGTCTCAAAAAACCCAAAACAACAATAAAGCAAACAAAACAAAACAAAAACAGACTGCCTGTCCTGCACAGACCTAATTGGGGAGGCAATATTTTCTACCTGAATTCGATTGGTCCTTTGGAGGTAGCAGTGGCTGGGACGGATTGCCACTTGCTTGAAGAGCATTCTGTCCAGGTGAAAGGTCAAGGTGAATAGTGCTCGAGGCCATTTCTGTACTTAACTAAAGTCGGCCTTCAATCTTCCTGTTGATTTCTCCAAAAACCTTCCCATCACAGGGACCCTGCCTGCCACTGGGAATCTGCCTGCTGGCTTCCCTTCTGTCTTCTTGACAGTGGCGTCCTGGACAACAGAAACATAATCTCTTTACCTGACTCTGGCTGTCCCTGACCTTCCCTGCACACTTGGAGGGAGGGTTTCAGCTAGGCCTCATTCATTCTCATTTTTTATTCTCTTTGTTTTCAAAATCAACAAACTCTGGGAAGCCAGACACAGAGGAGGGCCGGGCAATAAGGGAGAACTGGCTCCCTAAACTCAGCTCAGGAGGAGAGACACCAGGCTGCTGAGTAAACTACACAAATTAATCTTACAGGCAAGGTGCCACAGGCCTTTCATGGGAGCAGTCAGGAGTCAGGGAAAGGTGGACCCTTGTGAGCGGAAGCCCACATAGCAAGTTCCAGGCCGTCCTGGAATGCATAGTGAGACCCTGCTTTAAACATAAACAGATAAACAACAAACCACCCCCACCTCCTTCAGCTTCCAGAGCCCATTCCCCTCTTCCCTAGGTGACTCTCAGAACCGTTCTGTTGAATCTTGACTTGTTATCATGGCTCCAGGCTTTTTTTTTTTTTTTTAACCACCTAGGGAGTTCTGGAAACAGAACTGTAAACTGTTGGTACCACCCTTGGAGTTTTATTCAGCATGAGATAGGCCCTAAATTTTTCATTTTTTCAGCCAGATTCTAGGCTGCTCCTCTGAGTACCCTGTCTAGCCACTGCTAGGCTAATCCTGCCGTGTCTTGGAAATGTTAGTTAACCCTCAGGCATAGGGTGATAGTTAAGATAGATAAACTGACACATTTGTGTCAGTTCAGCCAAACTCCACAATTAGTGATCTGCCTCCCTGTAATTCTAGCCCTGGGAGGTTGAGGAAGGGGGATTGTGAGTCTTTTGTTTTGTTTTGTGTTTTGAGAACTGGTTTCTCTGTGTAGCCCTGGCTGTCCTGGTCTCACTCTGTAGACCAGGCTGGCCTCGAACTCACAGAGATCCGTCTGCCTCTGCCTCCCGAGTGCTGGGATTAAAGGCGTGCGCCACTGCTGCCCGGCAAACAAATCTGCCTTTCTTTTAAAAAATTATTTATTTATTTTTATTTTATGTGCATTGGTGATTTGCCTGCATGTATGTCTGTGTGAGGGTGTCAGATCTTAAGAGTTATAGACACTTGTGAGCCGCCATGTGGGTGTTGGGAATTGAACCTGAGCCCTCTGAGCCAATGCTCTCAGCCAACCGCTGAGCCGTCTCTCCAGCCCCTCAAATCTACTTTTCTTTTTTTTTTTTTTTTTTTTTTTTTTTTTTTTTTTTTTTTTTTTTTTTCGAGACAGGGTTTCTCTGTTTAACAGCTCTGGCTGTCCTGGACTCGCTTTGTAGACCAGGCTGGCCTCGAACTCGCAAAGATCCGCCTGCCTCTGCCTCCCAAGTGCTGGGATTAAAGGCGTGCGCCACCACCGCCCGGCTAAATCTACTTTTCTTAAGCAATGGAATTAGTACTGAATAAACTTTTCAGTACTAGGGATTAAACTCATTTTCATATCTCACTGATGAGCTCTGCCATTAATCTGCTTTCCTCAGTCCCAACAAAACAATTTTTTTCTATCCCCAAAAAAAAGAAGATATTCTAGTTCCGCACAAACGCTCTTCGTAAAGATTTGGAAGAGGTCTTGCCTATCTCAGGACAGTATCCTGTGAGCTTGCTGGATTCCTCACAGACTGGGAAATCAACCTTTGACCGGAAGAGGAGCAGCTTCTGACTGAGGCTGATCAATTATGCATGAGTGTGCATGGCCCCTGTGAGCAGCTCACTGGGGAGTGACTAAAAGGGGATCCAGCACACATTATGAGCTAATAAAACTCATTACCTTTTAGTTGCTTAATTTCTTTCTGGCCAGGGACAAGATATTTAATTTAGTCTGGCATAATCCTGTGTGTGCATCCATGTATGTATGCGTTTGTGTGTGTACACATATGTGCAATTAAAGCAGCTTTTGTGAAAAATCATACAGGTAATGGTTGAAAGTAGTTGTCATTCGTGGAATCCTGTAGGATGAGTTGATGGTGTTGATAATTTCTTAGACTTCTGCTTTCTGAAATATAAATGTCATCAAGAGAAGTTACAGTAGCTAGGCGTGGTGGCACAGGGCTGCAACTCCAGCACGTGGGAGGCAGAGGCAGGAGAATGGCTAAGGTTTGAAGCTGACCTGGTCTATATAGTGAGCTCTAGATAGCCAGAGCTACACAGAGAGATTTTTTGTCTCAAAAGCACGAGAAAATAAACCACACAGAGAGAATTCATACAAACTCACTCATATTTAGAGATAAACAGATCTGGGAGCAACATTGTATTTGAAGGCCCAGCAGGTATGTAAGGGGAAACAGGAATATTAATGAAAGGTTATTGTGTGAAGTGAAGGATGCAAACCTTAAGAAAAAATAACAGCAAAAAAGAAAGACAAATGCTCATTTAGGGCCATATCTTTAGGAAGAAAAGTGAAATTTATAAGAGAAAAATAAATCTTGGAGATTTCACCCATTGGAGATTGAGGGCATAAACTGAGCTCAGTGCTTGAGACTACCTGTCAGGCTGAGCAATCCCCCTGCCTCAACTCCAGCTCTCATACTGCTGTTACTATAGGAATGTGCCACTTACTCAGGTCTCTGGGTGGGTTTTGTTTGTCTATTTGTTTGTTTGTTTTCTCTTTCTTTTCCTTCTCTCTTTCTTTCCTTTTGTTTTTTTGTTTTTTTGTTTTTTTTGAGACAGGGTTTCTCTGTGTAATAACCCTTACTGTCCTGGAACTCTCTTTGCAGGGCAGAGTGGCCTCGAACTCACAGAGATCCACCCGCCTCCCGAGTGCTGGGATTAAAGGCGTGCACCACGACACCCAGCTGTTTGTTTCTTTTTAAAGTACTGTTTTGCTTTTCTTTTTTTGTAACACTGCACATAGGTTGGCCTCGAACTCGCTGTGTAAGTTCGAGGCTGCCTTTGAGTTGCCACACCCAGTGTCTGGTTGGTTTTAGTACTTTCTAGTGGATCTTCATGCAAATGCAGTGAAAGAGTGAATGATACACACAAAAGAAAATGTGTGTGCAAATTAGACTTGTAAGAACTAAGCAAAGGGCTGGAGAGATGGCTCAGCGGTTAAGAGCACTGCCTAGTGCTCTTCCAAAGGTCCTGAGTTCAATTCCCAGCAACCACATGGTGGCTCACAACCATCCACAATGTGATCTGGTGCCCTCTTCTGGAATGCAGGTGTACATGCAGATAGAGCACTCATATGCATAAAATAAATAAAATAAATGTTAAAAAAAAAGAACTAAGCAAAGAGACAGTACTGTAGCTCTCAGCCTGTAGACCCGCCCTAGACTGACTGAGGCAAGGTAGACCCTTGAGAGCTCAGGTCTGCAGAGTGAGCCACTGTCTCAAAGAGCAAACAAGCAAAGAACAAACCAAAGAAAATCAGACTCAAAGGAAAAAGAAATTCAATAAAACAGAGGTCCTGCAGTGTGGCGTAGCTAGAGGCAGAGCGTACTTAGCCGTTAAGAGCCCTAATGTCCATCTCCAAGACCCCCAAAAATACACAGAAGCAAAAATCCCAACTCAGTTTGCAGAGCTCCTCCTCCTCCACCTCCACCTCCTCCTCCTCCTCCTCCTCCTCCTCCTCCTCCTCCTCCTCCTCCTCGTAGAAACTGGCTGGATCTGGTTTCTGCTTAAGGCTGAAGAAGGGAATCTAAGGTTCAGCTTTGATAGTGGGGCAGGAAAAGAACTAGAGAATAAATCAGTCTGCACAGATGAGGGGAGAGGGTCTTGATGGTGGGAGCCATGCCAGTATTTGGAAGCTGAAGCAAGAGGACTAACTAAGAGTTTAAGGTCAGCTTCAGTTATAAAGTGAGTTTTAGGACAGCCTGGGCTTCATTAGATCAGGTTACAAAAACAAACAAACAAACCCAAAAAACAAAAATGAAAGAAATGGAGGGAGGGAGGGGGCCAGGAGGAAAGGACACAGGAGGGTCGTTGATGAGGAAGATGCACCTCCAGGAAATTTTGTCAAGTGCACAGTGACTGTGAATTCTTCCAAACACAGACTTAAAGACAGCCTGAGGTAGAGGGCACAGAGCCTTGCATGCCTAAGGCCTTGGATTCCACCTGCAGAACAGATGGAGAGAGGGGGGGAAGAAGCAGGAAGAAGAGGAAAGAGAGGGAGAGGTGAAAGAAGGGGAGAGAGTGGGAAAGAGAGAGAGAGAGAGAATCATGATCACAAAATTGAGTTTATGCCAAGTTTCCCCAGGCATTCTCTGAGGACTAATAAAAATACTTATTTTATAATTACTGTATTAAGCTGCACCAGTTTAAGAATAAATCTGATGTTAGATTAGATTTTGACATTCAATAGACTCTGTCAGTTAATCATTTCTTCAGAGGAGAAATCACTGCACACAATGCCTCCCTTTTCCTTTGTGGCCCTATTAATCCATTCATCGACTACCATGTCATGGAAAAAGGAAAAAGGTCGGATGAGCAATCCTGATGTATATAGACCCACTTTGCTAATAACCTCCAGATCAAGCTTGGTTGTTGCTTTAGGAAAGACCCGCCCTACATGTGGAGAACTAACAAACCTAATTAGTTGGTGCTAAAATACCTGTAGTTTCTGAACAATGATTAGGCTAGTGAGGGTCAGGAGGGAAGGAGGGAGGGAGGGAGGGAGGGAGGAAGGGCAAGCTTTGAAAACCTTCAGGGGTTTTCAGAGGTCTATGCCTAATTGTACTTGCCTGAAGGTGCTGCTTTGGACCCTGGCTGACAAATTCTGTGTTTGTGGGGATCTATTTAGTTTAAAATGAAGCACTCAGCCCACCTTTGGAACAAAGAAGAGCATCCACTTTGTAACAGTTCCATCCCTTTCAGCTATTGTCTGCTTGCAAATTCATTCCCTGGACTTTGTTCAAGATTGAATATGCGAATAAGAAGTTTTTGTTAAGTAAATTTGCAAATAACTGTACCAGAAAAACAGATTTGGGTTTTTTATATTGTTGCTCTGTTCTGTTTTTCTTTCTTTCTTTTTTTTTTTTTTTTAAGATTGAGTAACACAGGGTAGTTTAGAACCCACAATTTTCTGTTTTCTGTCTCCTGGGATTACAGGCAAAGATCACCATACCTGGAAAAAGAAGCCGTTAAAACATTTAAAATGTAGGGCTGGAGAGATGGCTCAGAGGTTAAGAGCACTGGCTGTTCTTCCAAAGGTCCTGAGTTCAATTCCCAACAACCACATGGTGGCTCATAATCATCTACATTGAGATCTGGTGCTCTCTTCTGGCTTGTAGGCATACATGCAGACCAAATACTGTATATATAATAAGTAAATTTTTTGTTTGTTTGTTTGTTTTTTGGAGACAGGGTTTCTCTGCGTAGCCCTGGCTGTCCTGGACTCACTTTGTAGACCAGGCTGGCCTCAAACTTGCAAAGATCCACCTGCCTCTGCCTCCCAAGTGCTGGGATTAAAGGCGTGCGCCACCACCGCCCAGCCAAGTAAATGTTTTTTAAAAATGTAGTATCACTAGATATTTGATCGAAGAATAATCAAGGGGGAAAATACAGAAGCATTAATTAATTGTTAATTAGTTAATGTTAGATTTTCATCAGTAGAAATGAGAATTACTACTGTCTTTTATTTGTAGAGATAAAACTGCCCAATGATGGGCTGGCAGATCTGTCTGGCTCCATAGCTGGGCATGTTCGTTGTGCTGTTATAGAGCCAGGAGGATGAGGACGAAGGAAATCAGGAGTCTGAGTACAGCGTCTCCACACAGTAAGATTCCGCTTGGTTGGCTGATGAGTTGCTTTTGCGTTTTTTTGTTTTTGTTTTTTTTCTGAGACAGGGTCCCACTATGTAGCCTGGCTGTCCTAAAACTGTTTGTAGACCACGCTGGTCTCAAACTCAGAGAGATCCACTTGCCTCTGCCTCGGTGTGCTGGAATCAAAGGGGTGCACCACCCCTGCCTGGCCTTGTTTGTTTTTAATTGTTTTCATGTTGTTTTGTTTTTCAGACAAGGCCTTCCTCTGTAGTCCCGCTGGCCTAGTACTTACTATGTAAATCAGACTGACTATGAGCTTGCTGCAATTCAGGCACGGGTTACCTCTTCCAGATTAATGCGGTGCTGGGGCTAGATGAGCACTTCA
>CAJQZJ010032380.1:1091245-1127243 GCA_907164525.1 Lophiomys imhausi | reverse complement strand
GTGTCAGAAATAGTCTGTCGCCAACAATTTGTCATTTTGATGTTTTTGTATAAAGAGGTAAGATGAAGCATCAAATAGCATCAATTTACAAGGGAGATTTCAAGCTCTACTTTCCTTAACTGCGGTTCTGGTTCCCTCTGGCAATCCTGCCCTTCCTTGTTAGGGTTGGGGGCAGCAGATGCTTCTGGTGGCTTGCCAGGACACATTTCAAAGACATTTGGCTGTCTGATGGGTGCTGTCTAGAGGGCAGATGTGAAAAGTAGAAGCCAATGCTGAACACTCCTGCTTCAGCATTTCAATCTTAGCTTGGGCGCTGTCATTCTCTTAATGAGCGTGGGACTTTGGGCTAGCTTCTCAACTAGTCAGTCAGCTTTAGCTGCAGAGCAGAGAGAACAGCCATAGCACTGACTGAGAGAAATGGCAAGTGGACTGAGTAGGCTGAGGCAAAATGCTCAGCATTGTGTGAAGTGTCTATTATGCTGACTGGAGGCTGTGTGTTCTTACTGTGATGTAATGCATATGAAGCTTATACCCAATTATTAAAGAACCCATGTGACCCTGGAGACACTTTTCCAACAGAGATAATACTTCACTCTTTGGAGAAGAAACTGCCCAAGAACCCATGCTATGGCTGCACTGGGGTTGGGTTGGCAGGTCCCTCTGGCCCCATGGCTGGGCACGTGCTTGCTGTGTGATGTCACCACGGCCCTGGTCCTCAGCCTCTCAACTTTTCTCTATCTGTCACACCTTATCAAACCTCTTCCTAGTTTTCTTTTAAAACAGTAGGTAAGGAGTTAGGGAACTGGGAGAAGAGGCCTGATTGTCAGAGTTTGAAACTTTCAATGCTTTGTGTGTGTGTGTCTGAGACAGAGTCTCAGGTAAGATCAAGCTGGTCCCCAAAGTAAGGGACAGCTTCAGTTCTGGGCCACACTGCTGGGTAAACAGTGATGCAGGGCAGTTCTCTCTTGATAAGCCCGAGGAGGCGACACACAGCTCTCCCATTTAAGGCTCAGCCATCCTGCAGCCTACCCCAAGTCTCAGGGAACATAGATTGGAGGGCCTACCGCTTTGTTCTTTTTCTGTTTTTGTTTTTGTTTTTCCAGACAGGGTTTCTCTATGTAACAGCTCTGGCAGTCCTGGACTCGCTCTGTAGACCAGGCTGGCCTCAAACTCACAGAGATCTGCCTGCCTCTTCCTCCCTAGTGCTGGGATTAGACATATGCACCACCATGCCTGGCTGCTTTGTTCTATTAAAAGCAGGTCTTCACTCTGGTCTTTAGTCTTTACCTGGCAGGTAAGAACTCTAACCCTGACATCCCCCCTCCCATGTGCATGCTTCATTCTTTGAGAAGGTGGCCCTAACCTTACCATTCCCCACCCAAGGACAGAGGCGATTTCCTAGTCCTCCTTTTCGTAAAAGCCTTTTTCTTCTGCTGCCTGGGGCATGTGGTAACTTCTGTGGCCAAACTTGGGACAGTTGTTGAGTGGAGGAACTCTTGCCTGGCCTTGCTTCTCAGGAGACTGCACTTTTGTAAACTGTGCATTCGCATATGAGCTTAATGAAATAAATGAGGTTGTGGCAACATCATTGTGCAGAAAATACCAACGAAGCGCTCAGTTATTACTAGTCATTGTTAGTATTTTGAGACAGGGTCTTCCTATGTAGCCCAGGCTAGCTTGGAACTCACGACTTTCCTGCTTCTACTGGATTCTGGGATTGCAAAAGTGTCCTGCCATATCACTTTTTTTTTTTTAAGGAGGAGCAATGAGACTGTGTAAGATCCAAAGTTAACCTGTAAGGCCCACCTGCCAAGGACCAGGTAACTTCCTGGAATGATGGGAGTTGTACAAAACCACATGGTAAAACACAGTGACTGTATGGGCTTGTCTTTTAAAAGGCCCTACAACACATACCTCATCTCCACTTGCTGGGAATTCTAGAGAATGGTCCTGACTAAAGTCTATCCTGGTCAGTGTTTAATTAAAGCTTGCTTCAAGTTTGGCTAAAAGTTGTGGAACTGATTTTTCTCTTGTGGATCTCAAGATTAATAACTGTTATTCTTCACACTACAAAAAATGCAAATACACTGATCGCCTCTTAAAAAAACCAACAGTTGGGCCTGGTGGCGCATGCCTTTAATCCCAGCACTCAGGAGGCAGAGGCAGGTGGACCTCTGTGAGTTCAAGGCCAGCCTGGTCTACAAAGTGAGTCCAGGACAGCCATGGCTTATTACACAGAGAAACCTTGTCTCGGGACAAAAAAATTCAAGAGAATATGCAAAAAGGTATATGGTTAAGATAAGAATCTAGCTGACACATCCTTGTGTTCCTGCACTTGGGGGGAGGGGCTGGGTTTAAGTAGGATTGTCTCAACTTAATACAAGCCTATTCTGCATAGTGACTATCAGGTTAGCCAGGGCTGCATAGCAAGATTCTGTGTCAGGAGGCCAAAAAAAAAGCCATCTAGATGACTCCGAGAGTAATAATGATCCTTGTTGAGACACAGGTCCTGAGTCTGATCTCTGGCACCCGCAGAATGGTAGGAGAAAACTGAGTCTTGCAAATGGTCCTTTGACCTGCACATAGGTGCTGTTGCAGTTAAGTGCCCATGCACACAGCCATGAGATAATACATAAGTTTATAAAATAAAACACAAAGGCCAGGCGTGGTGGCGTGCGCTTCTAATCCCAGCACTTGGGAGGCAGAGGCAGGTGGATCTCTGTGTGAGCCAGCCTGGCCTACAAAGAGAGTCCAGGACAGCCAGAGCTGTTACACAGAGAAACCCTATCTCAGAACAAAACAAAACAAAAAAACCCACAAAGAAGAAAGACACCCCCACCTCCAGTCCTTGGGGTTTCTCTAGAGACAAAATACCATGACCAAAAAGCAAGTTGAGGAAGGAATTTATTCAGCTGTACTTCTACAGCAGTGATCATTATTGAAAGAAATCAGGACAGAAATTCAAAACAGGGCAGGAACCTGGAAACAGGGGCTAATGCAGAGACCATGGAAGGGTGCTCCTTACTGGCTTGCTCTCCATGACTTGCTCAGCCTGTTTTATTTCTTTTTTAAAAATATTTATTTATTACTTCAGGTGACATCTCCCTCACAGTACCCTCTTTCCACTCCTCCCAGTCCTGCCCTCCCACACTCTACTGCCTATCCCTTCCATCCCACTCCTCTGGAGTGGAGTGTCCTTACATAACAGTCCCCCACCCCAGTTCAGCAGTCATATGAGGGCCAAGAGCCTCCTCATACCCTGGGGGCCTACAAGGCAGCACCACTAGGGCAAAGTGTCTCATTGACAGGAAACAAAGTCTGTGTTCCTGTTCCCTTTGGTGCATTGGTTGTGGTATAGATATCATGTACTATATAGCTAAAATCCAACTATAAGTGAATAGATGCCATGTGCATCCTTCTGAGTTTCGTTTAGCTCACTCAGGATGAGCTTCTCTAGTTCCATCCCTTTGGCTGCAAATTGCATAATTTCCTTGTTTCTGATAGCTGAGTAGTATTCCATTGTGTAGATGTACCACAGGTTTTGTTTTTGTTTTTTTTTCCATTCCTTGGTTGAGGGACATCTGGGTTGTTTCCAGTTTCTAGCTATTACAAATAAGGCTGCTATGAACATGGATGAGGAAGCGTCCTTGTGGTTTGGTGAGGAGTCATTTGGATGTATACCCAGAAGTGGTATCAGCCTGGTTTCTTTTTCTCTTTTCTTTTCTTTTTTGAGACAGGGTTTCTTTGTGTAACAGCCCTGGCTTTCCTGGACTCACTTTGTAGACCAGGCTGGCCTCGAACTCACAGAGATCCGCCTGCCTCTGCCTCCCAAGTGCTGGGATTAAAGGCGTGCACCACACCACCGCCTGGCGGGCCTGGTTTCTTATAGAGCCCAGGATCACCAGCCCAGGGGTGACACTATCGACAGTGGGCTGGGCCCTTCCCTATCGACCACTAATTAAGAAAATGCCTTACTGCTGGATCTTATGGCTACATTTTCTCAGTTGAGATTCCTGTCTTTCAGGTGACTCTAGTTTAAGTGTCAAGTTGACAGAGGACTAGCCAGCCGCTTCCCTTCCCCGCATTAGTTAATTTCCTATCCCTGTGATAAAATATCAGGGCCAAGGCAGCTTATAGAAGGAAGGGTGTTTTGGGGCTTATGGTTCCAGAGGAATAAGAGAACATCACCATCACTATGGGGAAGCGGGGAAGCATATGACTGGAGCAGCAAGCTAAGAGCTCACATCTTAAATCACAAGAGCAGGCAGAAAGAGACTGAACTTTCAAAACCAATCCCCAGTGATCTAGTTTCCTTCCTCCAGCAAGGCCACACTACTTAGTGCCACCAACTAGGGCCACATATTCAAGTGCTTGAGACTATGGCGGGCATCTCTTTTAAACTACCTCACCCCACACCCAAAACCAGGATAGGGCTAGGATGTAACTGTCTTGGAAGAGTGCTTGCCTAGCATGTATGGCCTCTTAGAATCTTGGGCTGGAGAGGTTATTCAGTGGTTAAGAGTACTTACTGTTCTCCCACAGAACCCAAGTTTGTATCCCAGCATACACATTGGGGAGCTCACGATGGCCTAAAACTCTATTTCTCGGGAACCCCATATCCTCTTCTGGCTTCCATAGATACCAACATACATGTGGCATATACACACATAGACTTACTTACATGAGTAAAAAAAAAAACAATATTAAGAAAAATTTTTTAGGTTTCTTTTTTTTTTTTTCGAGACAGGGTTTCTCTGTGTATCCTTGGCTGTCCTGGACTCACTTTGTAGACCAGGCTGGCCTCGAACTCACAAAGATCCGCCTGCCTCTGCCTCCCAAGTGCTGGGATTAAAGGCGTGCGCCACCACCGCCCGGCTTTTTTTTAGGTTTCTTGATACAGGGTTTCTCTGTGTAAAACAGCCCTGGCTGTCCTGGAACTCACTCTGTAGACCAGGCTGGCCTTGAACTCACAGAGATCCACCTGCCTCAGCCTCCCAAGTAATGGAATTAGAGGAGTGTGCCACCACTCCCAGCCAAAACCTTTTTTCTTACAAGTATCCATTGTATGTTGAGTGCATTCCAGTCTCCCCTCCCCCTCTCCTGTTCCTCCCCTTTCCCCCTCCTGTTCCTGTCCCTGCCCCTCCCCCTCCTGTTCCTGCCCCTCCCACTTTCCGTTAGTTTCCTTTGTTTCCCCAGACTTCTGCTTGCACTTAAAATAAACATATGTAGCGGGGCGTTGGTAGCGCACGCCTTTAATCCCAGCACTTGGGAGGCAGAGGCAGGCGGATCTCTGTGAGTTCCAGGCCAGCCTGGTCTACAAAGTGAGTCTAAGACAGCCAGAGCTGTTATACAGAGAAACCCTGTCTCGAAAAACCAAAAAAACAAAAAAAAAAAAAAACAAAAAAACAAAAAAAACGTATGTAACTCTATGTAGCATATAAAACCTAGGAGCTGCCAGGCGTGGTGGCGCATGCCTTTAATGCCAGCACGCGGGAGTCAGAGTCAGGCAGAGCTCTGTGAGTTTGAGGCCAGCCTCGTCTACAGAGTTAGTTCCAGGATAGCCAGGGATGTACAGAGTAAACCCTGTTCTGAAAAACAAAACAAAACAAAAAGAAAAATCTAGGAACCAATAAGAGAAAAGGCTATGTTTATCGGAGACTGACTTAATTCTCTTAATATTATTTCCAGTTGCACCTATTTTCTTTCAAATGACATAACTTCATTCCTTTATGTTTAAAAAAAAAAGTCATTTGTGAATATGTATCGCATTTCTTTATCCACCCTCTGCCACTGGACTCATCTGGTTCCATGTCTTAGCTGTTGTGATTGGAGCTTCAGTCAACAATGATGTTCAAGTGTCTGCAATATGCTGATTCAGACAAACTGGGGGTCAGGTTGCTTGGGACAGCCCCAAGCAACACCAGTGGTAAATAAAGACGTCATATGACTTATTAGGTCTCTCAAGAGTTTTCTTTTCAGGTACCCTATAACAGAGTCCTTTGGGTAAATACCAAGGAGTGGTGTAGCTCTGTCATGTGGTAGATTATTTGTAGCTTTTTCTTTTTTTTTTTTTTTTTTGAGGCAGGGTTTCTCTGCGTAGCCCTGGCTGTCCTGGACTCACTTTGTAGACCAGGCTGGCCTCAAACTCACAGAGATCCACCTGCCTCTGCCTCCTGAGTGCTGGGATTAAAGGCAAGTGCCACCATGCCCAGCCTGTTTCTTCTTAAAAAAGTAGAACACACCCTCTGTTTTCCAGAATTTCCCTTCATATTGAAAATTTTCAACTAAACAGAGACTCATTTGAGTGAAGAAACTGGGAGTCCCACTCATGAGTAAATGCAAACTGAAACGTGGCACTCTCCAATTCTAGGCAAGTCTGATCTCTCAGCAACAGCTTGGAGCCACCTGCTCTCCAGACCACTCTGCCATGATCTCTGCGAGTTGTCAAGTTGAAATAGTAAATGACCCTTCAACCTTTGCTTAGAAACATCTATTCAATTAATGGCCCAGAAAATGATGTGAGTCAAAGACAAGAATGCAATTTCTTCTTCCAGAGGAGAAAGATGATACTGTCTAATTTATTTTAAAAGGCTTTAGCAGATGCGAGATCACACGAGATCACACATACCACATAGGACATCAGAAGCCAAAAGGATCAACTACTATGTGGATGTCAGAGAGAACAGCAAACCCCGTCTCCTCTCTGTCTATGTGATCGGACCTGCCTCACGTCTGTCTTTCTGCAGACAGACCATTCATTTAATGACAGCAGATGTTGGCATGGATTGAGGGACTGAAAATTAAACAACACAGTTACCTCAGCCCCTGGAAGGCTTGAAGCAGAAACGCTGACAGTAGTTCGAGGTTAGCCTGTGCTACAGTAAGCTTCATGCCTGTCTAGGGTGCAGAGTGAATGGAAAAAAAGAAATAAAAGGAAGGAAATGATTGCTTCTAGGTACGGTGGAGGGGAAAGTTTATTGTAGATAAAAGGGAGAGCACAGTAGAGACAGGGACTTCTGGGAGAGTCCAGAGTAGACATGACCAGGCTGAGCCAGGTCATGTCGGGAGGTGGGGAGGGGAAGGGAAAAGGAAGAGAGAACCAGGTGCGGGTACCAAAGGTGTGGGTAACCAAAATGGCTGGATTACATAGGGAAGAGTTGCTGGGGGAAGGGCAGACCAACCCCTGCGCTGGAGAGTTCAGGCTAGGGGTACACCAGTCTTACCCTGTAACAGGTAGGGAATGAGGGCTGCTGGGAGAAGCTGGTGGCTAGGTCTGCTTTGATATGTTAAGTAGGCATCTCAGCCATTTGTCCCAGGTTCTGAGACTTAAAGCAGAGCAAGATACTTAAAAATCACATGGCTGGGAGGATGTGCTGGACCTTCAGTGCCTGGACTATAGGAGGACACCATTCTCGAGGGGAGATTTATTTAAGCATCAGAGTCTTTGAAGAACTTTTCAATAATTGGGAGTGCCGCATCACAGCTAACAGGCAGGATAGAGGGTACTCCAGGGGCGGTGGCTGCGGATCAGAGAAAAGGAATGTTAGGCGGCCTGCTCTGCCAAGACACTGCTTCCTTCTCCCTATGTCTCCCATGTCTCAGGCAGCCCAGGACCAGGCCTGGGCTTGAACCCCACAAAAGCCTTCCTTGGGCTTGTGATATCCTACCTTCCTCTCTCCCTGAGATATACCTATACTCATATCTGTAATCCCAGAACATAAGCCGGAAGGCTGTTGTGAGTTCAAGACTGGGCTGGGCTGGGCTACAGTGTGAGGCCCTTTTTGGAAAGAAAAAAAAAAAAAGGAAATCTCAATAAACCATAGCCCATGAAGTTGTCAGTTTTACCAATACCCGAAAAGGTTTTTATTTTATTTTTTGTTTGTTTTTGAGGCAACATCTTACATAGCCTAGGCCAGTCTTTAACTAGATTTTTAGGTGCAGTCGACTCTGAAACATTCCATTCCTCTTGATTTTAGTTCTAGGATTTTAGGTGTGTGCCACCCTGGCCAAGGAAGCTCTTAATTAAGGGTTTTGTAATAATATCAATAAGGTTAATGAGAATAGCTCTTTCCGCAGTTGGTCATGACTGTTTCTTGAACTATCGGCTGAAGCGTGAGTGGATGAACCACATACCTTAGAGTGTGGCTTTGGCACTGAGCTCCAGCTCCTCAGGAGAGTATCACTCTGGGCTAGGCACCAGGCACAAAACATCTCCATTCCAGATCTCTATGGCTGCATTGACTTTTCTGGTCCTCTCTGGATCTCCACAGTGATTCACATCCGATGCACAGGGGCATGCAGGCTGTTCCACTGCTCAGTCCTGAGTTTGCTGGATTGGGAAGCCCTCCCCTTATCTCAGGAGGATTAGCTGTGTCCTCTGTCCTCCATTCTATCATCTGTGCCCCTCTCACAGGAGATCATCCAAAGTGTGGGGTAAGAGTGGGAATATCGCTCAACTTTCAGCTGGAGCCTAGCAGCTTCCTGTTTGAAATGCGTCTGAAAAACCCTCCTTCCTGCAGGGTGTAGTGGGGCACACTTTTAATCCCAACACTCGGGAGGCAGAGGCAGGAGGATCTCTGCGAGTTCAAGGCCAGTCTGGTCTACGAAGTGAGTCCAGGACAACCAAGGATACACAGAGAAACCCTGTCTCGAAAAACCAACAAACAAACAAACAAAACAAAACAAAACAAAACAAAACCAATCAACCAAAAAAACAAACAAAAAACCCTCCTCCCCAGAGTGAGAGGGATGAACTTTGGGATCCATTCAGTCATTATTCCCCATTCATCCATCCATCTATCCACTATTTCATCTCTCTTTCCCTTTCCCCCCCCATTTAGTCTTTGTTTCTCCCTTTTAGAAACCAACCCCATCAAACTATACATTTGAACGACTTGAGATATGGCTTGGTGGTTAAGAACACTGGCTGCTCTTCCAGAGGTCCTGGTTCAATTCCCAGCACCCACACGGCAGCTCACAACTGCCTGTAACTCCAGTTCCAGGGGCTCTGACGCACTTATGCCTATGCACATAAAATAAAATCAAATAATTTATTTTTTTAAAGCCATACAGTTGTTCACATCATTTTCCTGCTCAGCCTCCCCATTAGAATAAAGCCCAGGGTTTAGTTTGTCCTTCACCCCATTTTCATGGTTATTTATTGCATGCGCTGTACTCTGCAGGACCAGTTTTCCATGCTTGGGATGGATCACTGAAGCAAATGCATGAGAGCCCTGTGCATTTTTGCAGGGTGAGAGAGTAATGATAAACATGACACAAAAGTGACAGTTTGTAAAAGGTGACCTGCGTTATGAAAAGGGGAAGCTAATAGAAGCTACCTAGATCCCTCACTGCTTATCTCCACCCCAGTGGGCTTCCCTACACTCTCAAACTCTCTTTCTGCCTCAGGGCCTTTGCAATCCTTGCTCCTGGACAAACACAAGTTTCCTTATCACTTGTTCTCCACCTGAAAGCTTTGGAATCTGAGATCTTCATCCTCACTTTCCTAGAATGCTGCTCTTGTGGTCTTCAGGCTCTCTGTCTCTCTCACCACTGGTAGAGACGAACTATGGAATGGGGCTTTTGTACAATATTTTAAAAATAAACTTGTGTGTGTTTTCTCTCCTTCCATGGTGGGTTCCGGGGATGGTACTCGGGTGAGGTCAAACTCAGGTTATTGTGCAGCGAGCTCTCTTGCCTGCTGAGCCATCTGCCCAGCCTTTTTCTACAATGCCGTTGCTTTCCTATCACCAGCACCAGCACTGAGTATTTACTGTTTCTACTTTTGATTTGCTGCTGCTGAAGGGGAAAGGGGAACTGAGGACTCATAGTAGGTCCTCACCCAGGAGCTCCATTGTTTATTAACTATTCTGTGTGGGTACGGATCCAGGGAGGCCTTTCTCTAAAGTTCCAGGTGGGTGCTTTTGTTAATCAAGATCTGAATTCTGCTGCCCACAGTGAAGCAGACTGCTGGAAAACTTTCGTGGGATGGTATCTTCTCCTCTGCTCCTCTGAACTGGATGCCATTATTGCATTATTGTCCCTGATTTGTAGATGAGGGGGCTGAGGATCAAAGGCTCTCTGTGTCTCTCACGCAGGTAGACACACACACACACACACACACACACACACACGCACGCACACATCAAACTGCAGCAATACTTGGTTATTACTTTGTCCAAGAACATAACCATTTTGGAAAGTAAGTATGCGAATTTCCATATTCCATATTCCTGTGCCCACTCAGGCACTTGGTTCTATGTTTAAAGAATCACAGAAACAAATATTGTATTTGTGGAAAAAGTGTCCCTGGCCTCATAGAGGTAAGAGCTCTCTATCTGATGGATTCCACAGGCCCCTTCCTTCTCTGAGGTCACTACACTGGCTGTCTAGGGCCTCCTCTACTCAACACAGAGTGTTCCACACACTACAGATGTTACTAACTAGCTGGTATGTGGGGTTCTGGTCTTCTTTTTTTTTTTTGAAATTTTATTTATTTATTATGTACACAGTGTTCTGTCTGCACATATGCCTGCAGGCCAGAAGAGGGCGCCAGATTTCATTATGGATGGTTGAGAGCCACCATGTGGTGCTGGGAATTGAACTCGGGACCTCTGGAAGAGCAGCCAGTGCTCTAAATCTCTCCAGCCCGGTTCTGCTCTTCTGTAGAGGAGGGAGGACAGCTCGATGGGGCTTGATGCTCCTCTTAAGGGTTAGTGCGTCTGACCTGACCCAACCCAACCCAACCCAAAGCAACATATATTTGGACTTCGTTTTCATTTCAACAAAGAGGGGATGGTGTTCCAATGTGACACAAAATCATTAGTGTTCTAGTTGGATTGGAAAATGGATCTCTCTCTCTCTCTCTCTCTCTCTCTCTCTCTCTCTCTCTGCAGCTTCTGTGCTCAAGCCACTCCATCACTCTACTGTCTTTGGGTAATTTCAATTAGAGAGTAGACTGCCTAGCAGTCTCACATCCCCGATAACATGGTGGCTGGGAGAGGGGAGAAATGCTTTACCTGTTTACCGTATCCCTTTCTTTGCTGTGATGCCTCCATGGAAAGCAGGCTGCCTCAGAGAACCATTCTGTGCTGATGAGCCCTGACCTGTGAGAGCGTAAATTCCAGGGCTAAGCTGGGGTTTTGGAACTTCTCCTTCTTAGAATCCTGGGATGGTCCCTGAGACCATCCCAAAGGCTGCTTTGAGACCCAAGATGACATATCCTTTGCTTGTGAACTGACACATGGGGGGTGGAGGTGGGCGGACAGGAACTAAAGCTCATTAGTGGTTTATGCAACTGAAAGTGACCCAGATCTTGTGCTCTAGTCGAATTCTCCAAGCCCACACCCATATTTTTCTTTTCTTTCTTTCTTTCTTTCTTTCTTTCTTTCTTTCTTTCTTTCTCTCTCTCTTTTGGTTTTTCGAGACAGGATTTCTCTGTATAACAGCTCTGGCTGTCCTGGACTTGCTTTGTAGACCAGGCTGGCCTCGAACTCACAGAGATCCGCCTGCCTCTGTCTCCCAAGTGCTGGGATTAAAGGCGCACCACCAACACCGCCCGGCCTTTTTTCTATTTTTTATTTTGAAGAAGGGTCTCACTATATAACCCAGGGCATCCTTGAACACTCAGGTGTCTTCTGGATTCGTCTTCTCAAATGTCCCTGGGATTACATGCCTGCACCACCACATCCATGTCCTCTTCCTCCTCGTTTGGTCCCCCATCTATTCCTTACTCTATTTTTTTTTTTTTTTTTGTTTTTCGAGACAGGGTTTCTCTGTGTAGCCCTGGCTGTCCTGGACTCAATTTGTAGACCAGGCTGGCCTCGAACTTGCAAAGATCTGCCTGCCTCTGCCTCCCAAGTGCTGGGATTAAAGGCGTGCGCCACCACTGCCCGGCCCTTACTCTATTTTTAATTACAAGTGTGTGTCTGTGTCTGGGTATGTGCTGCAGGTACCCAAGGACCACAGAAGGTGTCCAAGTCCCTCAATCTGGAGTTGTACGGGCTTGTAAACTGCCTGGAGTTAGTGCTGGGATCTGAACTCAGGTGCTGTGCAGGAGCAGCAAGTGCTTTTAAAAGTTGAACCATCTCTTCGTGCTCTATCTTTTTCTTTTTTCTTTTTTGAGTTAATAAATAGATATGAGCCTCCCCATGTCCTTTCTTCCAATTACTGCTACCTTTGTATGCTGGCCAAGTATTCTCTTGCTCAGGTATATCCAGTTTCTTCTCTCTCTCTCTCTGTTTTTGGTTTTTTGAGACAGGGTTTCTCTGTGTAACAGCTCTGGCTGTCCTGGGCTCTCTTTTTAGGCCAAGCTGGCCTTGAACTCACAGAGATCCACCTCCCTGTCTCCCAAGTGCTGGGATTAAAGGTATATGTCACCATGCACTATATTCTATATTTTCTTTCTCCTGAGTCTCAGGTCTTCATAGCCTGAGCTGTGTCTGGACCTCAATATATAACCCAAGTTGGCCTCACATTGGCAGTGATCCTTCTGTTCCTGCCTCCTGAAGGCTGGGAGTTCAGGTGTGAGCCAAAACACACTGGCTTCTTTTCCCAATTTTTCGAAACATAAAGACAAACGATTGCATACCTTTGTTTGCAGCCCAAAAACCTGATTTTGGGGGGGGGGGGGGCTGAGGATCAAGCCTAGAACCTTATGTGCATGTTATCAGGTAAGTCGGGGTCTTTGCTCTGAGTTCTTATTTTTGCTAATAAAAACATTAAGAATGGACGGAAAAGAAAGTCTGTGGGTGCTTTTACTACAGTTTAAAAGAAAAACCTTAGTGCAGGTGAGCCGCTGTTGCCTGGAGGAGAAAGAAGAGATGAGATGAGAGAGAGAGAGAGAGAGAGAGAATGCCATGCTGGTGAGCTCAGCCAGCCCAGAGCTCCTCTGCAGCTGCATGGTGCACAAATAGTCATGGAGTGGGGAAGAGAACTGTAAAAAAAGAATGAAAAATGACCAACTACCAGAGGAGACATGGCTTAGGTTCTGACCAGTATCTGAAGGAAAGAGATGGAGGAAAAGAAAGAGGAAAACTTGTGCCCTGTTGACTCAGGGTGCAGAAAGGCAGGAAGACTCAGTAGAGCCTCAAACAACTGCACTAGCAGCAGGAATTCTGGGGAGGAGAAGTCCATATTAATTAATCAATTAATTAATTAATTTGTTTTTCAAGACAGGGTTTCTCTGTGTGTCCCTGGTTGTTCTGGACTTTGTAGACCTAGCTGGCTTCGAACTTAGAGATCTGCCTGCTTCTTCCTCCCGAGTGCTGAGATTAAACACTAGCTCCACCACCTCCCATTTCTTTCTTTTCTTTTCTTTTTTTTTTTCTTTTTGAGATAGGGTTTCTCTGTGTAGCCCTGGCTGTCCTGGACTCACTCTGTAGACCAGGCTGGCCTTGAACTCACAGAGATCTGCCTGCCTTTGCCTCCCAAGTGCTGGGATTAACAGTGTGCGCCACCACGCCCAGCCCCCACCTCCCATTTCTAACACATTTTCTGTATACAATCCAATGCTGTCTTCTAGGACAGTGAAAATGAACCAAGAAGGCTTGGATGTAGTTGAGCCCGGCAGGCTCAAAGCCTTGAACTTGATCCTCAGCACCACAAAAAGCCATAGACAGAGGCAGGAAGATCAGGAGTTCAAGGCCATCTTTGCTGCATGCCAAATTCAAGGCTAGCAAGGACTACATGTACCCCTGCCTCAAAAATAAGAAGAAAAAAAGAGGAGGAGGAGGAAAGAAAAGAAAAGGAATCCAGAATGTGGTAGCCAGAGGTCAGGTCCTACTGACTTTGGCAAGAAATTCCCAAGAGCAATTGAAATGAGAGAAAATTTTAACGTCATTTGACCCACTTTGGTGGTGTGAATAAGAATGGCTCCCACAGGCTCATAGATCTGAATACTTGATCACCAGGGACTGGCACTATTTGAAAGGAGTAGGAGGTGTGGTTTTGTTGGTGGAGGTGTGTCACTGAAGGTGGGCTTTGAGGTTTCAGAAGCCCGAGTCCTTTTTCTCCTGGTGCCTGGGGATCCAGATATGGAACTCCCAGCTCCTTCTCCAGCACCATGTCTGCCTGTGCGTGGTCACGCTCCTAGCTGTGATGATAACGGACTAAACCTCTGAAACAATAAGCCAGCCCCAAGTAAATGCTTTCCTTGGTGAGAGTTGCCATGGTCATGGTGTCTCTTCACAGTAACAGAACATTGACACCCATTGAAGACAGTGGAGGGTCTTACACAGTTTTCAGATCATATTGATGGTTACTGCTTTGTAGCCCACAGATCCTCAAGAAATGTTTCCGATTGAGAACTGGGTATTGGCTATCCATACCTGTCATCTCAGCACCGGGGAAGTAGAGGCAGAAGGGTTGAGAGTTCAAGATTAGTCTCAGCTGTGTGAGACTCGGTCTTAAATAAAACAAAACAAAATAAAAACAGGTTTTTGTTTGTTTGTTTTGAGACTGAGTCTCACTATGTAGTTTTGACTGACATAAACCAGGGAGACCTTGAACTCACAGACCCCCTGCCTCTGCGTCCTGAGTGCTTTGGACAGAGCGCCTTTTTTCTCTGTGTGCTTTTCTGTGCCCATGTTTCATCAGCCCTAGTAAAAGCTTTTCTGAAATGATGATTCTCTTTGCTCCTGGTTTCTGTGTCTGAGAGTTTTTCTGCTGCTCTTACTTGTTTTTCCTGTCTTTTAATTCTTTTTTTTTTTTTTTTTTTTTTGGTTTTTTGAGACAGGGTTTTTCTGTGTAGCCCTGGCTGTCCTGGACTCACTTTGTAGACCAGGCTGGCCTCGAACTCGCAAAGATCCGCCTGCCTCTGCCTCCCAAGTGCTGGGATTAAAGGCGTGCGCCACCACCGCCCGGCTTTTTAATTCTTTAAGTAGCAGAGAAAACAAACCCTGTTAAGACCCATAGATTGCCGGGCGGTGGTGGCGCACACCTTTAATCCCAGCACTTGGGAGGCAGAGACAGGCAGATCATTGTGAGTTCGAGGCCAGCCTGGTCTACAAAGTGAGTCCAGGACAGTCAGAGCTGTTACACGGAGAAATCCTGTCTCGAAAAACAAAAAACAAACAAACAAACAAAAGACCACTAGATGGTAACAAATGAAAAGGCAAAGGCTGCCCAGATCTGTATTGTTTCCAGTGATGGTCTGGATATGAGCAGAAGAAAGAGAGCGCTTACTGCTTTGAAGCAAACTGAGATATAAGTATGCTAATCCCCAGAACAAGGGAGGTGGAGACAGGAAAACTAGGAGTTGGAAGCCAGCCTTGGGTACATGGTGAGCCCAAGGTTAGACTGTGCTTCATGAGACACTGACTCTAAAAAACAATCAAACCTAACCAACTAAACAACAAAAAAAACTTTGCCCAAAGAAATAAGCAGACTAGGAATGTGTACCATTGGTACAGAGCAGACACGGAGCTCCGTGTTCTATTGGAGCCCTAACACTGTTGAACGGTCAACCACTGCCATGAGTTCAAGGTCACTTTAGACGCCGGTCCCAAAGGCTCAGGGAACATAGAAGAAGAGGGGCAGAAAAAATGTAGGAGCCAGATGATTAGGAGGGTGCTGTGAACTCTGTCTTGTGGGCATGGCATGGCCACTGAGTCATGAACTCCCAGGAGCTGTGGTTAGCTGCACAAGGTCAAACCTGTAACAAGCTGGAGAGATGAGGGGACATGAGCCCATACCCCTAGCTGGGGAGTTATTGGCAGATCTCTGAGTTCGAGGGCAGCCTGGTCTACAGGGTGAGTTTCAGGACAGCCGAGGCTCCACAGAGAAACCCTGTCTCAGAAAAAAAAAATGTCAAAGAATAAAAAATATTTAAAAATAAATAAGCAAAAAGAAAGAATAAAAGAAAGGAAGGAAAGAGTTATGTTAAAGAATTAGGTATAGGGGGCTGGAGAGATGGCTCAGCGGTTAAGAGCACTGGCTGTTTTTCCAAAGGACCTGGGTTCAAATCCCTGCATCCACATGGCAGTTCACAGCTGTCTGTAATTGCCAGGTGTGGGGGAGTACGCCTTTAATCCCAGCACTCAGGAGGCAGAGGCAGGCGGATCTCTGTGAGTTCAAGGCCAACCTGGTCTACAAAGTGAGTCCAAGACAGTCAAGGATGCACAGAGAAACCCTGTCTATAAATAAATAAATAAACAAATTAGGTTTAGGTCAGGCATGGTGTGGCGCACGCCTTTAATCCCAGCACTCTGGAGGAAGAGGCAGGGAGATCTCTGTGAATTCAAGGCCAGCCTGGTCTATAAACCAAGTCCAGGACAGAGCTCTGTTATACAGAGAAACCCTGTCTCCAAAAACTAAAAAAAAGAAGAAAAAGAAGAATTAGGTTTATTTAGAGGATAGATACCAACAGTGGTTGCAAGGACTCAGTCTTTAATCAGGTGTCTGTAACCTCAGCAGTGCTGTGTGTGTGTGTGGTTGTATGTATGTGTATGTGTGTGTGTGTATGTGTATATATATGGGTGTGTATGTGAGTATATGGTGTGTGAGTGTGTGGTTGTATGTATCTGTATATGTGTGTGTATGTGAGTATGTGGTGTGTGAGTGTGTGTGTGTGTGTGTGTGTGTGTGTGTGTGTGTGTGTGTGTGTAAGTAGGTAGATAGGTGGTGAGGAAGGCTGGGAAGGGTTGGGTGGATGGGTAGCATGATCGAGGCAGCCACATGGTCATGAGTTCAAGGTTAGTTTGGACTCCATAGGACTTTGGCTACAGAGTAAGAAACATTGTTTCAACAGACACTGTTTCCCTCCCCTCCTGAAAGGCAGATTTCTACTTATTCCAGGGAAAGGGGTCCTTAGAGGCCAAGTGTTTTGCAAATGTGGCATATGGTCTCATGACATAGTGCGCCCTCTGCTGGCGTATGTTAGCCAATACTAGATAGTAGAATTGTTGCTAGTCTAAATTTAGGATGAAAGGATGTCCAAGGCTCCTTTGAGTTTAGGCATCCACGATCTCAAGCTGAGAGAGGTGACAGGATTTGAGAGCTGAAGGTAAATGCAGGCTCAGGTTGAATGTACACCCAGGCTGCCTGACCCTACGGCACAAGCTCACTGGAGGAAGCCCTTAGTTCTTACCTTCAAGCCGCTGTGGCCCCTGTACTTCTCACACTATTGTCTGAAAAGGCCCTTCTCCGGCTGGAGTCTAGTTCTCTCTGCTGATGTTTGCTTCAGTCTCACTAGATTCCTCGACAGTGTAACTTGCAGCCCTGTCCAAGACCTTGTACGTGTCTCCAATCCCCATTGCCTTCAGCTCCTGCTGGTACCTGTTTGGAACTTAGAGATCCGCCTGCTTCTACCTCCTGAGTGCATTGATTACACCACCTCCTGGCAAGCCTTTCTTTCTTTCTTTTTTTTTGTTTTAAAAAAGATTTATTTATTTATTATGTATATAGTATTTGGTCTGCAGGCAGCACTGGATCTCATTATAGATGATTATGAGGCACCATTTGGTTAATAGGAATTGAACTCGGGACCTTTGGAAGAGCAGCCAATGCTCTAGACCTCTGAGCCACCTCTCCAGTCCAAGTCTGCCTTCTTCTACAACTTAGGACCTCCTTCTTAGAAGTGGTACTGGTCTCAGTAGGCTGGGTCCTCACACATCAATCATTAACCCGGAAAATGTCCCCAGACATGGTCAGAACCAGTTTGATGGAGTTAATTCAGTTCCTTAGTTGATGTTCCTTCTTCCTGGGTGACTCTAGTTTGTGTCAGGTTAACAACCTAACCAGCACTTGTGCAGTAGATGAGCAGCTCAAGGGAATGCAAAAGAAAGAAAACAAAGACTGCATACTGTTGTGACTATTTAGCAGGTGGGGAGGTCCATCCAAGGCATTACTTATTAATTATTGGATCATTCCTAACATAGAAAGTGGTTACTATAAATGTCTTCAGTTTTGACTTTTGTCAATATTTCAATGAAATACTTGAATGAGTATAAATGAAGTTTGCTTCTCAAAGTTCTGAATGGCATGAAATTGAAGGGGGTTACAAGCATATGACATAGCATTCCAAAAGGTCATATTGCCTGGTTAGACCAAGTCAATTCCAGAGACTAGCCCTGGTTCCATAGTGGAGACTCAAAACCCAAGTGGACAGATGTATGTGGGAAAAAAACCTCACAGATTGGTTAATTCTAGATGATGTGAAAGAGGGTGATCCCATTAAAGTGGAATAACTCAGGCAGAAGATTGCAAATTAAAGGCCAACAAAACAAATCAATAAAGTGTCCAGCAAGCTTCATGTGTAATTTTACATTTTAGAGCGGAACATTTCACATTTGCCTCTACGTGAAACAGAGACTGTTGGAGTTGACTAGGACACATATGTCCTCATTGAATTCAAATCTAATACAGTATCATTTCAACATGCAGTCGGTATAAACTTATTGAGATATTTACTGTATTATTGATTTTGAGATGGGTCTTGCTGTGTATCCCAAGGTAGTCTGGAACTCACTGCGTAGCCCAGGTTGGCCTCAGATATGTGACAATCCTGCTTACCCTTACTGAGTGCTGAGACCATAAGAATGGGCCACCCATTCTCATAGATCTTGACATTTGTTTATGAGGTCTTTCAAATGGAGGGTTTTTTTTGTTTTTTTTTTTTTTTGTTTGTTTTGAGACAGGGTTTCTCTGTGTAGCCTTGGCTGTCCTGGACTCACTATATAGACAAGGCTGGCCTTGAACTCACAGAGATCCACCTGCCTCTGCCTCCCAAGTGCTGGGATTAAAGGCGTGCTCCACCACGCCCAGGTCCAAACTGAGTATTTTATATAGTACATCATAACTCAAGTCCTGAATATTCTTTTCTTTTTTTTAATCTATCTATCACCTACCTACCTATCTACTGTACACACACACACACACACACACACACACACACACACACACACACGCATGCATACCTGTACATGTTTGGGGGCAGGAGGATGACACTTCATGAGAATTGGTTCATCTCCCTCCATCATGTGGGCTATGGGTTCTGAGGATGGAACTCAGGATTGGTCCCTAGGCTTGTGGTGAGCACATTTACCCTCTGAGACATCTTCCACTAACTCAAAAAAAGCCCTTTTGCTTTTTAGAGACAGAGAGCCACTGCGTAGCCCTGGTGGGCCTTAAACTGTGCTATTCAGCACAGCTGGCTTTGAACTTCTGGTGTCCCAACAGCCTCTGCCTTCCGAGCCCTGAGATCATGTATGCTTCACCAAGCCTGGCTGGAAGCTACATTTTCATTGCAAATTGTTGATCTATACTCAGAGTTTGAAAAATGTATAGTTGAAAAAGATTTTTTTCTACTTTTTTCGACAACCAAGTTGTTTAAAATATACTTAAAATAGTTCTCATAACTTGAAATGAGCATTTGATTTTCCAAAATTTAAATTATGCACAATTAAATATTCAACAAAATGTGTAGCTAAAGAATCTTTGCCAAGAGCTGTCTAGGATTCTGCAACGAGGGAGCTGTTAATAATATAAAGTAGTAAAGACATTTTGGAATAAGGAAGTTGACTGTTCTCTGTACTCTTTAGTTAAATTTTTTTGTTCTGTTAGTCACACTTCAGTTAGATTTACCTAGAGCATTTAATTCATTCATAGGCAGCATGGGACAAAAGACAGACTGGATGTGATGGTCTGCACCTACATTGTCAACTTGACTGAGTTTAGAACCATCATGATTCTAGCCCAGTGTGGTGGCCCTCACTTGTAATCCCAGCTTCATGAGTCGAAAGGATTGCCTTGAGTTCGGGGCCAGCCTGGGCTATGTAGTGACTTCCAGGTCAGCTTGTGCTATAGAGAGTGAGATTTGTTTCAAAATAAATCAAACCACAGAGTCACCATGGAGCACTGCTCTGGGTGTGGCTTCGAGGATGTTCTTGGAAAGTTCTATCTGAGGCATGCAGACACACCCTGAATTAAGGAAGTGCGTTTTCTGAGGTGGGGCCCCAGGTTTAGGGTAAAAGGAGAAGTGGAGCTGAGGACCAGGACCCAGCAGCCTTTCTCTTTGGAAGTCTGAACGTTCCAGCTACCACACCTTTCCACCACGATGGATGTACCGTCAAATCGTAATCTCAGCACTTGGGAGGCGGAGGCAGGTGGATGGTGGAGAGTTTGAGGCCAGGCTGGTCTACTTTCTACACAGGGAGCTCCAGGCCAGTCAGGGGATACACAGTGAGACACTGCTTCAAAACCAACCAGCCAACCAACCAACAAAAAACAGAGAGCCAGAGTAAATTCTTGCTTCCTTAAGTTTCTGTGTCATCAGCAATTTAAGGTATTTCATCATAGCAACTAGAAAAGCCATGAATATGCTGTGTGAGTGTGTGTGAGTGTGAGTGTGTGTGAGAGTATGTGTGAGTGTGTGTCTCTGTGTGTGTGACTGTAAAGCAGGGGGTGCACAGGGTTCTTTGGTTCCTGAGAACCAATAAGTTGATCATTGGAAGAGGAGTGAGGCTCACCCTCAAGTGAAGGATTAGGAACAACATTGCTGAAAATTCCATTTTAGGAGCTTTTGTCTTATGGGTTGTCTTGCGAGTTGACGACTCCATCTCAGAGAAAAATAAGCCGGGCGTGGTGGTGCATGCCTTTAATCCCAGCGCGCGGGAGGCAGAGGCAGGCGGATCACTGTGAGTTCGAGGCCAGCCTGGTCTACAAAGTGAGTCCAGGACAGCCAGAGCTGTTACACAGAGAGACCTTGTCTCGAAAAACCAAAAAAAAAAAAATAATAATAAATGAAAATTTTCCAAGGCAAGACTAACCTTTAACTGGGTCGGTAGTACCACACTTTGATTCCAGTATCATGAATTCTATTCTGTTTTCTTAGGAACCATGCGGAATTCTTGCTTTTATGTAGGGGGAAAACAAAATTCATGAGCTAGGAGGGACTTCTGCGTTCCTCCAGACCACACTCACTGCTTTCTAGAGAAAGTATGAACCTTAAGGTTAGGCAGTGGCTTAAAGTCATGCTGGTATTTAGTCTTAGAGAGGTGCTTAGAGGGGAGCCCTCCCGTTCAGACTCAGCGACATCCTCCCCAGAGGAGCACAGCCTGGTGACAAGGGGCCTGCTAGGTAACATCACGGGAGATAGGGCTGCTGTTTGCTTTCTTTTTTCTTTCTTTTTTTTTTTTGTAACCAAATGTTTATTGCAGCATTCATCATAATAACCAAACCCAAAATAAGAAAAACTGGCTCACAAACAACTCCACAATCACAAAAATATTTAACTGCTGTTTCCCATGGGTGTCATTGCATTCATTCTGTTCAGTCAGCACACAGCTACATGCCATCTCCCCCATTTTTACATAATGGAAATGACCCTAACAGGCAGGACTCAAGCAAGGTCAAGAACACATTTAGTCATACACAAATTGGCAAGACAATCGATTAACATACAACCCAACTCTGCAGGACATACTAGATGGATCTTGTTCACTAGACAAATTGTCATAACCCTACACCCTACCAAAGAATCAGTCTAAACTCCAACTCTGCTTTAATCAATCCTCATGTTAAATCCAATAGGTTTAAAGACTTAACTTTCTGCATCCGTTTACATGCGGTTCACCAGCTTTTTCTGTAAGCTAGAAGTTCATGTCCTATTCATAAAAACTAGTATCCTAGCTGGCAGTGGGAGGCAGTTCAGACAGCAAGGGCATGTATGTAGAGACCAACTCAAAACACCCTAGCATCCAATACTGGTCTTTTTCTTCTTGTTGTCTTTCTCTGGATGCTCAGATCTAATTCTCACACTCCAGAAATGCCTTGTGTCTCTGGTCCTTTTAAGAGTCAGGTTTTAAGCAACTCACTCTCCGCTATGTATTTTCGCTGTTGGTTGGAGCCGCTCTTCCTCCTCTGGGCATCTCTTTGCAACTGTTTCGACGACTCAAGGATGACGCCATTGTCCAGAACACCATAGAGCTCCAGCTTCCCGGGGTAAAAACGCTGTTTGCTTTCTCACTTACACTGCACAACTCCGAGCCCAGAGAGTTCCTGAGTCCTCCGCGATCCCTCAGTTGAAACTGGTGTGTGCGCGCCACCTACAGGATCTTCGGAGAAGAAACACAGCACTTTCCTTTCCTGCGAGGTTTTCCGCACCACCATTCTTGAGAAATGCACTATTTCTTAAAACCTCAAAGTGGCTGAGAGCTACTTGTTTTGCCCTAGAAGGACAGAGAAGGCATCATGCTTCTCCGAGAGCGAGTCGGGAACAACTTAACAAAAGCTCCCCTTTCCGTCTCTAAAGATCCTCTGACCAAGCTTTTGACTCTTCTAGATCATGTCCTTTCTGTTGCTTTGATAAACACCATGACCAAGGGGCTAGAAAGATGGCTCAGCAGCTAAGAGCACTGGCAGTTCTTCAAGAAGGCCAGAGTTTGATTTCCTTCACACACATGGTGGCTCACAACTGTCTGTACCTCCAGTTCTAAGGGATCCCCAGCATGTTTCTAGAATCACTGGGCACCCATGTGCATCAAAAAAAAAAAAAAAAAAAAAAAAAAGTGGTGCCCAGGCACACTTGCAAACAAAACACATACACATAAAAGAAAATAAAGCAATAATAATATGAAACCCACCATGATCAAAAGTAAATCGGGGAGGTTAATTTATCTGGCTTCCAGAGTCCAGTCCATCAATGAGGGAGCCAAAGCAGGAACTCAAGCTAGGATGGAGGAGAAAGGGAAGCCCAGAACACAGAGGAGTGTTCCTTACTGCCTTGCTCCCCAAGGCTTGCTCAGCCTGCTTTCTTGTACCACCCAGGGTCACCAGCCCAGGGGTGGCCCCGCCCACAATGGTCTGTCTGGGCCCTCCCACATTAGTCATTAACTAGGATAAATTCCCCACAGACATACTCACAAACAATATGCCAGAGACAAATCCCCAATTCAGGTTCTCTCTTCCCAGATGTATCTAGTTGTGTCAAGTTGACAAAACAAAACAAAACAAAAAACCAAAAAAAAAAAAAAACCAATACAAAACTAACCGGCACCAATCCTAAATAAATGTCCCCTTTGAAGTGTTTCCATAATTCAGTAGGCAGAGGCAGGAGAATTGTCACAAGTGTGCTGCCAACCTGCTGATGATCTACAAAAAACAAAAACAAAAACAAAAAAAACCAGACCACAGACAGATAGGAAGAACATAGGAACCCAGCATTGTCTCTCAGAGAAATGAAATCACTAGGACGTAGGATGCACTCCATTTGGGAGAGGCACAAAGAGTGATGGGAACAGCACAGGTTGCCCTCCTTCCCTCCCTTCTATCCAGGCAAGGGTCTGCTTCAGGCTTGCTCTAAACGATGGTTGCGGTTTCCCCACACAACCCCCCTCACCTTCCACTTCAGCACGAAACACTCTTGACCTTCTTTTCGCGGGCACTGCTACTTCAGGCTCTTTTGTACACATTCTGGAAATCCCGCTGGCAATCCCGTTACCTGGACGGCCTCGCTGTCCTGGCCGCCCGCACCGGAGCGCCCTCTGCTGGAAACGTCCGGAAATAGTGACCACAGTTGGATCTCCGAAGCTGAACGCTGTGAGCTCCGCTCATTGGGAGGCGGAGGCAGAAGCATCATCGGCTTAAGCCTGGAACTTAAATGACAGTTCAGGCAACACAACGAGATTCCCGAGGGAGGGAAATAAGACCCCAGGGATTGGCGCTTTCTTCCTCTTTAGCAGGAAAGATGACTCCCTTTCCTCAGCGTGGGGGAAAGATAAGCATTCCCAGTTCTTCTTTGAGCCTCCCCCCCACCCCTCGCGGGAAGCTGGTATTTCTGGTCCTGGATGGCCTTGTGTCAGGGGAGACAGGTTCGGTTCTGTCCTGCTGCTGAGGGGCATCCTTCAGGCTGAGACTCACACCCTCGTTCACAAAAAGGTGGAGGAGCCCAGGATCTTGGACGCCCCAGCACTGTAGAAGGGGCAGGAGCAGGACGGAGCTGTGAGGAGAGAGGCAGCGTGGGGAGGAACTGTGAAGGTCACTCGGGGTAACCAAGCTGTAGAAACATGAGCTCAGGGCATCAGACTCGCTCGTTAGCGAGAGCTGGACGCCACACCCTGCTTTGGCTGAGCAGTAAAGCGCAGGGTCAACTCACAGGTCTCCTTTGAACTCTTGGAAACGCAAAGATGACATTTGCCAGGGACCAGAGTCACGGGGCTCAGATTTGGCCTCAACTCTAGTCTGGCGGGGAAAGAGAAAGAGACGCAGGTTTTGTGTTGTTCTGAGACAAGGCCTCCTTAGCCCAGGCAGGCCTCAAACGTCTGAGTTGGAATTCCAGGCGTGTATAATACCATCGGGGTCATACAGCGTTGGGGACTAAAACAGCAGAATCGAACGTATGTATACTAGGCAAGCAGGCAAGTACTCCATCAACGGAGCTACAACCCCAGCTCTCTCCCTACTTCTTTTTTGAAACAGGGTCTCATGCAGTTCAGGCAAGCCTTGAATTCCTGATCCCCTGCCTCCACCTCAGGAGGGACTATGAGCATGTGCCAGCATGGCTTCTCCTGCCTTGTACAGGGCATCATGACGTCATGGTGAATATTCTGAACAGCATTCTTGTGGTAAAATACGAATGTCCTAGGGTTCTTTTTATTATTTATTTATTTGTTTGTTTGTTTATTTTTAGTTTATTCGAGACAGAGTTTCTCTGTGTATCCTTGGCTATTATGGACTCACTTTGTAGACCAGGCTAGCCTTGAACTCACAGAGATCCACCTGCCTCTCTAGGGTTCTTTTGACGCTGCCTCATTTTGGGTTTAAGTCAAGGGACTAGATCCTGGTTCACTAAACACTTTGAGGGTTTGCAGTGTTTGGTAGATAAGAATGTGGACTCAAAACACACCAGGGGAGGACTACTATGTCAAAGTGGAAAATCCCTGGACATTTGGTAGAGTGTATTTCTTCAACTGCAAACTTTCCTCTCTGACTGAGGATACTATTTTCAGCAATGAATTCTCCTCTATCCAGGTTGATAAATGATCATTTAAAAGTTCTTAACGCCGGGCGGTGGTGGCGCACATCTTTAATCCCAGCACTTGGGAGGCAGAGGCAGGCGGATCTCTGTGAGTTCTAGGCCAGCCTGGTCTACAAAGTGAGTCCAGGACAGCCAGAGCTGTTATACAAAGAAACCCTGTCTCGAAAAACCAAAAAACAAACAAACAAACAAACAAAAAGTTCTTAACGCTCACCTGTGACATCCCCACTCCTAAAGGATATGGGGTCTCTCTGACCTTGAGCAGAAAATTAAATTATTTGAATCAAAATGTAGAAGCTTGGAAAAAGCCTAACCTTCCAATGTAGTTTGGAAGCTGTGGGCCAATGATGAGGTAACTGTGCTCAACTGTGGAGTCTCATCTACAGGTCTTATCCTTAGATCTGTTCCCTCTGTCCTTTGAAGCAGAGTTTCACAATCCTCCTAATGCTGTGACCCTTTAACAGTCTCTCATGTTGTGGTAACCCCCAACCATAAAATTATTTTCGCTGCTACATCATAACTGAAAATCTGCTACTGTTATGAATTGTAATATAAATTTTTTTTTTTTTTTTTTTGGAGATAGAAGTTTATCAGCGGGGTCATGACCCACAGGTTGAGAACTGCTGCTTTGGAGGGAGAATCATCTTGAGTTTGCTCAGGCCACTTGTCCAGGCCATGTTTTCAAGAATAACCAGCGGCAATTTATTCTGCCTTAGAAGCGGAGGAGGGGCCACAAGCCTGTAAACCCAGCTCACTTCGGGGCTGGTGAAGGAGGAGAATGTGTTTGAGGTAAGCCTGGCTATTTAGTGAGACTCTGCTAGAAAAACAAAAGCCAAAACCAAACACAAAACCAAACAAAAAGCAGTGAAGAAAAAAGTAAGATCAACATCTTGCCTCAATTTGTGTGTGTGCACTCATGATGCCGGTGATTAAATAACTTACAAGTAGCCGGGCGGTGGTGGCGCACGCCTTTAATCCCAGCACTTGGAGGCTGTTATACAGAGAAACCCTGTCTCGAAAAACCAAAAAAAAAAAAAAGAAAAAAGAAAAAAATAACAACAAAAAACAAAGCAAAACTTACAAGTTCCTCCTCCTCCTCCTCCTCTCCTTTTTCCTCTTGAGGCAGGGTTACTGTGGCCCAGGCTCATCATCTGGAACTTACTGTGCATCCCAGGGTCACCCCAAACTCATGGAATCCTGAAATGTCAGCTTCACTACTGCTGGGACTGCAGGCATGCTTGGGCACCCACATCTGGAAAAATCACCAGATGCTTCTCCAGAGGACCAGAGTTCAATTCCTGGCACTCACAAACCACCTGCAATTTCAGTTCTTCCAGGGAACCCGACACCTCTTGCTTCTACGGTCACACACACACACACACACACACACACACACCCCTAAAAATAAAAGGAAACTTTAAATATATGTTCAATAAGAGACAAATGACTGCCAGGCACAGTGGCGCACACCTTTAATCCCAGTACTTGGGAGGGAGAGGCAGGGGGATCTCTGTGAGTTCAAGGCCAGCCTGGTCTACAGAGTGAGTTCCAGGACAGCTCGGGCTGTTACACAGAGAAACCCTGTCTTGAAAAACATTAAAAAAAAAAAAAAGAAGAAGAACTTATAACTTAATTTCTACATGTAAAAGAGGGTTAGCAAAATTAACATTCACAGTGCTCATAAAGCACTTAGAGGCCTTGTTTTTATTTAAGTTGACTTATTTATTTTCATGAATGTGGGTGTGCCATGGGCCTCCTGAGCAACCCACAGGAGTCCGTTCTTTCCTTCTAACACGCGAGTCCTGGGGACCAAATTCAGGTTGTCAATCTCAGTGGCAAGTGCTTCTATTCTCTGAGACCTTTTGCCAGGTTTGGAAGATGATTTCAGTGGAAAAAAAAAACAAAACATAAAAAGAATGTGAATAAATTTTGCCTCAAAATAAATATAAGTAGGGTGTAATGTCTTGCATCTATAATCTCAACACTTTGGAAGTTGAGGCAGGAGGATCATTGGTTCCAGGCCACCCTGGGCTACATATATATGAGGCAGAGATAGGAGACTCCATGGAGCTTATTGGCCAGCCAGCCTTGCAGAGTTGGCAAGCTTCAGATTCCGTGAAACCCTGATGTAGAAAATCAGATGAAGAACTGAGGAAGGCATCTGACGTTAACCTCTGGCACACACTCAGAATTTCTGCTACCAGGGACAGTGTGAAAGCATGAGTTGTCTTTCATTGTCATTGGCGGAACAAAAAAGATTTAATCAGCAAAAAGAATACTCACTTCTTGCAGGGACATTTATTTTTATCAAAAGCTTTAAATATCAAGCAGGCTAGGGTTGGGAGTGCCTCTTGGTGGTACAGTGTTTGCCTGACATGCCTGAGGCCCTGGGTTCTAGCCTCAGCATCCAGGAATGAAACAAAAAATTGCACTAAAAAATATATACAGGCCTTTTCACCTAACAAACCCACTTTTCGGGTTTGTCTTCTTCCTCCTCTACCTCTCCTCTTCCCCACCTCTCAAGACAGGGTTTCACTGTGTAACCTTGGCTGTCCTGGAACTCTGTAGACCAGGCTGGCCTCCAACTCAGAGATCTGCCTGCCTCTGTCTCCTGAGTGCTGGATTAAAGATGTGCACCAACACATCTGGCTCTCCTCTCTCTCTTTTTTTTCAGTTTTTCAAGACAGGGTTTCTCTGTGTAACAGCCTGGACTTGCTTTGTAGACCAGGCTGACCTTGAATTCACAGAGGTCCTCCTGCTTCTGCTTCCCAAGCGCTGGGATTAAAGGCATGCGCCACCACACTCGGTTGGCTCTCCTCTTTAAAAAAGAAATATCCTGGGCTGGAGTTATGGCTCAGAGGTTAAGAGCACTGACTGTTCTTCCAAAGGTCCTGAATTCAATTCCCAGCAACCATGTGGTGGCTCAAAACCATCGACAATGAGATCTGATGCCCTCTTCTGGAGTGCAGGCATACATGCAACCTGAATACTGTATACATAATAAATAAATAATAAATTTAAAAAATATCCCAGCACTTGGGAGGCAGAGGCAGGTGGATCTCTGTGACTTTTAACCCAGTGTCTTTAACCTCTGAACCATCTCTCCAGCTCTTTGGATTTCCTACTCTTGGTTAGCCTTGACAATTTCATGCAGTTGCTTCAGCTATTTCTATCGGGCACCAGTGACAGCCTAATCATATTAAGGGGCAAAGGGACACAAAAACTTTCTTTTGGCCACATTATTCAATGGTAGTATGGGAGTCATCACTGAAGCTATCTATGAAAATTTCACTTTTTTTGTAACTGGAAAAAAAGGCAACTGATAAACATGCATTAATCTAAAAATTACTTTAAGAGGTGGCAGAGAGTTTTGGTATGTTGCCCAGGCTAGCTCTGAACTCCTGCACTTAGCTAATCTTTCTCCTTTAGTCTCCCAACCAGCTGGGCCTGTGGACTTATGCCACTGTACCCAATTTTTACCCTTCCCCAACATAAAATAACAAAGAAGGCTGAGATGACTTACTCAGCAAAGTGTTTACTGTGGAACCTGACGACCTGAGTGTAATCCTTAGAATCCATGTAAAGAAGCTGGGTGTTGTGGTGTGTAGTGTAATTCCAGTGACGGAAAGGCACAGAGAAGGAGAGCAAGAGCGAGCGAGCAAAAGAAAGCAAGAAAGAAGGGAAGACAGAGTGAGAAAGAGCAAGAGAGAGCAAGCAAGAGAGAGAGAGAGAGAGGAGAGAGAGAGAACGCTGAGACTCAGTGGCCAACCAGTCTAGTCTGATTCCCACAGACACAAGCACACACGAGGATGTGTACACCCAACCACCCACAGGCACATGAATGCTTAAATATTTACCATTCCTCCTCCTCCAACAGCACCCCAAATACCAAGAAGCCCAATTCTCTGGTAAGAAGGAGTGGGGATCCGTTTTGCACATCATAGTTGGGGGCTGCCTTCCCAGGTTTTGGAAAGGAGAGCATCTGTGTGCAGCTTCCCTGTCCTGGGTGAGTTTCCTCTCCTCAATGTAATTAAGTCTGTGGGCGCTGGTGTAGGAATGGGGATGGGTGGGTGGATACAAGGAAGGGCACTCAGTTAATTTGGGTGTTGGATAATAAAATAAATATACAACTACATGCGGGACAGGGTCACACGTTTCTTTAATGCCAGTGCCTTGGAGGCAGAGGCAGGTGGATGTCTGTGAGTTTGAGGTCCACCTGGACCACATAGGTGAGTTCTAGGCCAGCCAGAGCTACATAGTGAGACTGTCTCCAAAGAAACAACAACAACAGACCAAAAACTTACCCTAAACAAAGCCCCCCCCAAGCCTCTACCCAAACCAAGAAATATATGGTTAAGATATACATGTCCCAAATAGTGCATTGGCTGTTTCCTTCCAATTTGACCTTCAGCTTTAGCCAGATGTCTTGTGTGATGCTCATGGTAGATATGACAGTGGTAACTTTGGAGTTTCTGTAGAGAAGTCTATCCCTCACTGCTACCTACCTGAAACTCTCCCCCGTTGCCAGGCAGTGCAGGGCATCGCCTCTGCAGTGGGAGATTCTATTTCTGGCGAGGGCATTGGCACAGCCTGAGATTAGAATAGCGACAGATGAGGGGAGAATGTTTTCCAATATGTCAGGCCAAATGAGCCAGCTGCAGGGGCTGGAATCCTGGGCCTCATTCCTGGATGTGTTGAAAACTCACTTTGACCTTGGTCACCTGATAACTCCCTTTGTGGTCAAGCTTCTTGTATGAATCATACTAACTTAATAGAAAGTTGTTGGAGGGATTGATAGGAAACCAATAAAATTGTGTTGCTCTTACAAAGAACTATATTAAAGACATTAATATTGCTGTTGTTACTAACTTTTAGACAGGGTCTTTCTTTTTTTTTAATTTTCTTTTTGTTTTTTTTTTGGGGGGGGGGACAGGATTTCTTTGTGTAATAGCCCTAGCTGTTCTGGACTTTTTTTTTGTAGACCAGGCTGGCCTCAAACTCCCAGAGATCTGCCTGCTTCTGCCTCCCAAGTGCTGGGAGTAAAGGCATGTGCCAACACACTCTTTAGACAGGGTCTTTCTATATAGCCAGGCTAGCCTTGAACTCACGGTGGTCCTCTGCATTAGCCAGCCTTCTGAACACTTAGATTATAAGCATGACTCAACACACTTGGCTAGAAAATGTGTAGAAAAAAATAATTAAATTATGTTGGACATCATTTGTAGAAATAATTAATTGTTTACTAGTATTTATATTATATTTAATTGATTCGGTAGTTAATCCTTATTCCATCATTATAAATGAGCACACAGACACCACAAGGATTTTAACAAGCCTAGGCCTGAATTGTGTAATCCTAGCCCATCTAAGCTAGCTCATAATTCTATTACCCAAATATGACCGCATATATACATACGTCCCCTTCAACTGCCATTCTCCATGCTATGCAGATGTTCCTGGCCATGTGAAGTGAAGTTCTTTTTGCTAAGCCATGGCGTGTGTCCTCCTTCTTCCTGCTGCTGGCTGGAATGAATTAGTCCTCTGTCTAAAGCTCAGGCTTCCTGTTCTAATCTCAGGAAGTCCCACCTTTCTCTGTCTTTGCCCAATCTCAAGCCTCAGCATTTATTTAACCAATCAGAGACAATGTAACAGAAATGTTTAAGGATTGGTGTTAATTCCCTCTCACTTACAGGTATGTAAGACAGTGAGCCACTTCCTCACCAGCTCTGTGATGAGCTCTTGTTGTCTTATAGCAACCATGAAGGCAAGTGAAATTTAAATGTTCTTATTTTATATGTGCAGATATTTTGCCTGTATGTAGGTGTGGGCACCAAGTATGTGCAAAGCCCACAGAAGCCAGAAGCAAGAAGAAGGTGCCAGATCTTTCCAACTGGAGTTACAGGTGATTGTGACCCTCAGTGCAGGTAGGTACTGGGACTCAAATCTTGGTCCTCTGGAAGAGCAGCCAGTGCTCTTAACCTCTGAGCCATATTTTGAGCTCTGTCATTGCTTTTAAAAGCCTTCCCCTTGTCCCATGTTAAAGTTCAGGTGCTAGGACAATTGTAGATGTCTCTGAGTTAAAATGCTAAGTGTACCCTGAAGATACCTCCTGCCTTTTCTTCCTCCTCATTTGTCTGCTCTAACCTTTCATGGAGTTCACACTAGGTAGATGCAGAACACCCACTCAACGTTACCCTCTTGGGCTGCCGATAGAGCTCAGATGTAGAGTGCTTGTTGACCATGTGCTCAAAGCCCTGGGTTTGAGTCCTAGAGTTGGATAAACCTTGGGGCTGGAATTCCAAACTTGTGGGATGTATTGGCATACACCTACAATCCTAGCGTGTGAGAGGTCGAAGCAAAAGGATCAGAAATTCAAGGTCATCCCATATTATGCAGCCAATTCAAAGCCACCCCAGGTTACATGAGATCCTATCTCAAAAAAAAGTACAGTCTTCCTCATCTCTGTGCTAAGAAGCAGAGCCAGTAGCTAAAATTAGTACCAGTGTCTTCACGCCAGTTGCCAAATATCTAAATAGAGACCTGCCAATGACAAAAAGCTTTTTCCTTTGTTTATCCGTTGCTAGGTAGAAAAGGATCCTACTAAACTACAATCAGGCACCATCCTTTTTCAGAGTTTGGAGGAGGTAGACCTCTGAAATTAATAAGAAGTCTTTTTTATATTATTCTCATAAATATAGATGGAACGATCAGTTCTTGTCAAAGGAACCAACCTTTGACAACCACAGGGAACCTCGAGTGTATGTGATGTCGGTGGGTCAGTCACAACTCTTGGAGATTGACATCTCTTTCAAAAACCTAAATTCGGATGGAGACTGCAAGAGGCAGCCAATAGTATTGGTTAGTTTAGGAAGGAGAAAGGGGAAGGGTGACATTTAATCTGATCACTATAGTTCAGGCAGGCTGTCCTGCAAACTAATTGGGAAAGTTTTGTTTTGTTTTTTGGTTTTTTGAGACAGGGTTTCTTTGTGTAACAGCCCTGGCTGGCCTTGAACTCACAGAGATCCGCCTGCCTCTGCCTCCCGAATGCTGGGATTAAAGGTGTGAGCCACCACGCCTGACTTGACTGGGAAACTTTTAAAGTGACATATTTTTCCTTTGGGCCAAGTGGCTCCTAGCTAGCAGCCTCAGAAGCTGTGAACACAGCCCTTTGTTCTGTAATTTAATGTGAGCAGGCCACCCACTGAGAGCTCAGCAGCCTAAAGTACATTTTGACCAATTTATCTCAGAATTTGATGGTGGAGCTCCAAAACTTTTTATCTGATCTATGAGTTACATAAAAATAACAAGAGAAGCGTGGAAAAAGAGGGCCTTTCACACACATTCGCTCGAAGAGAAGATGGATGAAGCCAGGATACATCGACAAGTTTATTGTGGTGATTATTCTTTTTTTATACTCTGAACAAGGGTTTTTTTTACGTCAAAGAGAGAATTATCTCATGGTTAGAGGCATTTATCACAAGGACAGATAAAACCATTTCTATAGGAGGGTGCTTATCAATCACATATTTTAGTACTAAGTTAAATATTTCTATAGGAGGTTACTTTGAAACGACAGTATATTATGCCAAAGCCAGCAAGGCATAAGGAATTAAAACAAAACAGTGTATTTCTTCACTAGGATCTGCACTAAATTTAGGCATTCCTGGGTAGCCTCATTATCTCCTGAGTTCATGGGAAGTATAGAGGCTGGAGTTTGGTCTTACCATCTCTAGAGTGAAAGCTTATCTGAGGTGTTAATCTATCTCAGGCCTGTCTCCTAATGAGATACACAATGTTTGAGAAGAATTTTTACTACAGCTATATGCTTTCTCTTAACTGTCTAACTTCTTTAACTTCTAAAATTGTTTGGACTGAAACAGGAAGTTTGTAAAACTCTTATCAGGAATAATAAAATCACCTGTCTAGGACTCTGTATAAAGTCTGGCCAAACAAGGAGAGTGGCAATTAGCAATGAGGGAATCTTTTTTTTTTTTTGGTTTTTTGAGACAGGGTTTCTTTGTGTAGCCCTGGCTGTCCTGGACTCACTTTGTAGACCAGGCTGGCCTTGAACTCACAAAGATCTGCCTGCCTCTGCCTCCCAAGTGCTGGGATTAAAGGCGTGTGCCACCACCGCCCGGTCAAATATTTTCTCAATATTGATTTAGTAGATATATGCTGTGGTTACTTGAATGAGAATGGCCTCCATAGGTTCATATATTTGAAGGCTTATTCCTTAGTTATTGGAACTATTTGGGAAGGATTAGGGGGTATGGCTTTGTTTGAAGTGTGTGTCACTGGGGGTGGGCTTTGAGGTTTCAAAAGCCCATGTCCAGTCCAGTCTCTCTCTACCTCTAACTTGGTAAGATGTAAGCTTTCAGCTAATATTCTGGCACCAGGCCTGCCTGTCTACTATCATCCTTTCTGTCATGATTGCCATGAATCCACCTTCAGAAAATGTAAGTATGCCTTCATTTAGTGTTTTCTTTTACAAGTTACCTTGGTCCTGGTGTCTCTTCATATCAATAGAAAAGTAACTAAGACATATGCACATTCTTTTTTTTTCCCCCAGACTGGGTTTCTCTGAGTAATAGTCCTAGCTGTCCTGTAACTCTCTTTGTGGCCCAGGTTGCCCTTGAACTCACATAGATCCACCTGCTTCTGCCTCCTGAGTGCTGGGATTAAAGGCATGTGCCACCATGCCTGGCTGAGTGCCTAGACTTATTGCAAACTCTGTCTTGGGAAAAAAAAAGACTAGGCACCTCCCCTCATATTAAGGCTGGCTGAGGCAGCCCAGTAGGAGGAAAAGGGTCCCAAGAACAGGCAAAAGAATCAGAGACAGCCCCCACTCCCACTGTGAGGAGTCCCACAATAACACTAAGCTACACATGTGTAACAGATGTGGAGAGTCTAGGTCAGTTCCATTCACTCTTAGAAGGCTGATTAATTAATTTTGTGCATGCCTGTATATGGGGCATGTGTGTTGAGATCACTTAGGAGTTGTTTCTCTCCTTCCACCATGTAGGTCTGGGGATCAAACTCAGGCTGTCAGACTTGGCAGTAAGCACCCTCTCCTGCTAAGCCAACTCCTCTTCTTTTATACTTATTTTTATTTTATGACTGTTTTGCCCAAATATGAATATGTAATCTATTTGCATGCAATGCCCACATGGATCAGAAGAATCCAAATCCAATTATTTGGATCCTGCTGGAACTGCTGTTAACACACAGTTGTGAGCCACCATGTGGGTGTTGGGAACTGAAACTGGGTGTCCTGCAAGAGCACCAAGTGCTCCTATCTGTTGAGCCTTCTCTGCAGCCCCGGACCTTGAACCCTTGACCCTCCTGACTTAGCCTCCTCTATTCTACAATGCCTTAATGATTAGTTGTCATTTTGGTCATGTGGTTGCCTAAACTTTGTCATTTTGCCTGCTGCTGGAGAGTGTGTGAGAACGTGAGAGATCATACACTGCTGTGAACTGTTTATGAGAATCTGTGTCAGTCTTGGCCTCTCTCTGTTCAGACATTAGCCAGGAGCTAGCCTTGGTTAGGATAATTTGATATTGCTTCATATGGCCTCTCATCTCCAGCTACCTGTCTTGTGGAGTTTTTGTTTTTGTCTTTTTTTCAAGACAGGGTTTCTCTGTGTAGCCCTGGCTGCCCTGGAACTTGGTCTGTAGACCAGGTTGGCCTCAAATTCAGAGATCTGCCTGCCTCTGCCTCCTGACTGCTGGGATTAAAGGTGTGCACTATTATGCCTAGACTTTTGGGTTGTTCTTATGAGAGAGAGGAGATCTAAGATAAAGCATAGAAGGCCTGTTTATGTTTTGAGTCAAGACTTTATCATGTAGACCAAGATAGCTTTCAAATTTCAATCTTGTCTCAACTTCCTAAATGTTGGGATTGTAAGTATGTCTTATTGTGCCTAGCTACATTAGGATTTTGATTTTTAGAAATAATATATATATATATATATATATATATATATATATATATATATATATATTTGTTTTTTCAAGACAGGGTTTCTCTGTGTAACAGCTCTGGCTGTCCTGGACTTGTTTTGTAGACCAGGCTGGCCTCGAACTCACAGAGATCCTTCTGCCTCTGCCTCCCAAGTGCTGGGATTAAAGGCGTGCACCACCACACCCAGCTGATTTTTAGAAATAATTTTGTTAAAACAATTCAAAGGAGGTTTTGAGGTGGCTATGTATTCAGCCATTTCTTATTTTTCTGTTTTCTATTTCTGGAGCATTAATCAATAGCATTGAAAATGAAAAGTGTACGGTGAGGTTTTTATTTGGAACTCTAGCTGGAGCCTGACAAAGCCCTGTCATCAAAAGTATATTTAGGGCTAGAGCAGCTCTCCAGCACTGCCCCTGCTAGTTCACCCAAAAGCCTCAGCCAGGAGGGGCAGGGACAGCTCTTTCACTCTCATGCCCTCAGGGCCAGCTCACTTGTACCCTTGCCACCAGGGTCATTTGGCCTGTGGGACATTTTTTAAAAATTAGTGACTAATTGGGGAGGGCCCAGCCCATTGTGGATGGGGCCACTTCTGGGTTCTACAAGAAAGCAGCCTGGGGCAGCAATCCTCCATGGCCTCTGCATCAGCTCCTGCCTCAGGAGTTCTGCCCACCTTGTACTGTCCAAGAGAGGGGCAGGGCTTGCTCTCCTGAGTGTTGTGGCTGGTGAGGGGTGGGGCCAGCCTTCCTGCTCTCATGACCTCAGGACCAGCTCTGCCTCATAAAACTTCATGTAGTGCTGTTTATCTGTCTCCTCAGCACTCAGCAGGTAGAAGGCAGAGGATCAGAAGTTCAGCATCACCCTCAACTATGTAGTGAGTAGAGTTTGTTGAGACTAGCTTGGACTACATGAGACTCTGCCTCAAAAATAAAACTGTTTTGCATAACCTAATATTCCAAATACTTTTTCTCTTTGGGTGTGAACCATGCCTGGTGCTCTCTGTTGCTCTCTCTCTCTTTCTCTCTCTCTCTCTCTCTCTCTCTCTCTCTCTCTCTCTCTCTCTCT
>CAJQZJ010032380.1:1079944-1091235 GCA_907164525.1 Lophiomys imhausi | reverse complement strand
CTCTCTCTCTCTCTCTCTCTCTCTCTCTCTCTCTCTCTCTCTCTCTCAAGGTTGCTATTGCTGTAATGAAACTCTCTGGCCAAAAGCAACATGAGAGGAAAGGGCTTATTTGGTTTGGGTATTCTGAGGCACAGATTGTTGAAGGGAGTTGGGCAGAACTCTGGAGGCAGGGGGCTGATGCAGAGGCCGTGGAGGAGTGCTGCTTACTGGCTTGCTTCCTCAGGCTGCTTTCTTGTAGAACCCAGAAGTGGCCCCATCCACAATGGGCTGAGCCCACCCCCATTAGTCACTAATTAAAAAAAAAAATGCCCCACAGGCCAGCCTACAGCCTGCCCTTGTGTAGTCATTTTCTCAAATGAGGCTCCCTCCTCCAAGAGGCTCTACCTGTGCCACCTTGACATAAAACTAGCCAGCACATGATCTCAAGGACAAATCCCCTTGCCATCTGATACCCATAACACCACTCTGCAGTGGATACAGAGATGGAGGTGACATACAGCCTCTCTTAGTGGATCTTGTCTGCCTGGATTGTGTTTATTTCCTTGCAAGTAACACAGAGGCCTGGGCTCTGGTTTCCTATTACTTTGCTTAGAGATGCCAGGCTGGCCATAGCAGTAAACATTTCCGGTAAACAATAAAGCAAAATTAATATCCTTAATGGCCAACTTAGAAAGGTTGTTTGCTCCTTGTCACACAGCCTACCTTTGAAGATAAAGAGTTTGGATCATCAATGACTGCACTGCTGACATTGGACCAAAGTCTATAAAGCCAGGTGTGGCAGTGCAGGTCTGTTATGCCAGCACGTGGAAGGGTAAGACAGGTGGACCCCAAGATAGAACCTGGGCTATGGAGTGAGACCCTGTCACTGCCCCCAACCCTCCAACAACAAATGAGTTCAACAGATAAAAGGGGAGGATTTGGAGGGCTGGAGAAATGGCTCAGCAGTTAAGAGCACTGGCTGCTCTTCCAAAGGACCCTGGTTCAAATCCCAGGACTCACATGGCAGTTCACAGCTGTCTGTAATTGCCTGGCTTGGTGGCGCACGCCTTTAATCCCACCACTAGGGAGGCAGAGGCAGGTGGATCTCTGTGAGTTCAAGATCAGCCTGGTCTACAGAGTGAGTCCAGGACAGCCAGGGCTACACTGAGAAACCCTGTCTCAAAAAACAAAAGGGGGGGGGGGTTAGAGCTGTGGCATTTTAATATTAAAATTTGGCTGGCATATAGAGAAATGGACTTCATCGTGACATTTTCTTATGCATATCTTATTATACTTTGTTGTTTCTTTATTCACTCCCCCACTGCACTATCTTGTCCCCTCCCGCTCTGGCTGGGACTCTTCTTCCTCTAACATGGTCTGCACTCTGTATTTCTGTCATTTTCTGAGTCCAGCTTTTTTTGTAAAATGTGATGTTCTCTGGTTCTGTCCACTTTACTACAAATGTCAAATTTTATTCTTCTTTATAGCTGTGTAAAATCCAAGTGTGCATGTACCATATTTAAACATTTATTTATTTATTTATTTTTGGGATGATAATAATATAATTCCAATACTTCTCCTTTCCCTTCATAAGGTTCCATATACCCATTCCTGCTTTCCTTCACATTCATGACCTCCTTTTTCATTTATTATTACTGCATGCCATATGCCTATGTATACACATACATACATACATATATATATATATATTACTATATATACTGCTCAGTCTGTATAATGTTGCTTGTATGTATGTTTTCAAGGCTGACCACTAGACAACCAATCAGTATGCCCCTTCCTGGTGATATCACTTTTTTTTTTCGAGACAGGGTTTTTCTGTGTAACCCTGGCTGTCCTGGACTCACTTTGTAGACCAGGCTGGCCTCGAACTCTCAAAGATCCACCTGTCTCTGCCTCCCAAGTGCTGGGATTAAGGGCGTGTGGCACCACTGCCCGGCGATACCACATATTTTTATCCATTCATCTTTTTGTTGTTGTTGCTGTTTTTTTTTTTTTTTGAGACAGGGTTTCTCTGTGTAGCCCTGGCTGTCCTGGACTCACTTTGTAGACCAGGCTGGCCTCGAACTCGAAAAGTTCCACCTGCCTCTGCCTCCCAAGTGCTGGGATTAAAGGCGTGCGCCACCGCCGCCCGGCTGTTGCTGTTTTTTTTTAAGACAGTGTTTCTCTGTGTAGCCTTGGCTGTCCTAGAACTCTCTCTGTAAACCAGGCTGGCCTGGAACTCATAGAGATCCACCTGTCTTTGCCTCTCAAGTGTTGGGATTAAAGGTGTGCGCCACTACCACCCAGCCATCTTTTATTATTTTTTTAAAAAATTTACTCTTTTCTTATATATTGCATCTGGACCGCAGTGTCCCCTCCCTCCTCTTCTCCCAGCCTCTCCCCCCCCACCTCCATTCTCCCCTAGATCTACTCCTCCTTTATTTCGCTTGAAAAAAGGGCAGACCTCCCAGCCTGGCCACATTAGACATTTGTATTATTTGCATTTGTCCTTGAAAATTGGGTTGATTAGTTACCTGTTTAATTGCTGTGACGAAACGCTTGATAACAACCACTTGAGGGCTGGGCATGGTGGTGCACACCTTTAGTCCCAGCACTCAGGAGGCAGAGGCAGGTGGGTCTCTGTTAGTTCGAGGCCATCCTGCTTTACAAAGTGAGTCCAGGACATCCAGGGCTACACTGAGAAACCCTGTGTCAAAAAAACCCAAACACCAAAACCTAAAACAAAAACAAACAAACCCAAAAAACCAACCACTTAAGGATGGAAGAGTTGAGTTTGGCTTGCACTTTTGGGGTACAGCCCTGATGCTGGGGATCGTGGAGGCAGGAGTGTGAGAAGCTGACCACTCTGCGCCCTCAGTCACAGGCAGAGATGAACGCCAGAGCTCAGCTAGCTTCGTCCTTTGTTCAGTGCAGGCTCCGGCCCATGGGGTCATGTTGCCCACAGACAGGGTTGGTTGTCTTTCAGCTAAACTTTTCTACAAACACACTGATAGACAGAGCTGTGTCTCTCTCATAATCCCGTCAAGTTGACTTTTAAGATTACCCACCACAGGGGTCTGCGTAATGCTCACAGTTCAACAATCCAACAGAAACCTTAGAATTTATGGTAAGAAGGAAGTTCCTAAGCCAGGTATGATGGCTTATACCCGTAATCCCACTATTCAGAGAATGGAGGCAGGAGGTTTGCTGTGGGTCTGAAGTTACCCAGGGCACAGTGCTATTTCTTGTGTGCAATTTCAGAGGTATTGCAAGCGAATTTAAGGGGTGACGAGAGTGTACGTGTATTGGTATGTGTTTGTGTATCTCTTTAAAAGTCACACAGACACAGTGGGCCCAGTTGTATGTCCTATAATTGGGTACTCAAGTGGCTGAGTCAGGAGGATTACAAATTCAAGTCCTAGGGGCTGGAGAGATGGCTCAGCAGTTAGGAGCACTGGCTGCTCTTCCACAGGACACAGACGCTTTTCCTAGCACCCATAGGCAGCTCCCAACCTCTGTTATTCCAGCACCAGGGGATCCGATGCCTTTTTTTGGCTTCTAAAGGCACTATACACATGTGGTACAAAGATATATATGCAGGTAAAACACACACACACACACACACACACACACACGAAATAAAATAATAATGAAAATTACAAACATAAGGCCTGCTTGGACCAGTAAATTCAAGACCAACTTTTGCAATTTTGTCAGACCCCATTTCAATAAGAAAAATAAAAAGTGTTGATGTAGGTCTATGGTAAGAGCTTGTCTAACATGTGTGAGGCTATAGGCCAACCCCTAGGACTACCAAAAGAAAAAAAAATCACATGCGTGCCCACAATAGCAGTATACATTCTGCTTTATATCTTTATATGTCTTAAAAATACAATTGAGGCCAGGCGGTGGTGGCGCACGCCTTTAATCCCAGCACTTGGGAGGCAGAGGCAAGAGGATCTCTGTGAGTTCGAGACCAGCCTGGTCTACAAAGCGAGTCCAGGACAGCCAGAGATATACAGAGAAACCCTGTCTCAAAAAACCAAAAACCAAAACCAAAAACAAAAACAAAAAACAATTGAAATTGTTTAAATATTTTCACATTGATGTTTTGAGAATTTCAAGCTCACATCTTTGTATCATGTTCACTGCCCCTTCTCTCTTCAACAACCCTGGATCACCCTCATTGTCATTTTTGTTATTACTTTGGAAGAAGGTGTTGAGAAAGGGACACTCTACGGAACCCTGTATAGAATGGAACTATGTAGACCAGGCTGGCCTCAAACTCACAGAGATCCACCCGCTTCTGCGTCCCAAGTTCTGGGATTAAAGGTGTGCACCATCATCCCAGGCTTATTATCTTTTGAGACAAGGCTTTGCTTTGCAGCCCTGGCAGGTCCAGAACTTTCTACATGGACCAGATGGACCTCAAACTTGCAGTGATCCTCCTGCCTTTGCCTTTTCAGTACTTGGGATTCTAGGTTTGTGTGTCCAGGCCTCATTATGTCTCTGTGACTGAGGGCTGGGAATACAGGGGTGAGCCAACTGGAACTCCAGTCTCAGCAGATTTGACAACCTCTTTTGGATTATGCTGGCATCAGGTTACACATGGAACACATACATTTAAACAAGTCCTCACACAGACACATAAAGGAAAAATAAATATACTTAAAAAAATTAGGAGGTTTATAAGCCAGACGTGGTGGTGCACGCTTTTAATTCCAGCACTTGGGAGTTAGAGACAGATGGATCTCTGTGAGTTCGAGGCCAGCCTGGTCTACAAAGTGAGTCCAGGACAGTCAGGAATACACACAGAGAAATCCTGTCGGGGGTGGGGGGGGGAAGCAAGAGTGTACTTTATCACTGAGCCATCCCTCTAGCCCCAAATCTCTTAAAAATAATTTTACATACACACACACACACACACACACACACACACACACACACACACACACGTTTCCTCCACTTTCAAGTGTGCACAGTACCAAAGCAGTGTGCATGTCCACACTCCAGTGCAGCCATCACCACTAGCCATTTATTTAAATTTTCAGCTCATCTTGAAAAAGCTAAGAGGTTTAAAAACTGCGTGCCGGGTGGTGGTGGCGCACGCCTTTAATCCCAGCACTTGGGAGGCAGAGGCAGGCGGATCTCTGTGAGTTCGAGGCCAGCCTGGTCTACAAAGTGAGTCTAGGACAGCCAGAGAAACCCTGTCTCAAAAAACAAAAAAAAAAAAAAAAAAAAAAAACTGCTTATCAGATCCTCCAGAAGCAAAAGCCAGACAGTAATTCGAAGCCAGCCTTCAGTATCTCCCGGAGCAAGAACATGTTCCATAAAAGTAATTTGTTTCTTAGCTCTCCATGCCAATATATTAATACGCTGGCCATTATGAAATTGATCTCACATCTGGCAGGTTCACCATGTGCTCAGAGGCCAGACCAGAGACAGCCTTGGCTCCTCCACATTGTTAAGATGGTGGAGTAGTTGTCCTATGCTCAGTGACTTTGGACTTGTTCTGAGCTTCTTAAGCTTGTGAATGAGTTTCTGGATGTTACTTGGACAATGGAGAATGCCTCTTTCACATTGTGTGTGTGTGTGTGTGTGTGTGTGTGTGTGTGTGTGTGTGAGAGAGAGAGAGAGAGAGAGAGAGAGAGAGAGAGAGAATGGAATCCAAGGCCTTGAGCATGCTAGGCAAATGTTCTACCATTGAGCTACATTCCAGTCATCTTTCACACTTCTCCCAATGCCCCATATTTTTTCATAGTTTTTATTATTTTTATATTTTGTAAATGAAAGCTTATCCTTTAGGTATTGTGTATATATAATTCATTCAATAAATAAGTATATAACATAGTATTATTTTCAATATATGTTGTTATGTGTATTCCTAACAGAAACCAAAGTCAATGGAGAGTTCCTCATATTTTAATTCTGACATAATTACTTATATGTGCAAATACATAGAAAAGTTTACTCATATGATTAGGTAGCTAATTGTGTTGAAAATACAATTTGTCTCCATTAGAGTTTCTATTGCTGTGAGGAGAAAGACCATGACAATGGAAACTTTTTGTTTTTTCAAGACAGTGTTTCTCTGTGTAACAGCCCTGGCTGTCCTGGACTCTCTTTGTAGACCAGGCTTGAACTCACAGAGATCTGCCTGCCTCTGCCTCCCGAGTGCTGGGATTACAGGCGTGTACCACCATGCCCAGGTTTTTTTTAAAAATATCATTTTATTGATTCTTTGTGAATTTCACATCATGTACCCCAATCCCATTCATCATCCTGCCCCTCCATATATACTATGAATATATATATGTATATATATATATGCGCCATGGTAGTGGCACATGCCTTTAATCCCAGCACTCGAGGGAGAAAGGAAGATGGATCTTTGTGAATTTGAGGACTGCCTGGTCTACAGAGTGAGTTCCAGGAAAGACAAATGAAACCACAACTTAGTTATCAATTTTATTTATTAATATGTATAAATTGTAATATTAGGCTGGCAGAGCAGCTAGCGGGCTGGCTGGAGGCCAGCAGGCCTGGCTAGCTTTAACTGGTTGCCTGACTTGTCCTAGGGAATAAAACCTTGGGCCGGGGTGGCCTACACACCTGCAACCTAAACTCTGTTAACTAATATATTTATTAATAACTATAAATTGTTATATTGGGCCAGCAGAACAGTTGGTGGTCTGGCATGGTAGCTGCCAGGGCCTGCCATGAGACCTGTGGCTGGAAGCCTGTAGGCCTTCCAACCTGAAACTTCAAGTAGTCTTTCTCCCAATATTTAATTACACCAAACTCTTTTAATGTTTCAGCACTTAGCCCTTAGTCTGGGAGACTCTCAACCAACTCACCTAAATTAATCCCAGACCACCTAATCTCAACCAGCCATGTGGTTTGTAGTACCTTCCAGAGCTCTCAGATACATCCGTCTACTTCAGTGTCTCCTGGTAGAAAGAGAATTCCTCTGTGTAATTCCCAGAGTTCCTTTGTTTTGTCCCAGGAAATCCCGCCTTCCTATACTCTTTCTGCCCAGCTAATTGGCCATCAGTGAATTTTATTAACCAATCAGAGAGTGTCTCAGAAAGGGTGGTAACTAGATTACTGCACTGAAATCAGCCTCTAAAACCAATGTATTAGACCTTCCTCCAACAGCCAAGGCTATTCAGTGAAACCCTGTCTCAAAAAACCCCCCAAAATAAAAGCATAAGTAAAACATAAAAAGAAAGAAAGAAGTAAAGAAAACATCTCACTGTGGAAGCAGCAGTGTGCCAGTGTGTCCCACAGTATACCCTTTTGTACAAACAACTCTAATTGCAAATGTTCATTGCAGTGAGTCATTGGTCTGGTTTGAGGTCTCTGACTTCTGCTACACAGTCAATACTGGATCCTCACCAGGACTTCTCTCAGATATCCTGTTGTTGGTCAGGGTTGTCATGGAGATCTTGCAGCTTTAGTTCTGTATGACTGGCCCCTTCATGTACTCTGGCATCTTACATATGGTGTAGATGTGGGGATGGACCAGATCAAAATCCTGGATCTGGGCCTGGGTGGTAGCTGAGTTGGTCAGTCTGACAGCTCTCTTGTACCCACACCACCAGAGCCAGGTCTCCAGCACTGCCCTGGCTAGCTCTCCCAATGCCGCAGCCAACAAGGGGTGGGGCTGGCTCTCCTGATTGTTGCAGCCAGTGAGGGGCTATCTCTCTCACACGGTATTGTGAGAAGAGCCAGCTCTCCCATGCTGCCCAAGCAAGGGGTGGGACCAGCTCTCCCACTATCAACACTACCTGCTGATGTAGAACCCTCAGCTCCTTCTCCAGCACCATGTATGCCTGCCTGTCACTGTGCTTCTGGCCATGCTGATATGGACTAAACCTCTGAAACTTCAATCAATCCTCAATTAAATGTTTTCCTTTATAAGAGTTGCCATGCTCACGGTAACCCTTCACAGCAATAAAACCCAAGCGAAGATACCTACAGAACACACATCAGGCACTGTATTAGGAGAATATAACAATGCAATGACCAAGATAAGCATGGCTTCTGAACTACTGTAAACTTCAATCACTAGGAAAAACAAGAGAAACTTCACTGTATAGGACCATCTTAATTATACATTAGGCAAGGCTGCAGACACACACACATACACACACATGCACGCAAACACACACTACTCATTTTATACACACACACAAGCACACAAACACACACTACTCATTTTATACACACACGCACACACACACACACACATACACAAAATACTCATTTTATACACAAGTGCCGGGCATTTGTTATTCAACTCATGTCTAACAGCTTCTTCCCAGCAATAGAAACCCTAAGACAGGTGCCCACCAGCTGGCTGTATCATAGATTCTGGGGATCTGAACAACTGTGCAGTAATTCCCTAAAAGGATTCCTGACCCCTCTGCCCATTGGCAAGGTCACTGTTCAGCAGCTGGCTGTGACAATGGAAGAGAATTGCTCTTTTGTTTTCCTGTCTCTGTTGCAGCCAGTTTTTTTTTTTTTTTGCATCCTTTTAGGATATGCTTTGTTTCACAAAGGTTGAAAATTGAAGGACATTATGGAAAATGATAGGGAATTATAGATTATCTACATTACTGGAATTAATCAGTGCACAAGAAAGGAGTGAAGGTGACCTTCTCCCTTCTGTCTCTACCATGTTGAGAGGCTGAGAAGACATCAGAGTGCTGACCAGACCAAAGGCCAGAAACAACTTGAAATCCTTGATGATCTGACATAAAACTGGTGTGTTAATCAGGGTTCTCTAGAGTAAAGGAACATACAGAATAAGTTTCTTTCTATATATCTATATAGAGAAAGGAGCGTTATTAGAAGGAATTATAGGCTGTGGTCCAGCTAACCCAGAAATGGTTCATGTGTTCAAGTACTTGATCCCTAGTTGGTGAAACTATTTGAGAAGGTTTAGGAGGTGTGGCCTTGTTGGAAGAAGTGTGTCACTTCAGATGGACTTTGAGATTTAAAAAGCCCTTCCCAGTTAAGTCCCTCTTGTTCTGCTTCCTGATTGTGGATTGGGACGTAAGCTCTCAGCTGCTACCCCAGTGCCATGCCTGCCTGCCTGCTGCTGTGCTCTCCCCACGGTAGTTATGGACTTTTCCTCTGAACTGTAAGCCCTCACTAAACTGTTCTCTTCTATATGCTGTCTCTCTTCACAACAATACAAAAATAACTGAGACAGGTGGGAAAAGAGGGCTTCTCAAGGTCATTTGGTCTTGGAAGACTTCTCTGAAGAGGTAACATTGGAGAATGGGGAGAAGGAGGACTGAACAAGGGAAGATGTTGGTGAGAGTGTTCAAGTCAGAAGGGACGGGCAAACATGGAGTCACATGCTTATAATCTCAGAACTGGGGAGGAAGAAGGGAGGAACTGGAGGATTCAATGTCATCCTTGACATAGTTGAGGCCATGTTTCAAAAAACTTAAAAATATATATAAGAAGGAGCGACATGATCCAAATCCTACAGTGTAGGAAGACGATGTGTTCTAATGGCAGGAGGGACAGCATAGACTGAACCTGCGGAGGAAGACAGGGCACAGTTTTGCAGACCTTCCAAAGGAATTCTGCTTTCACCCTAAATGGAATATGGAGACATTTGAAGGTTTTAAGGGGGAGACCATATATCCTTCAACCAAAGAACAGATAAAAACAAAACAAAACAAAAAAACCAAAAAAACCCGTGGTACATTTATACATTGGAATTCTACTCAGCTTTCAAAAACAAGGAAATCATGCAATTTTCAGCCAAATGGATGGAACTAGAAAAGCTCATCCTGACTGTGCTAACCCAGACCCAGAAAAATGCACATGGCATCTATTCACTTAGAACTGGATTTTAGCCATATAGTGCAGGATAACTATCCTACAACCAACAGACTGAAAGGAACAGGAACATGGACTTTGTTATCTGTTAGTGGGACACTTTGCCCTAGTGGAGCTTCCGCGTAGGTCCCCAGTGCAAGAGGAAGCTCTTAACCCTCATATGACTGATGAACTGCAGGGGGCTGATATGTAGGGGCACCCCGGAATGGAGGAGTAGGATAGGTGGGAGAGGGGGTAGAGGGTGGGAGGCTGGGCCCAGGAAGGGTAGAGGGAGGGGACTGTGATGGAGATGCAACCTGAAGTAATAAATAAATGTAAAAAAAAAAAAAAAAAGGGCGGGGGGAGAGGCCATGACCTATTGGCATTTCCTTTTGCTCTAGCTGCTGAACAGGAATGAACTGAAGCAAATGTTGAACTGTGGAGTCAGGGACACTGTTAAGAAGCTGTGACAGTGCTCTTCGGGAGATAGCGAGGGCCTGGCTGCGGACATCATGCAGGACAAGGGGACACAGTGTGGACACAGAATGAACATGACTTGATGATGGTGAAATGTGAACATTAGGGAAAGGGAAGACACAAGGGTGGTTCCGGTTGGAGCTTTAATAACTAGATGATGTTTTTCAAAAAAAGAAAAATTAAAAAATTTTATTTTAGGTGTAAGAGTGTTTGCCTACATGTCTGTATGTATGCCACATGACTTCCAGGTGGTGGAGAAATCCAGAGTGGAACTGGATCTCCTGGAACTGGAGTTATAGGTAGCTGGGAGGCACTGTGTGGGTCGTCGGTAAGAGCAGCAGGTGACCTCTCCACCCTCAACTAGACGCATTTCTGAACTCATTGTATCTACTGCTTTCTCAAATTCACTCCTTTGATCCAACAACACAGAAGAACACTGGAGCGTTCGGCATAACGGCGATTGTTTTTCTTCCGCCAAGTTCATTTGTTGTGGAAGAACAAGTGGTATCATCTCCTCCTGTCAGTGCCACTCCGCAGAAGAGACATTGACGACACCAAGTTAGGAAGGGTCAGTTTGGAGATGTCTCAGAACTGAGAGCAAGCCTTTCAGTTCAACCAAGTGAGCTCGAGGCGAAAATCCTGGCCTTGTTCTTGTCTTCTCTCTTTTCTAAGGCAGAGGCTCATAGAGCTGAGGCTGTCTTATGACTCCCTGTGAGGATGGCCTTGAAGTTCTGATCCTCCTGCCTTCGGCTTTCAAGTGCTGGCCTACAGGTGCGCATTACCTGACCTGTTTCACACTGGGCTCTGAATGGAATCCAGGGACTCATGTGTACTGGAGAAACATTCTTCCCATGAGCTGCTTCCTCACTCTGATTTATTTATTGGTTTGTCAAGAGTCAGAAGGAACATTATTAGACTAGATAGTGGCTGGAACCAATATTTGTCTCATTTTTCCTATTTAAGTAGAAATGCCAGGTACACATACCTGACAGGTG
>CAJQZJ010032380.1:1006319-1047820 GCA_907164525.1 Lophiomys imhausi | reverse complement strand
ACACACATACACACACATACACACACACAACACACACACACATACACACATACACACACACAACACACACACACACGCACACACACATACGCACACACACATACACACATACACACACATACACACACAACACACACACATACACACACATACACACACATACACACACATACACACACATACACACACAGAACACACACACATACACACACACAACACACACACACACATAAAATAAATAAATAAATGTAATTTTAAAAAAGCTAACAGTTTTATATATTGTAGTAATGTAATATATCTCAGAGGTTGCCATTGGTAAATTGATTTTTTTTTCCTTCTTGCCGTTCAGTGGGCAACAACAGCATACCAACCAAGATAAAATGTCTTATTGTTCTTTGTCTCTGTGTAACTTTTGATTTTTACAAACTCTCTATTCCATAGGTTCATATTCTGTTTGTTTTTGTTTTGTTGCATGTGAGGGGTGTGTGTATGTATGTTCATATGTGTGGGTGCATATGTGTATGCCAGTACAAGTGTGTGTGTGTGTGTGTGTGTGTGTATGCATACATTTGAGACTGACATCAGTTTTCCTAGATCACTCTCTACCTCATTCCTTGGGGCAGTGTCTCTCATTTGAACCGAGAGCTCACTGACTCAGCTGCTTGTCTAAACAGTTTGCCCCAGGGATCAACTGTCACTTCCTCCCTCCATGCTGGGATTATATATGGACAGCCATGCCTGCTCTGCAATAGCACAGGTCCTGGGATCATAACTCCAGAACTCTCCATTTCAAGGTAAGTGCTAATGGGCCATCTCTCTAGCCCAAGCTCTGATTTTGTCACTTAAGATCAAGCAAGACCTCCCATTTGGAGGGTCGTGTCCAAAGGAATTAATTTGTTGCTACATGGCAGTTTTGTGCCTGGTGTCCACTCACTTCCATGCTTCCCAGAATCAGTAGGAATTGTGTGCAGGTAAGAATCTGGTTCTTCCCAGTGTTTGGAAGACTGAGTTAGTGCTGCAGCCAATGGCAACTGTTTGGAGTTTTGAGGCTAGTTAACCCCAAACTTTAATGTCTGTCCTCACTCCATATTTACAAGTTCAATGACCCCTCCTGCTTTCTTATTCCAGTGTGGCTGGTGCCTCAGACATGTGCACACGGTGATCGCTGGCTTCTCTTTTTCTCCTCCTGTGAGTTATGTCATTTTATAAAGAATATCACATTTACAGCTCTTAACAGGGTAGAAATATTTCTTAAATATTTAAATCTATTTGCTATAATTTTTCTTCTGGGAGTAGTGGGGGTTAGATGTCTCTTGTCTGGTCTTTGAATCATGCTTGCTTCAAATATTTGTTATGTTTATTCTTTTGTGTGTATGAATGTATGTGCATATATATTTTCGAGTGAACTCGCTCATGCATGTTTGAATGTATGGAAACAGAAGCTGGTATCATGTATCTTTTATTGCTTTCTACCTTCTTATTTATTTTAATTTATCTAATTTTGTGTATACGAATGTTTTGCCTGCATGTATGTGTAACATGTGCATACTTGGTGTCTGTGGAGGTCACAGGAGGGCACGGAGATCCTCTAGAACTGGAGGTAGGATGGCTATGAGCTGCCATGTGGATGTTGGGAATTGAATACAGTTCTTCTGTAAGATTAAGTGCTCTAAACCACCGAGCTCTTCAGTCCTCTATATTATTATTAATTATTTTACCATATTGCTTTGAGAAAAGGTCTCTCATGAACTTGGGGCTTGCTGCCTTGGTTAGACAGGATGGCCATTGGGATCCCAGGATGCTTCCATTTCTCCTACGCCAGAGCTGGGGTTGTACGCGCACGTCACTGCCTTTATGTGGGCCTGGGGATCCGAACTCAGGTTTGCATGGCAGGAGCTTTACCCACTTCAGCCATTTCCCTAGCCCTTCAAACATCTTTCTTTGACAAGTGCAAGGTGGTTGGATTCATAGTTCTAAACAAATAGAAGCACAATTTCACTTTTTCTTAAAGCATAAACTGTTTTTGATGTAACATCAACACTTTGAGCATCTAAATAGTCTATAGAAAATAACTAATCTTATTTTTCCTTTTTAAAAAAACGAACTGCTAAAAAATGATTCCAACAACATTTTGAGTGCACATCTTAATTAGCTTTTGTCCTCGGTTTGATGCAATCTGGAGTCACCTGGGAAGAAGGAGCTGGGATTTTGAAGAATTGCCCTTATCAGATTGGCCTGTGTCTGCGTCTGTGAGAGCTGTCTTGACTGGTGATTAATTGGGAGAGCCTAGCCAACTGTGGGAAGCTCCATTCCTAGGCAGGAGGACCTGGGCTGTGTAAAAAAGCTAACTGAGTGTGAGCCAGAGAAAGAGAGAGAGGGAGGGAGGGAGAGGGGAGAGGGAGAGGGAGAGGGAGGGAGAAGGAGAGAGAGAAGGGGAGGGAGAGGGAGAGAAAGAGGGAGGGGGGGAGAGAGAGGGAGAGAGAGGGAGGGAGGGAGATTCCTTCATGGTTTCTGCTTCAGTTCCTTCTCTGACTTCCCTCAGTAATCTGGAAGTATAAGTTGGAATAAACCCTTTTCTCTCCCAAGGTGCATTTCCCATTCCTCACATTTCCAACATGTTAAACAGGAGGTGATATACTCATACAAAATACGGTAGTTATTTACATGTGAAGAACAAGTATACTATAGTCCTTTATATACCATATGGTGGTTCCATATTACCATGTCCATCTCTACATAAAATACAGTCATTATTTAAAGACGACAGTGTAGGCCACATTTCTTTTCCTTGAATGTAATTTTCATCTAATCTCAGGATTATAAAGAATTTTTTAAAAAGTGGGGACTTAGGACCACATAGCATATATCTCTCCTAAATGTGCTATGTCTACATTGTCTGCTGGCAGCCTGATAAATAGAATTTGTCAGAAAATTAAAATTTTATAAAATTATATTTTGTATAATCTGTTTTCTTTCCCAGAGCATGTAAATCTTGTATGTTTTTAAATATTAGATTTACTCTCTCTCTCTCTCTGTGTGTGTGTGTGTGTGTGTGTGTGTGTGTGTGTGTACGTACATGTGTACCATGGTGCATATGTAGAGGTCAGAGAACAACTTTCTGGAGTTGGTTCTTGCCTTCTCCCACGTGGATCCCAGGGGTTGAACTAATGGTCAGGTTTCATGTTAGGTTCCTTTACCTGCTGAGCTGTATTTCCATCTCAAAAATTTAAAACTAAAGAGTTTGTCTCTGTGAAGAAGACTTTAAACCTGCGCTCTGAGGTCTCTGAACTTACGTTTCTGGCTGAAGACGTCAGAGGAGTGTGTCTTCCGGTCAGCTGGAGGTGTTCTGGAACCATTTCATACCTGCACCTAGGAATCTGCAAAGTTTCTTCAAAATTTTGTTTTTCACTGTTTGACCTTTTACTTGGCAGACGATTATGTCAATCCATAATCATTGTCTGGCCGAGTTAGTGAAGACTAGGGAGGGGGTGAGGTGGCTCAGTGGGTAAAACCACTTGCTTCCAAGCCCAGTGACCTGAGTTTGATCCCCAAGACCCACATAGTGTAAGGAGACTCCAGAAAACTGTCCTTCGACGTCTACACATGTGACATGGTGAGAGTGGGTACACTCAAAAGTGCACCCCTCATCCCCACATCAGCATGCTAAAAAAAAAAATCAGTGGAGACTTAATTTGCTTACACTGCTCTTTAATTGAAATGAAGGGCAAGCCAGGCGGTGGTGGCGCACGCCTTTAATCCCAGCACTCGGGAGGCAGAGGCAGGCGGATCTTTGTGAGTTCGAGGCCAGCCTGGTCTACAAAGCGAGTCCAGGACAGCCAGAGATATTCAGAGAAACCCTGTCTCGAAAAACCAAAAAAAAAAAAAAAAAAAAAAAAGAAATGAAGGGCAAATGATGAGAAGGTTCAATGAAGTTTCGTTCATGAATACTGTTAATACTGTTAGGCCTGCTTGTCAGTTTGTAGCTATCATTTTATTTCTATTAATGTTTTTGCAAACTGTGACTGTGGCTTTTATAATCTGAATGGAATGCATTTTTCCATTGACGTGTTTGCCCGAGGCATTCCCTGCCTTGTTATGACCAGCATTACAACAGCATCCTATTTTTGCCCCAGAGGATTGGAGTAAGAGCAGATGAAGAATGGAAAAATGAGTCTCCTTTGTTTGAGGCTACCTAGCAGTTATCGGAGTGTATAATTTCTGGAGCTATAAGGAGCCAAAGGACACTCTCAGCCTTTCAAAAACAGGGGAGAACTGGATTATCTTTCTTTTGTTGCTTTGTGGAAACTGTGAGGTCTTGACATTCTCTCCTCGTCAAACTCAAAGGCAGATCCTCACAGCTGCGTGGGCCCTCTACCTGCAACAGAAAAGTGATTTTGACAGTGCACGACTTCACTGCTCCTTGTGCAGTGTCCCCAGGCTCTTGATTCTACATGCTAATGAGTGTTAACCGAGAATCCCCAGGGTCCAGTTCGGCCTTTGCCTCCCTCTCTTCTCTTTGGGCTCAGTTCATAAGAACTGTGCATGCTGAATGACACACAGTTTAATTGATTTCATTTCCCTTGCCTTCACACCGGTCAAATTCAAAGCATCTTTTTTCATGTTTCCCCTGACTCACTTAAAATATGGCGTGTTTCTTCCAGAAGTTGTTTACCCTTTGTTATAACCCTATAGGACTTATTAATAAACTAATTTCCATGTTATACTTCTGCCAGCTACAGCGTTGACTTGATCAAAGTCTCCTTGGTCAGCCCCTAGTAGCTGAAAATCCCCAGGGGCTCCTTAATCTCTTTGCTATTCTGTAGGAGTCTGGACAAGAGGATCAGTTACTGTAGATTAAGGACAGTCGACAGCAATCAAATCTGCTTGCCTGCTTTTTTTTTTTCTGATTTAAGTGCATACCCGATTTGGGCCGAGCTCACCTTGTCTCACCGGAGACCTCCCACCTAGTTCCTAGTTGTCTAGGCTTTGAGCCCATTCAGTGTTCCACTCAGAACTGACTCTTCTCCATGTCCGACATTTCCCTTCTCAAATTAAAGTGTTTTTTTTTTTCATTCCATACAATTTCCTTGGGGCTTTGGGTTTTTTTGTTTTTGTTGGTTTTTTGAGGTCTTACCATGCCGTATCTGCTAAGTCCCGAGTTCCACAGGGCAAGGTAAGTCTTTGTGCTCAAGTACCCTTCCCTCCAGGAAGAGGAAATGGACAGAACAATGAGAAATAGGGTTGTGCTAGTATAGACAGTGTTGGGGGGGGACATATGGAAATATGTTGGGGAAATAAGGTCATCTCATGTTGGTTTGGGCAGAGTTATGAGCAGGAAAGTCTTCAGAGAGAAATTTCTAGTACCATGAAGAATGGTTGGAGGTTAGTCCAAGGAGAAGTGAGGTTTAGGAAGCTACTGTTTTAGTGGTGGGGGGGGGGGACACTAAGATTGACTATGGGCATCTAGATAAGAAACCAACAGTGGGAAAGTACAACAAAGTGATGGAGAGAGAGATGGAAAATAGATACTGAAGTGGGTGTAGGAAGCAGGGCTTAAAGAGTAAAAGTGACTGTTAACTCCTGTGTGGTGATGGCACCGTTCGTGTCCACGACTATCCTGTGGGAAGGGTCATAAGCAATAGCCGGCAGAGAGAACTTCAGTAATAGATATTTCTAGTAGCAATACATGGCATTTATTCACTCAATCTGGCAAATGCCTAAAGAAGTTCACCAAATGCTTCAAGTTTAAGATTTATAATCCCACTGTGGAAACATGCATACATAAATCTTCTAAGATTGTGAAATGAAACAGTAAAGGATTGGCTATTAAAATGCAATGCATAAGGCTAGGCATGATGGTATATGGCTGCAATCCCAGCATTTGGGAGATTGAAGAAGGAGTGTCAGGAGTTCAAGGTTATCCTCTGCTACATAGGGAATTCAAGGCCGGGTAGAGCTACCCAAGACTGTCTCAAAAGTCTTTCTCAAAATGCAATGTGCAGTCAGAACTTTGTATCTTTAGTTTCTACATGCTGGGGTATAACCATTTGTATTGGTTTCTCATTGCTATGACGAGACACCTCATAGAATCAAACTGAGGGAGGGACTCTTTGTTTTGGCCTCAGTTTCAGAGGTTTTTCTCCATGGTCAGTTGGATCCACTGCTTTTTAGACTGAGCATGGGCAAAATCACTTTAGGGGAAGGACATAGAGCACAAAAGCTGCTCGTTTCACATTAACCGTGAAGCAGAGAGTGAGTGACCAGAAGAGTTCAAAGACAGGATACTCCCTTCTTCAAAGACAGATGCCAGAGAGCTCCTTCCATAACCTCCAGTTATGTCACCAAACTATGAGTTCATCAACAGATTATTGGATTGCTTGGATGGCTTAGGTCATGGCCTTCAAGTTCCAAACACCTCTCAACAAAATAGAACCACTAGTTGGGGGGATCAACACTTCAACAGTGTATCCTGGAACCACTCTTCTGTGAATATCAAGGGACAGCTGCATATTGAAGAACTCTTTTTTTTTTTTTTTTGGTTTTTCGAGACAGGGTTTCTTTGGGTAACAGCCCTGGCTGTCCTGGACTTGCTTTGTAGACCAGGCTGGCCTCGAACTCACAGCCATCCGCCTGCCTCTGCCTCCCGCGCGCTGGGACTAAAGGCACATGTGCGCCACCACTCCCGGCTGAGGAATTCGTACAAAAGGGACTTGTGGGCTGAGAGGGAAAGCGTGCTTTGCATAGCTGATGATCCAAGTATGATCTGATCCCTGGACTCTACACTAAAACCCAGATGTGGTAGCATGCATCTGCAATCCCGGTGCTCCTTTGGTGGGAAGGGAGATGGAAAGGTGGTAGGGAGATGGTAGCAGGAAAACTACCCAGAAGCTCACTGGCCAGCTAGCCTGGAGGCTATAGAACAGCAACAGGGACAAGAAGAGAATGTCTGCCTCAGCGGGGTGAGAGGTGAGGTCTGACTTCAACAGATGTTTTCAACACTGGAGTGCCACTGTATCTTCTTGCCCCCTCCCCCGCTCTGTGAATAGTTGCAATCCCATGATTCCATTCGCAGTTATTGCAATGCCATTCATTGCCTAGGCATGTGGTGACAATTCTGTTTTCTTTCTTTCTTTGTTTTTCTCTCTCTCTCTTTCTTTCTTTCTCTTAATTCCATTTTTCCCCTACTAAACTCCTCAGGATATCCATTGTATACACATTCTTTCCACTTCTAATTTTTAGATTTTTTTTTTTTAGCCATTTTGCTGTGTAGCCAAGACTGGCCTCAAAGTTATGATCCCCTTGCCTCAGCCTCCCAAAGACTGGGATGACACTTGTGCATTGTGGCATGTGTGTGTCTGTACCCACCACCTCTCTCTTTCTCCAGAAAACAAAACATTTTAAATTAGAAAAAAATAATTTGCCAGGCGGTGGTGGTGCATGCCTTTAATCCCAGGATTTGGGAGGCAGAGGCAGGCGGATCTTTGTGAGTTCGAGGCCAGCCTGGTCTACAAAGTGAGTCCAGGACAGCCAGGGCTACACAGAGAAACCCTGTCTTGAAAAACCAAAAAAAAAAAAAAAATTAAAAATTTTAAGAGACTTGATGCCATAAGTCAATGGTAGAGCACATTCTTAGCATGTGTAAGACACACACACACACACACACACACGTGCGCACACACACACACACACACTCACACACACACACGCGCACGCACACACACACTCACACACACACACTCACACACTCACACACACACACGCACACACACACACACACACTCACACACGCGCACACACACACGTGCGCGCACACACACACACTCACACACACATGTACACACACACACACACACACACACACATGCACACACACACACACTCATACACACAATCACTTTCCTACAGATGATTCCCAACCATGGGAATCCAAAGAAAGAAATGCTAGTACTTGTTATTCTAGCCTTTAAGCAGAAAGCAAAGTTTTAGGATGTGCTACTGACTCCTGGTCATTTAAATAGGAGAAGCTTTAAGAATAAATGTGGGACATTCTTTACATAAAGCTATGGAAACAGATTAGACTGTTTACCTAAAATAGAATAGCTATGTTTAGAAGCTTTTAGTCTAGCTTGACCTTGACATTTACATCAACACAGTCTTCTTTAAGGCTGATTATAAACCTCCATGCTCTACCTTTTGTCTCTAAACTCCATGGGCTTAACTGCTCTGCTACAACAGAATGACAATTGAATATAAATAGTGCACTTTCTGTGTCAGGATTTTAAAGCATTTGTCTTTGGCCAACAACTCTTTGAGTGTTACTTTACTAGTAATTACTGTAGGCATTAGTTGCTTTCCTCATTGCTGTGAAGAAACACCTGAAAAACATGGTTTGAGGAAGGAAGGGTTATTTTTGACTGTGCCACCAGGCCCAGCTCATTTTTTCACTTTTAACTTATTTTTTCTTTTATGTGTCTGCATGTGTTGCCTGGATGTATGTCTGCACACAATGCCTGTGCCTTGTGCTTGTGGAAGACACAAGAGCGTGCTGGATTCCCTGGAACTAGAGTTACGGATGCTTGTGAACCTGGGTCTTCTGCAGCAGCAGTTAGTGCTCTTAATGACGGTGCATGTACAGCTCCATCTTTTTTTTCTCACCCGTGTGACAGGGCCTCTCATTTTAGGGTGGGCATTCCCTCCTCAGTTAGATCTTTCTGGAAACAACATAGGTGTGCCTCTTAGGTAATACATTGAGTATCACTTTGAAGATTATCCCTCGAAGTATATTTTGTGCATCTACCCTCAAGACTGAGGGAACAATGGACCATCATTGATTCTTTTCTGGGCTTGGAAGAAGATTTGTAATCTAAAGTCATTCTGCCATTTAATAGCAAGCTCACATTTGCAAAATGGCCTTTAAATTATTTAAGCTAGTATGATTAAAATGGTCTTTATTCTTTCCAATTTCTTCCTAAATATAAATCTGACACTTCCTACAAGATTGAATGAACAGGGTACAAGAGAATGTACCTCAGTGGCTGGAGCACTTGCCCAGCATGCTTGAGGCTCTGGGTGCAATCTTTAATACTGAAAAAAGAAAAGCACTCCCATGAGTAACATCTAATATGTAAGGAGAGTTCCATATTCTGAAAGGAGAACTTTGGCTTGTGTTGTGGATTTTGTACAGTTTTGTATTGGCAAACAAAACAAAATAAAAAACCCCAAAACTGTACAAGCTCCAAATATCATCTAATAATATGCAATGCAGCTTATACACTAAAACTTGATTTTTAGATCAAGATTAGGCTTAAATTAGAATCTTAAAAATAAGCCAATTAAGCCAAAGGGGGAAATGGAAAATGATTCAGGATATATGATTGTTTTTTTTTTTTTTAAATGAGACAAGATCTCACTGTACAGCCCCGATGACCTGAAACTCTATATAGACTAAGCTGGTCTCAGACTCACAGAGATCTGCTTGCCTCTGCCTCCTAAGTGTTGTCAATAAGTGCTTTACCTTACGACAGCAGGCTCTTGTGTTTTGAAAGATTCATCACCCAGGGGCATCTTTGGAAAGCTTCCAGCTGCAAAAACTACAGGAAGATCCCAAAATGATGGTGTCTTTGTGTGTATTTTTTCACCTTTAGGTGCTCTGGCCCTTGGGGAGAAGTTAGAGATTGGCCTTAATGCCACATGTCAGGAAGGACATGGTGGTCTATACTATAACCTTAGCACTTGTGCAGGAGAATTAGGAGGATTCCAAATTTAAGGGCAGTTTGGGCTACCTAATGAGGCTCCATTTCAACAGCAACTGAAGAACAAAACAGCAGTGTGACCAAACAAAGCCCCTGTTATGTGTTTGACACCAAGAGAATTAAATAAAAACAGACATTTTAAAATGTCTTCAACCCAAGGAGTGGTGCATCTTCTGAAAGAAAACTTTTGGAATGTTAATTTTCACTTCTACACTACCATGATTTTCCAAAGCTTACTGAGAATCTTTTAAAAGAGTTTTAGAGAGTTGGGCGGTGGTGGTGCATACCTTCAATCCCAGCACTCAGGAGGCAGAGGCAGGGATATCTTTGTGTGTTTGAGGCCAACCTGATATACAAAGTGAGTTCCAGGACAACCAGGGTTACAAAAAAGAGAGACCTTGTCTCAAAACAAACAAACAAGCAATCAAACAAACAAAAAAGAGGATTAGACTTTATGTCACAATTTTTAAAAAGTGTAATCAGAGATGGAAATAATCAGAATGTGGGATAGAATTTTATGGAGTCTGCAGGAATTTGAAATAAAGTGTCAGATCAAATCTACTTTCAGTTGCTTTTGAAGGTCCAAGGAAATTGTTGGCATAAAATACTGAAAATACTGGGGCTGGAAAGATGAGTCAGTGGATCCACCCACTGGATCCATTTCTAGAGGCTCTGGGTTCAATTCGCAGCATCCACATGGCTGAAGAGCAAAAAAACCAAACCTTCATAGAAGTTAGTTATCTTGAATATTTGTCACAGGTATGGGAATCTGACTGGCAAAGCATCCCAGCACCTGCAAAAGAGCCTGGGACAGAAAGAACCACTGCTTCCTACCCATTCTCTCTTCCTGTCCTTTCATGAGACATTAATTTTCATAAATTCCTACCTGTCCCCCTCCCTACTCTTTTTAGAAAGGTCTGATGGGTTTCTATCTCCTAAAGATGAGACTCTAAATTTTTCCTTTTTGTTTTTCCAGACAGGATTTCTCTGTGTAGCCCTGGCTGTCCTGGAACTCCCTCTGTAGACCAGGCTGGCCTCAAACTCAGATCTGCCTGTGTCTGCCTCCCCAGTGCTGGGATTAAAGGCATGTACCACCATGCCAGGCCTAAAAAGACATTTTCTTATATTTTTTGGTTGTGAGCCTAGCCTTTAATGGCTGAGCCATCTCTCCAGCTCAAGACACTTTCTAAGAGTAGTAAAAACAGTTGTCTAAGCTCCAAATCTTTCTTTCTAGAGCTACTTTTTTTTTTTTTTGAGACAGAGTTTCTCTGTGTAGCTCTGGCTGTCCTGGAACTCACTCTGTAGACCAAAATGGCCTCAAACTCACAATGATCTGCCTGTCTCTGCCTCCTCAGTGCTGGGAATAAAGGTGTGCACCATCACAACTGGCCAAACTATTTTTTTCTTAAAGAGTGAAGAAGTAGGCAGTGCAAGGTGATACATGGTTGAATCTTCAGCCCTGGGAAGGCTGAGGCAGGGGGACTCCTGTGACTTTAGGCCAGATTGGGCTGCATAGGGAGTAGCAGGCCAACCAGAATGACATGAGCAAACCCCTGATAAACAAAAATCCAAGCAAGCAAACAAGGGAAGAAGCAGGCATTGATCATGAGGGGTTGGGGTGGGGTCAAAGTGGGTGTGTCCTTTTCTTTCTTTTTGGAGCACGTGCCTGTGCCCCCCTGGGTCTAATTCACCTTCGGTCTAATGTGAACTAACTCTCTCTTTGGTTTGGAAATCCCAGTTTTCTCCTGGTTTAGAATGCTACATACATGGCCAGGTAAACAAAGGGCAGCAGATCTGCCTAAGCAGGTGTGACATCCCCAGCTTGTCAGCAGATGCATCCATTCCCTGGCATCTCTCAGCTCAGCCAAACTTGATGTGGACATTATCAGCCCCAGTGCCCATAGAGGGAGTGGGGTGTGACAACTCATTTGTTACTTAAATCCTGTTATTTGCCTTGCACCTTCTAAATGGAGCGTTTTTGATTATTGCGTACTGTGTCCTGCATTTCCATGGGGTCGTTGGTGCTGAAATAATTGTCTTATATGGTGTTTGTGATTCGAGACCTCAGAAAGCCAAGATTAATTTCAGTTTTCTTTTACAAGACTGTCTCTCAGGGAACAAGGTCAGGTTTCCCCTTTCCTCAGGATGGCTAGTAATTTCTCAGCTTACGGGGTGTTGCTGACTGGAGTTGTAGTGCTCTAGGGGGTGGGTTTCATTACATGTTTGTTCTGGAAGGGTTTGGCAATCTCTGGCTCCCCAGAAAGGAAGATAAGCAAGAAGGCTTGGGAGATGTAGAAATGACACCACACCTAGAGACTTGCCTTGTCTTGACCAATGGGCCTTTCTAAGATTTCAGCAGAATTGGGAGGATTAAGAGTGACGTAGCCAGGATGGTCAGGTGGGTGGTTCTCCTTTGGGATCTCTCTCTACACTTTCAGTACTGTGTGTCTGAGTCACCTCTTACCCTCAGTTGTCATCAGGAGGCTGAGCCAGGAAGCTAGTGTGTGAGAGGTGGGCCAGGGTTACAACATGAGTCACCCTGTCAAAAGCCTGAGAGTAGGACATGAAGGGGGCACGCTTGTGGTCCAAGCCCTTGGGAAGGAGATGCAGGAAATTCAGTTGATCGTGGTCATCCTCAGCTGCACAGTGAGGTAGAGACCAGCTTGGGCTATGTGAGCCTGTCTCATGAAAACAAAGGCCCAAATGAACACGTAAACAAATGAAGGAAGGAAGAGGAGGAGCAGGAGGAGGAAGAACAAGAGAGGAGGAGGGGGAGAATAGCAGGAGGAGGAACAAGGGGAGGAGCAGGGGGAAGAGCAGCAGGAGGAAGAACAAGAGGGGAGAAGGAGGGGGAGAATAGCAGGAGGAGGAACAAGGGGAGGAGTAGGGGGAAGAGCAGCAGGAGGAAGTACCTACCTGTTTGTGAAGACAGTTTGTAGAAGCCTGTGCTGATGATCTAGCAAATGGGAGAGACACTTTCTGCTCAATTTGAGTGGTGGTCCATTAATGACAAGAAAGATCCTCATGGCTGACAAGTAAAAACAATGCAAAATAAATAAATAAATTCTGGCCCAAAAGGATATTTTATCAATCTGACAGTCTTTTTGGCAGGACCTTGTCCTAGAGAGCAATAGCCTACCTAAAACATATGAGCTTTCTGCCCTTCAAAATCAGGGACAAGATACAAGACTGAGAGAACTACAAAACACATCTCCCAATTATGATGATGACCACCATTCGTAAGACATTTTTTTGGTCCAGATCCTATTCTGTATGTACTATGCATGTGGTAACTCATCTGATGCCTGAACAGCATTACAACATTGGTACTGGAAGAAAGCCCAACTGGGAATGCAAGGCAGAGGGCATTCATGAATTGCCCACGGCCACAGAGCTGTAAATGATAGCACTGAGATTCAGCGCAGCCAGTTTGGAAACAGGGTCCTCTTTTTTCTCCTTACTCACTACAGGACACTATAGTGAAGCCAGGAGCCCTTTCCCTCCTTAGTGGGACCCATGCTAACAGTATATTTTAGCACTAGGGCGACTTCCCCTTAAGTGGCACACATGCCCTCTCCTAGAGTGTAAGATAGTGCCAAATGGCTTGCCCCAGAACCCTGATTCCTGACCACTCTTATTTTGACCCACCAATGAAATAGAACTACAGGGCTAGGGTGGAGCCATGGTTGGTAGTCGCAGGATCACAGTTGTGTGTTATGGATGGCCATGGCATCGTTCTTCAGATGTCCCACCCGCTCTGAAGGGCTCCACTTAGCGTGTACTGCTAGGATGGTGTCCCTGTTTTAACACCTTGGTTCATTGTTCTATGCCCTATGTTGAGGTCATGCCAGTCGGTTCACCCCAAAATGTAGGAACGAAGCGAGTGCTCTGGCAAGGAAAAATCAGAAGGGAGGCTGGCCAGAGGACTCTCAGCTGTCCCTGGGCTCTGCTTTGTCAATGTAGATTTAGAATTTCCAACAGGAAGTTCTGATGGCTCTGAGGTAGGTCCTAACGAAGACTCAAAATGCTTGTGCCACAGACAGGGAAGCTAAGAGCTGGGCGGAGAGTCCCCAAACTGCAGGTGAGGCCTAATTTACTAGCCAGTTGTCCCGTGTGTTGACCTTTACCTGTGTGAGTTAGAGAAAACACTCTGTATTTTTACGTAGAAAGAGAATCACAAAATGTCCTGAAGGACCTGATGGGTGTTATCTAGGGAGGACTGTTAGAATACACAGAGGCATCCTGCCAGGGAACTGGTACCTCTTCTACTGCCTGGAGGGCAGGGAACTGAGGCCCCATAAGACTTTCTGTTGTGGCCAGATGCAGAGATCAGAAGTGGTTAATGCTGGGTTGGCCTCTCCACACTGAGAAGTCAGACTTTGGACTACAGGATGTATGCTGAAGCAGAAAAAAACCCCACATCTCCAGGAAGTATGTGCTGCTCATGAGTGGTCTGAAAATGTGGGAATCCCTCATCTCACCTTCCAATGCTTACCAGGAGTCTCGATTCCTAGACAGACCCTCATCTACATGTAGGTCTGGAAGTTTCAATTCTTTTTGTGTGTGTGTATGTGCAAACTTTCCATACATTGTTGGTTTAAGAAAGAAAAGCCTGCAGAGAATGCACGGCTAAGGACAATCAAGGAAAGATTTGTTTCAAATCCCAGGTCTCCAGTCAGCTGTGTTGCCCAATATAAAGTAATTCAGTGTGTTGGTGTAGTGTGTTCTATTAGACAGTGTCTTTTTTTTTTTCTTTGTTTTGGTTTTTCGAGATAGGGTTTCCTCTGTGTAACAGAGACTTAGGTGTCTTGGACTCACTCGACCTCACAGAGATCTGCTTTGCTCTGCCTCCTGAGTATTGGGATTAAACACATGCGCCACCAAGCTTGGCTTGGATAGTGTATTTTAAGAACAGTCCAGGGTCTGGAAGTTAACCCAGACAGCAGGGTAAGTCTGGCTGCTACTGCTTCCTGGTACTGTGGGAGAAGGTTACAGCATCGAGAGACCCTGCACTCTAAGTCCCATGGAGTGATGCGAAGAGCTCCGTTACCTATGCGTGTGCACACAGCGCAGGCAGGAAAGCTGCTTTTTGGTAATGGACTAGCAAGGATTGGTCAGCCTTCTAGATTGTTGGTATCAAATATGCTTGAGGAATGGCCTGGGCAGCCTCTTTCCTAATCCTCTCTGTTGTGTCTCTGTCCTTCCTAGACCTAGGGGGAATGGTGGTAACGATGAAACACTTTGTTTTTCATTTAAAGTTAAGATCTCATGTAGCCCAGGAGGACTTCTAAGTTGCTATGCAGCTGAGGATGCGTGTGAAAGACTGACCCTCCTGCCTCTGTTTGAGTGATACAGTCCATCATGGCAGACATCGTGCCATCATGGCATCATATCATCATGGTGACCGAAGTGTGAGGTGGCTGGTCACATTCATCTACTGTCGGGAAGCAGAGAGACCAATGCTGGTGCTCCTTCTTCTTATTCAGTCCATGGTTCCAGGCCAGGGGATGGTGCAGGCCATATTCACAGTAGCCTTCTGACTCCAGTTAAGTGTCTTTGGAAACACCCCCACAGACACACTCAGAAGCATGTTTCTTGGGAGTGTCTGGGTCTAATCAAGTTAACTATGAAGACTGACTATTACAGTTGGATGCTAATTTATATCCAGAAACTATTCTTGACTGAAACTAAGTTCTCCTGTCTGAGAAGTCCCCCGAAAGCAGTGCTGAGTGGCAGGAAGGAAAGGGAGAGGTGTAATGAGGTTCCCTCCTGCTTTCCTCACCTCCTGTGTTGAGTGGCCAGATTTTTTTATCATCTTGGTTGTTCTTGTGTGGGGTATGCACCAGAGAAGACCGCATGGACATGGGTTTACACCAACAGAAGGTCTTTCTTAGCCAGCCGGCAACTACACTGGGTGTTCAGGATCCCAGTATAGCCCTGAGATTTTCTCAGGGTGAGATTTTAAGCACAAAAACCATGTCCTGGGTTGACATACTTTGGTTAACAAGAACAGTTTGCCAGAAGAGGAACTACAGAAGCTGAAGAGCAAGGTTAGTTCATTTGGAGACTTTCCTAGAACTATGTGGACTTTGGTGGCTTAGGCCTTTGTTTTGGTTTTGACAGGTGGTGCTGTCTATGTGCTGAGGTTTACGGCCTGAATGGCACTTCCATCATGGACTCAGTTGGTTCTAAGGCCTGGGGCCCTGTTACAGTCCCCAGGTGACTTGGAAGAAACTAAGCAAACTTGGAATGTTGAATAGAGTTTCTGGTGCCTCCTCTTCCATCATATCAAACAAAGCAACCATACACAGAACGAAAGAAGCCATAAGGTAGCAGGACTCTAAAATCTGACCCATTTCTTTCTGTTAAACTGAAGACAGGGGTCAATAAAGACAGACTCGATGTCATGGTTCAGATCTTGCATTCTCATAAAAGGTTCATGTGTTGAAGAACTGGTCCCCAGTGGATGAGTTCAGTTCTTGTGAGGCAGTTAAATCATGTCAGCTCCGACGTACACAATTCTTATTTGATGGCAGTATCTAGAGGGGATAGAAGTTTTCGGAGAAGCAGAATACTGTGCCACTGAGGTCTGCACTACAGAAAGGTATATTTTGTCCCAAGACTTTTCTCTCTCTCCCTTTTACTTTCTGTCCTTCTCTCTCTCTCTCCTTCAGTCTCTCTTGTTCACTCTGAGCTGCCTTGCTCATTGTAGGTTGTTCCCCACCATACCTATCACACATGAACTATCGGAAAAAGAGTAAAGGGAATACTTCGTCCTCAGTGTTTCCTAAGTGGGCAGCTAAATGAACCTTTTAAATTCTGTGTATAAGTTGTGACCTTTCTATTACTGGCTAAACAATGACACAATCCTGTGGGTTCTTAGAATCGCTTCTGGTTTGAGTATGGTGACTGACCATGACTAAATGCAGCGGGTTCCAGGGGCATGGCTGTAGCTTTCAGTAGGGAATCCCTGGCACCTGATGGAAGAGATCAGATTTGCTACAGAGCAGCTGATGTCTGGAGATAATGAGAGAATGGGACAAAGTGGTTAGAGGGAGATAAGACAATGTAGACCAATTCTGTTTGAATCCAGAAGAAGCTCTGAAAAATAGTTATGTACCTCATATTTTTGTTTACTTTATCAGCAAAAGGAGCTACAGTCTAATAAAGGAGAAGGCAGTTGGGGCCATACTGTCTGTTGGGGATAAATGACCACAGGCTTGAGTGGACATTGAGTGACAGGGAAGGAGGAAATAATGATCAGTCAGTCTGGCCCCTGACGCATCAGTGCTGTCTCTGTGTGGCTGCAAGCACACTTAGACTCTTCTCAGATGTCCACTGATCTCACCTGATCTTTAAAGATTATCTGTAGACATGGCAGCTGTCTGACTGATGTGGGGTCCTCAGGAGCCACAAGTCAAGAATCCTGTGAAAGGGCCACAAGAATAGTTTATTAAAATTTAACTAATTTATTTTTATGTGTTTTGCCAGCATGCATGTCTGTGATCTGTGTGCATGAAGTGCCCATGAGGGCCAGATGGTATCAGATCCTCTAGAACTGTAATCCTTTGAGTTATAGATGATTTTTACAATTTTACGATTCCTTCCTTCCTTCCTTCCTTCCTTCCTTCCTTTCTTTCTTTCTTTCTTTCTTTCTTTCTTTCTTTCTTTCTTTCCTCTCTCTCTCTTCTTTCCTTCCTTCCTTCCTTCCTTTCTTTCCTCCCTCCCTCCCTTTTTCTTTCTGAGACAGAAACATGCTGGTACAGCCAGTGGACAATCAAGTAGGTGTGGCATGGCACTGTGACCAGGAGAACACTGGTACTTGGGAGTAGGACGGTTGTCTCATTCTGTTCCTTTCTTTAATCTGCCTGCTTCTTTGGCCTCAGTGACACCCAATCTTTTCTACTTTTCTGTACTGTTCTGGTTCCTGCTTCTAGTCTTTGTTTTTCTTAACTTTCTTATTCTCATCTCTTAATGTTCTCAGGGCCCCGACTTTAGCCTGCACCTCTTCTCAGTGTGGAATCTGCCATTTTGGAGTGATGTTTTTGTGCACTGTGTAAAGATTGCCATTGTGTTGTTCAAACGCTGATTTTTGTACAGACGGAGATCTGATTGTCATTTCTATGAAGCATCCCCTGCCTCAATATTTTGTAAACACTCCTCCACCTTCTGATTGATTAAATAAAGTTCTGAATGTCCTATAGCAAGGGCAGGAGGGAGGAGGCAGGTTTCCTGGCTGAAAGACAGGGTCTTACAGAGGAACTGGAGATGTGATAGTACCCAGCTGGACACAGAGAAGGAAGTAAGGAGTAAGGAAGGGACTAAGAGACTAAGAATGAAAGGTAAGTGGACACCTGGTCAGACGTAGGCCAGGCTAGCATTGCCAGGTTAGAATAGCTGAGAATCTGCCCAGCTATAGTGTCCGAGCTAATGATAAATATAATAAGTCTCTGTTATCATTTGGGAGCTGGGGATGGCATACAAAGAGCCAACAGTTACACTGCCCTATTCATTTACCCTTTCCCACGCGGTCTTGATGGCTAATAACACTAATCCACATGCTTAGTCCAAACCTGGCTAACATGTTATACGAAGTAGCTTATGGGGTATGTACACTTGGAAGGTCTAATGGCGTCTCAAACGCCACCCTCATAAACTGAGACCAAACAGTACGTGTTTCCTCTCATGTTTTGATTGAACTTTATTCATTCATTATTTATTTCAATCAAGTGTGAGATCTGGAGTCACCACTGCGTTGGCCTAGCTAGGCTAGCCAAATCTACCCTCTCAGCTTGTTCTCCATCTCCCTGGCCTCCACCTTATCACACAGCTTGATATTTCCACGTAGCTTGTCTCTGTACTAACAATAGTCTACCTAAGAAAGGCAGTATTTGCTGGGTGTGGTGGTGCACACCTTTAGTCCCAGCACTAAGGAGGCAGAGGCAGCCAGATCTCTCTGAGTTCAAGGCCAGCCTGGTCTACAGAATGAGTTTCAGGACAGCCAGGGCTACACAGAGAAACGATGTCTCAAAAACAAACAAACAAACAAACAAACAAAAGGCAGAATTCATGACACTTCAGGACTGACAATACACAAGTCATGAAACCCCTTGTGTCTTTTTCTCTACCACTGTCAGTCTGGTCCTCTGCCCTATCTCTCCAATCTCCCAGCCTACCGATTTACCTGCAGTGCCATGCCTTTGTCTCTTGGCAAGTGCCCTTCTTGCTCTGGAAAGGAAGGTTAATGGGTGTCTGGTTCTGCCAGGTTCAAGCCATACGTGAATTTTTTTTTTTCAAGACAAGTTTTCCTGTATCAGAAATCTTTTTCCACTTTGGTCCCCAGAATCTGCAAAGACACGGTGAGTGGTGAACATGGTAGAAATGAACAGAAATTCTTTACACGAAGTGGCCTCTCTGCTCCAGTTGGTGACTTTTAAAGTCACCGCTCCCTTGTGGCTTCGGTGTGGGTCATCTCCCCACTGTGCAGGTGAAGGGCAGCGGGGTGGCTGGTTGTCTGCAGGCTGAGCTGGGTGGTTGCCCGCGCGCCTGCGCCTCTGCTGCTCCAGTCCTGGGGCGTCTCTTTGCGCGTGTGTCTGGAGAGAAGAGGCTTGGGTGACAGGCCAGGGGTTGGGGGAAGAGTTAGCCTGCCCGAGTAGCAGTCTCACTCCCTGATTTCTTAGCGGCCGGACCGAGACCGCCTCCGCAGGAGGCTGGCCCATCTTCCTACTTCACCCAGCCTGGCCGACTGGTCGTCACCCCCTCCAGTGAGTTGCGGAGGCTGGTGCGCCCGGCAGAGCGGCGAGCTGTCCCCGGCGGTTCTGTCCTCCCACGGGCTCCGTGTGAGTGAGTGCGTTTGCGCGCAGTGGGTGTCCCTGGGATTCCGCGTCGGTTCCGAGAGAACTCTGGGCGGGGAGCCGCGTGTCCGTCCTAGGCGAGTCTGCGTTGCGATGCGGCTGCTCCCCGAGGCAGGGGCTCCAAGGCCGGGATTCCCCAGTTCGGCGTGCAGCCACGGGTGGAGTTCCCCGGGAAGGCGCTGGGGTGAGCGGGCGGAGCCCAAGACCCGGCTTTGCAAGCCACTGGCAGGCCGGGAATCTGCGAGCGAGTTCGGTCCGGGACAGTCCTGGGAGATGCGGTGGCCACCACCCACCCCTCGGTCAGCTCCTCCGCTTCTCTCTCGTATCGTTTTTCTTTTCGCCGCAGCACCACCGAAGCTCAGAACGAAACCCAACGCAGGGGAGCTCCAATCCCTTCCACCTGGTACACGTCGCCGCGGGGAGGGAGGAACGTAGTGTTCCCCAAGATTAGGGAGGGGGGCTTACGGGGGGGGCACACCTGTGTTGGCGCTGGCTGAATTCAAGCCGAGTGCTGGATCGTAGGAGCAGTTCCAGTGTGAACTCTTTCTCTTGTGTGTGTGTATGTGTGTGTGTGTGTGTGTGTGTGTGTGTGTGTGTGTGCGCGCATGTGTGTTCGTGCAGGCATTCACACACCTCAGGGGCCACGTTCTTGGGGTACATTTGGGAAATAGCACACCTCCCCGCCAGCGCGCCTGGGCTGAGCCTCTTTGGTGGACTCCTCCCGCGCGCTGTGCCAGCGTACCGGCGTCTCTTTGTTTGGTTGTGGCTTCACCCAGCCATCTGCAAAGCAAACCGATTTTTCGGTTTCGCCCTGGGACTTAAACGCCGGCCACAGCCTCGAATGCCCTCGTTACTTGTAATTGAATAGTTCTTTCCGGCAAGGGGCTATTTTTAGTGTAGAGGATAACCAGGCAAGCATGTTGACCTCCCTCCCACCCCCGGCTGCCTTTGGCCTTGAATAAAGTAGGTGTCTGATAGAGTAGACGAATTCACATCTCGTCGCGCACACGTGCCAGCGTTCAAGTGTGCGCACACATTTCTACACGTAGTTTTCTTTGTACCACTTAAAATTGCCTTTTAAAATTTGAAGCCGGGAATGCATTGTGCGTTTGTAAAAGAAAAAAAAAAACTTTCCTTTGTTCTTTGGGAATCTTCTATTTTGAGTCATGGAGTAGGAGTTCCAAAAGGTTGTAATTAGTTCATTCGAATAAAAGACACTGCCTCTGAGTCAGAGCTGCAGGGTTGCTAATTATTAGCATATAATAAAAGCAAATGCACTGTTTAAGGCAAAAGGGGCGGGGCGAGGGCAGGCCCTCCACAGACAATCAGCGAGAGTCTCCACGGACTGCCTGCTGCTCATTGTTCCGGGACTTGAGTGAGGCTACAGCCTCTGTGGGTTCCTCTGGCAGAGTTCAGCTCCTGGCTAGCACTTCAGTCCCAATGGGGACCACGCGGTTACCTAACGCTAGCCCCCGGGCGCCAGGACGCCTGACCCAGTAGCAGCCATCCTTCCCTGACCATCCATTCTCTGCTTTGCAGGTTGGCATCTTCACGACCCAGTGTGTCACAAGCCTTGCGGTGGGCACCAAACACCCCTGGGACCACAAAGCCGGATGTCGTTCGGACAATAGCGCTAAGTGACCTCCAACACCGGGCACAGGGCGCTCTAGATTCTGGCCACCGTCTGAGAGGCGGCGGCCGAGGGGATGAGCACCGGACGCTCAGAGCGCCTGCCGCGAGCTATCCCAGGGAGGAGGACACCGAGCAGGGCTCCTCGGAGGACCGCGCGGACTTTCACCTCCCCCGGCGCGAGGTGGCAAAACCTGCCTGTTGTGCCTCCAGTGAAGATGCTCTGGGCACCTCCCTGCTGCTGAGATGTTCTGCTACGAGGCTCTGCCATCCCCAGCCCGGATCTCAGGTGGGCACAACTGAGTGGGACCGGATTCAGCCACTCGTGTAGGTGGATGAAAAGTGCCGGAGGTCTTGTATGGGATCAGCGATCAGATTTTAAGAGCCATGGACGAAGGGACTGCGCAGCCCCGGGTCCTAGAGCAGCTGGAGGCTTCTGCCTCGGGAGGAGCTGTCCAGGAGAAGAGTGAGTCAGAGGCCTTTAGGTCTAAGAGTTTACCGGTCCTGCACGGCGCCTCCTACTGGCAGAGTCTCGGTGCTGGGAATGCAGATGTCAAACTGGCCTTGGGTTGCACTGAAGCTTTGGGTCAAGGAAGGAGCTTGACAGTGTCTAGTCCTTCTGCCCCACCCACTTCGGCAGGGACCACAGCGGAACTCATGGACTGTAACCACAAGATGGACCCCAGCAAAACGGTGTCAGTGTCTTCTACTCTGGCCACACTCCAGGAGAGAAGGTGTCTCTACGTGGTCCTTACGGATTCTCGCTGCTTCCTAGTGTGCATGTGCTTTTTGACCTTCATCCAGGCGTTAATGGTCTCTGGGTACCTGAGCAGCGTCATCACTACCATTGAAAGGCGCTATAGCCTGAAGAGTTCTGAGTCGGGGCTGCTGGTCAGCTGCTTTGACATAGGAAACCTGGTGGTGGTAGTGTTCGTCAGCTACTTCGGTGGCCGTGGGCGAAGGCCCCTATGGCTGGCGGTGGGCGGACTTCTTATCGCTGTAGGGGCTGCGCTCTTCGCCTTACCTCACTTTATATCACCTCCCCACCAAATCCAAGAGTTGAACGCTTCGGCCTCCAATGATGGCCTTTGTCAGAATGGCAACTCCACGGTCCCGTTAGAGCCTCCTCCCTGTCCCAAGGACTCGGGAGGAAATAGTCACTGGGTCTATGTGAGTTTGTTCATTTGTGCACAGGTTCTCATTGGAATGGGCTCCACACCGATTTACACCCTGGGACCAACGTATTTAGATGACAATGTCAAGAAAGACAATGCATCCTTGTACCTAGGTAAGACTTGCTATTTTCAGGTGTGTAGTTGGCTCACAGAGACATTCCTTCTCTACAAAGGAGCATGATCTTTTGTAATTTCAGATATATTAGGTGTTATGGTTTACTCCTTTTAAGTTCTATTTTTGGTGTGATATGTTTTCAGTTTGGGGTAAAAGAGTTCTTCAACCTAATTTTTAGAAGCACTTCACATTTGTCTTTTCTCACCCAATACAAACTCTCAACAATAGGATAGGATAGGATAGGATAGGATAGGATAGGATAGGATAGGATAGGATAGGATAGGGCCTTTTTCTCTTGTTGTCCATCTTTGGGAAATCTATAATTTGTCCAGTTTATCTTCTAAGAGCCATCCTTCCTAGAAGAGGCCAGACAGGAAGAGAGCTCACCAGTAGTTTTGAGTCATTGCTTTCCTTTCTTACCTCTTTTTCTCATCTCCAATAGTAGATAATGGGGTAGCTAGACCACATATGCAGTATCACTTCCATCCCTGTTTTCTGAACATGTCTGTGTCACCCAACACCAATAAATCCCGAAGAACAGCAGAGGAGTAAGTTATGTCCACCCCTGAAGGAGCAATAGAAGTGGTTATGAGGTTCAGCCAAGGCTGTTTTCACTGTGCTTGGAAGACCTCAGTGACTGAGATTTGGAGACTTCATTACTGTCTTCTGAAGAACATAGGCTCTGGGGTTTAGTTCCTTGACTTGCATCTAAGAGCATCAGCGGACAGAGGTGCTCAGTAAACGTTCAGGGTACCCGTGGGAGGTCAGGCGGGTAGGGGACAAAGCGAATTTGTTTCTGAGAAGCAAGTTTGATGGTTGTCAGTGTCTTTCTGTAGTTAGTAACTGCTCCTTCAAAAGTGTACTAAAAGATGGACTTGAATCCCTGGAAAGGATCAGTGTTATACTGAGTGATCTGTTTTTCCATTTCTCTACTGGAAGTCCACCCAAACATTTAAAATACCTAAAAATGTAGTGTGTGTGTGTGTGTGTGTGTGTGTGTGTGTATACACTTGGGTGTTGCTTCTTGGGTCTTTTTTTTTTCTTTTCCTGAGACAGGGTTCCTGGCCTAGAACTCACCAAGTGGCTTGGCTAGCTGGCCATCATAAAAGTTCTTACTTTTATTTAGCAACTTCTTAGCTAGTAGGAGCCTTGATATGTGAATAAGGTTTTCAAAGAGAATGGAAAAGACAGTCAATGTAGGAGGACTATATGTTGTCCCCAGTGCGCACACTGCCCTTAAAAAGCCTCTGAATTGTTTCCAGCAACCGGCCCAATGCAGTGTTTATAATTTAACTTTCTTATTAAATATAAGCACAAAATATTCCCTGTAGATAAAGGAGACTAATTACTGTGCCTCAATGTCTTCAAACACTTAAAGTGGAAAACTCTAACAACTGTATAATAAATATCAATATACCCACTCACTAGACTTAATAATTCCTCATTTTATCAGGCTTGTGGGGTGGCCCACACCTGTGATTCCAGCACTTGGGAGGCTGAGGTAAGAGGGTGCTATGAATTTAAGTCACCTTGGGCTATATGGTGAGTACTAGGCCAACCAGGGCTACATAGTGAGATTATCTGCACCTTCCCCCCACCCACAATGTGTATGTATAGTTGACATGCAGAGCAAAGCTAAGTGTGTAGGTACCACTAAACCTCAGCAGGTCTCTTCTAGAAATAAGGGTATTTCGGGATTGGAGTGTAGCTAAGTACATGGAGGATAGCCTGAATTTGCTGTCCAGGACTACCAATAAATAGATAAACAAACAGGGAAACCAATAAATCCATTCTTTTCCATACCGGCAGATGTGCCCACACGCTAAGAAAGCTATGAACCATTACGTAATCTCATCAAATACCTTTCCAAATTCAAATTTCAATTGCCACCCAAATTCTTTTGTAACTACTAATGTTAAAATCAAGAATTCCTCAAAAGTCACTTAATTGCATTTGGCCATTTGCCATTGTAGCTTTCATAATGCAGAACAGTGTCTCAAGGTGTGTGTGTGTGTGTGTGTGTGTGTGTGTGTGTGTGTAGTGAGTAGTGACAGTGAAGCGCCTCATGCCATTTTTTTTTTTCACAAAACTGGGATTCTAAATTACCTATCTCCCTCCCCTCCTTTCTGACCCTCCTAGTCACTTTCCACTAAACAGCAACAACAAACCTAACTCCAGATAGCCCCTTAGAAATTGTGGACAGGATAAAATATCCAAAGTAACATTAAAACCATCACTATAATGGCGGGGGGGGGGAGAGATGCAATGTATATCTTCTTCTCCGTCAGGCTCTATGTTAGCATTCTGGTAGCTTTTACTGAAGAAGAAACAACGGCATAGATTGGATAATAGGGCCTCTACCTGCTAACATCCTGTTACCTGTTACATTAGTAACAAGTTGGATGGGCAGCTAGACCATGATTTGTTAGTATATCTCAGAGATGGATGTATGCATATATGTGCTACTATGTTGGCAAAAAAATTATAAACCACAGGGAAAGGAGAAAAAATGGACAACCAATGGGGGTAGAAAGAAATGATGCATTTCTAGAATAGAGGGTCATTGGTGGGGCTGGCAGGATGGTTTAGTAGTTAAAGGCACTTGTTGCCAAGTCTGATGACCTGGGTTTGATCCCTGTGACTTGTAGAAGGAGAATAGTCACTTTTGAAAGTTGTCATCTGACTTCCTCGCACATGTTGTGCCACATGCTTTGTCTCCCCACAACGTAAATGACGTGCCATAAAATTCTTTTGAAAGCTACTGGTGCACTTGGGTGACATTCATGATAGATGATGATTGGGATGGGCTGGCTGCCTGTTGAGCAAGTGCAGGCACCAGCCAGCTTTGCTGCATTCCCGGTGCGTCCAGTTAACCATCAGCCCCTACTCACATGTCTGGAAGGATTGGAGTTGGCCCGAACCATCTAGACAGAGCACTAGAATAGGAAGCAATGGCCTGTATTCTATCCTGATGACTGCTCTGGGGCATTTTCACAAACCCTTTCACTTCTCCCAGATTCTATTTCCAATGGGATTATGACAGTTTTCCCTCTGTAATATTTCACAGACTAAGTAGGACTTCGTGTCTATAAGAGTTCTGTAAACCGTATGGGTGGTACTTCATGTCAAAGCAGAATTTGAGCTCATCTATGACCATGGACAGTACTGTATGCGTCTTCTTTAATAATCAGAAAGAGGAAAGAAATATTGTACAAGAAATCAAAGGATTGTGTAGGAAATCACTCCCTCAAAACTGAACACAGGAAAGTCTTGATGAGCATTTCAGCAATGCTATTTCCTAATTACATTTTATGAGGACTCAAAGTCTTGGCATCAGAAGATTCTGCATGTCAATCTTGGATGACTATCTTCCTTTAATATACGTCACTGAGTGGACTTGTGGCTTGTGCGACACAGCACAGGCTCTTTAAGTGTGAGGGGTTTTGGGTGGCCCAGTTTCAGTACTATGCGTCTTTTGTTTATGTGGACCACACTCTGAGAAAATGGACATTCTAATAGTGACAGAGTTCAACAGACTTACCTCTCCAGCCCCAAGCATCTTGCAGCAACCTGGGAACCAGGAAGGAGCCAGGCTGAGAGTTTATTTCCTGGGTGTGTCCTAGCTCCCAAAAAACAGGAGGAGGAGGCACATTAATGCCCCTGTCTGTCTTGAAGAGAAGGAGAAGCGAGAGTCAAGAAAGGAAGCATTGGAATAGGAATGAGTTTTCCCTGAAGATATTTGAGTAGTTTTAAAATTCTGCTTTAAATTTGCGTGTTCTCTAATATGTTTGTCTTTGTAAGCCATCTAAAATCTTTTTGGAAGTAGGCTCTGTGTAAATCTTGAGTAAATGGGGAAAAAAAATCTCCACTGAAAATGAATGAGGGAGAGAATGAGTATTAGGGAATTTCAGGAAACAAATTCAGGCTCATGGAGAAAATCCACTAGAACAGTGTGGGGCAGCTGGGGGTAAGGGGCAGGCAGGAGTCCCTGGGAAGGAGACTGGGCAAGAGCTCCCTACATACCTGGAGCAGCTAGTTTGTGTTAGATCACACATGTCTTCTGTATGTCTCTCGGGGAATGGACTTGTCTACTGTGCTGGTATGCTGGTATGTTTACTGAGTGGACTTGTGGCTTGTGCAACACAGAAAAGGCTCTTTAAGTGTGAGAGGTTTTGGACCTCTAAGGCAAGTTATCCGTCCGGGAGGCTGAGAAGCAAAGGACTTCAGGGTCCAAAAAACAGCATGAGATTCTTTGATCTTAGTGGAGAAGTCTGTCGTTGGCTGCATGCTAACTTTTTTCAGCCCACCTGCTGGTAAAGAGAGTGGTCTTTTTAGATTTGAATTTCTGGTAGACATGTGGGTGATGCTGTTGAAGTCGGTCTGGTTGAGCATGCAGAATCAACTGCGCAGCACAACTCAGTTGGGAAGTTTTGTTTGGAGCTTGGGGTTGGAGCCGCCACAGTAAAGCCAGCCACTGTTTGAGGTTCTTTCATATTTTGAAGAACACCACAGTTTCTTCTTTTGTTTCCAAAAGCAATATGTCAGTTTGGGGTACTTCCTGTGTTTTGGAGACTTCTCAGAATCGCACAGTTGTGTGAAACCATGATGACAGAAGGGTTCATCAAGAGAACCAACTTGGAACAAATGCTGTTCCTCTTCAAATTTTTTTAATTTTTATTTTTTGAGAGTATAATGTAATTACATCCTTTCTCCCTTCCCTTTCCTTCCTCTAAACTCTCCTTTGCTCTTTCGAATTCATGGAGTTTTAAAATTGTTGTTACGTGTGTGCATGTCCCTAAATGCACAAATACAACATGCTCAGTTCGACGGTGCCTCTTGTATGTCAGAAGCAAGGCAAGTAGCCCTTCCTCTCTCCTTCTCACTCACAGAGGGTGTGTGCATAGTTGCGTTTCCCTCTGTGGGTGAGACTCCTAGTGTAAGACGCCTGCCAGACTGCAGCTGCAGGTGGGGATTACCAGCACACCCACATCTCACGCCTGCTTCTTTCCTGTCTTTTGTCTGCTTTAGTTTTCCGAGACAAGGTCTCTTGTGGCTAAGGATGGATGGTCTTAAACTCCTGATCCTTTTGTCGTACCTCCCAAGTGCTGGATTGCAGGTATAATCTGTCTGGCTGGGTTCTTTCTTTCTTTCTTTCTTTCTTTCTTTCTTTCTTTCTTTCTTTCTTTCTTTCTTTCTTTCTTTCTTTCTTGATAATCTAGCAACTATTACAGTGCATTGAATGTGGGGCAGACAAATATGAGGTCTGTATTTTGCGAGGTTTTGGACAATGAAGGACAGACAGTATAGAGTGCTCAGATAGGAAGCGAGATGTGTTGGCCCCTTGTAGAGATTCTTGTCAGTACTATAGGATTTAAGCCAAGACATGATTTAGGGTTCATCCCATCCAGTTCCATTTGTAAAAAATTATTATTCAATGGGCAAAACAACAAAGCTTCCAAAGATTAAAATATTAGTGCTATGAACAGTGTGCTGTTTCCTCAACACCGTCCAACAACCCCATTCCTGGTGTATGCTTAAAACAAACAAAAAATTTCAATTGGAAGCAATGTTTACAAATATTTGTAAACTCTTGTTTACAGCAGCATGATCCACCGTAGCCCAGAGTTGGAAATAAATGTCTACCAGCAAGGGAGAAGCTAAACAAAGTGTGGTGCACACAGACAATGGATATCATTTAACCATAAAAAGGAAGGGAATTCAGACCCCTAGCACAACATAAATAGTCTCAAAGTCTTTATGATGAGCCATACAAAGCCCCCGACCGTGTGATTTCATTTATACACTGTCTAAAGTAGTTAATTCCTAGAAACAGAAATCGTGATTGCCAGGGCTTGAGAAGAGAGGCAGTTGGAGAGTTAGTTCTGCAAAGTGAAAGTTTTGGTGATTGATTACCCAATGATGATGAACATGCTTTATGCTACTGACTGTGTGCTTAGAAGTGATTGCCACGGCTAAACATTTAAAGGAGTCCTCCAGGTCTTACATCACAATGGCTTGATGTATGGATTATAAACCCACATGTCATTTCACAGGTCATTAGTACTGTTTACATAGAAATTCTGAGGAGTACAAGTCCTGGGATGGCAGGATCACCTTTGAGCCCACACAGCCTCCTAGTATGCTTTGGTTAATTCATGTCTGTATTTCTACTATGAGGATTAGTTTTCTGTGTGTGTGTGTGTGTGTGTGTGTGTGTGTAAGTTTTCCATCCCTTCTGGGCAGAATAAGAATAAGAAGAAGGGTTTGTGAAAGGAGGAAGAGTAGATTTTAGAGTAGGTATTTTACGGAAGCATTCAGGGAGAGAACATGGGAGGCAACATGAGAGGCCTAGGGCTGTTCCAACGGGTCTTTCTGGAACAGTGAGACTGATGTCAGTAGGTACTGTTGTGTCTCTTGTTCCTACCGTCGTAGCTTGTGCTGGGACCCTGGGTTTTCAGTTTCTCATTGCTTGAAAAAAAAAAAACCCAAAAACCAGGTAGGATATTCCACAGTCAAGACAATGGGATTCCACCACGGCCTGGTTGTTCTGGAAAATCAGAGGCAATTTTGTAACAGTCAGGGATTGCTGGTTCTAAAGCTCTGTCCCCGTGAAAACTACAGAGATTTTAGCTCATGCAAAACCAAGGGTGACTCTATCCATTTTCTAAGGTACACGTGGCAATGTTGGGAGTCACTTTTGATTAGCACAAAGTGGAGAAGGTCCACTGGCATTTAGTGATATTTATGCTACCGTTGCTGCTATCCATGCTACCAGGCCCCAAAGAGACTCACTTCAACGAATTAGCCAACAGAGAATTGTCAATAGTGATACTTTTTTTTTTTTAAACTTTCAGGTTAAGTATGATTTCCTGAGTTCTTGGAACTCTGTGTCATAGTCACAAAAACCTCTAGTTCATAGACTCAATGAAGGTTGAACTTTCTGAATGAAAGAGCATCAAGAAAAAGAAGTATGTAAACAGGAAGGCTTTCTAGCAAGGGAGAGATGAAGCAGAAATTATTTGCATTATTCACTGCTACATTTAGGTCTATACTGTATTGTGATAAGAGACAGTGTGCAATGGTGGATTATTTTTAAGTTTTAATATATTTTAGTATTTTCAAATTTTAAGTATTTTAAAATATTTATTTTATTGTTATTTTATTTATTCTTTGAGAATTTCATTCAATATTTTTTGTCACATTCTATTCCATCTTCCAGCTCCTTTTAGATCTTCCTCTCCTCCCTCCCTATACTACTTCATGTTCTCTATTCTCTCTTAAAACAATACAAAAAGAAAAGAAAAACTATGGGTTTTATTTGGTAGCATATGATGTTAGTTGGGAGTATCATCCCCCCCATTACATGGTGCCTCCATTTAAATTCACTTTATACATGTATGTATTTTAGGAAGCTCCTATAATAGTACATTTCCATATGGGTTTTTAGAAGGACTTTAGCATTAGTTATCTCTCCCCATATTCCCTCCTCTACCCTGTCCTCCTACTTCCACCCCCTTAATTCTTCTGTTCTGGCTTCCCCGTTATGCCTTTATAACACCATATTCTATTTCTCCTTCCATAGAAGATCCCCTTCTCCCCCTGGTTCCTTACTGCTACCTAACCTCTGTGGGTATTAATGAATGAAATGCACATATCTAAAACACAAAACTTTAAAAAAAGATAAAATATTTCTTCTTCTTCTACCTCCCCCCTTCCTATTATTATTATTATTATTATTACTTGAGGCAAGGTCTCTCTAACTTTGTATCCCTGGTTTGCCTGGAATCTGATATGTAAACCAGGCTGGCCTCAAACAAGGACATTGTGAGTTGCCTGATGTTGGTGCTGGGAACTGAACTCAGGTCCTCTGCAAGAGTAGTAAAAGCTCTTAACTGCTGGGCCAGCTCTCCAGACCCTGTAGTGGATCATAATTAGTGCAATACAAAAATACTGAAGTTTTCATGATTCTATAGTAACTTTAGACTTTCTGGACCATATTCTTGGTGCAGAGAATATTATAATCTTGGTGTATGTATGTGTGTGTGTGTGTGTGTGTGTGTGTGCGCGCGCGTGTGTGTCTGTCTGTCTGTCTGTCTGTAACTCTAATAAAGTGGGGAAACACCCCATCTCCAAACTCTTTCTTAGAGATGGTGACTTTAATTAAAGAAAACATTCAGGGAAAGGATTCTGCAAGACTATAAACCAATTAATCAGCATTCTAAGGAGAGCTCACCTCCTAAATAACAGACCCTCAGAGGACATGTAGGATGGATTTAATGGGGGGGGGGGAGGAGTAATAGACCTGATTTCTCTTAAAATAACTGAGTGTTTAGTTTATTGAAAAAGCAAAACAAAACAACAAGAAGTCTTGAATGGGGAAGTCTAACAAGGGCTAACATTTTTGGTGTTTAGAACATGCCATCTTTGCGCATATGTTATCGTTAGATTTTTACCTATACAGAAGAACTCTGGTCCACAGCTACCCAACCCACAGCTCATTTAATAGTCAAAGAAATCAAGGTGAAGCCATGTGTTCAAAGGCACCCCAAATGATCAAAAGCTGGAGTCAAAAACTTCACACAGAGCTGCTGTAGCCACTGACCTCAGAGGGGAAACAGTTCGGGAACTTCAGGTGATTGACTTTTCAACAGTTGCAAAGGAGGGAGCCAAAATAACTTTCTCTGGCTCTTGTCGCCCCTTAAAGTGACTTAAAAAACAAAACAAAGCGAAATACCAAAATCACTTGGCTTATGGTTCTCCCACCTCACCCCAACTCCCAATCCCTTGGAACCTGGAACTCTGGTCTAAGGACTTGGAGGAAGCCTGCTTTTCTTTTCTTTCTTTCTTTTTTTAAAAAAATTTATTTATTTGTTGCTTCAGGTTACATCTCCATCATATTGTCCTCTTTCCTCCCTTCCCAGCCCCTCCCTCCCACCCTCTACCCCTTAACCCTTCCATCCCACTCCTCTGGAGTGGAGTGTCCCTACATAACAGTCCCCCACCCCAGTTCAGCAGTCATATGAGGGCCAAGAGCCTCCTCATACACTGGGGGCCTACAAGGCAGCACCACCAGTGAAAAGTGTATCATTGCCAGGGAGAGAAAACTAAAAACACACACACACAAACAAACAAATAAACAAAAGTCTATGTTCCTGTTCCCTTTGGTGTGTTGGTTGTAGTATAGTCATCCTGTACTATATGGCTAAAATGGAAGTCTGCTTTTCCTTGAGACATCTAGAGCCTATCCCCTGTGTACTTTTTTTCGTTTATTTGTTTTGTTTTTCGAGACAGGGTTTCTCTGTATAACAGCTCTGGCTGTCCTAGACTCACTTTGTAGACCAGGCTGGCCTTGAACTCACAGAGATCCGCCTACCTCTGCCTCCCAAGTGCTGGGATTAAAGGTGTGCGCCACCAACGCCCGGCTCCCCTGTGTACTTTTTTTTTTTTTTTTTTTTTTTTGGTTTTTCGAGACAGGGTTTCTCTGTTTAACAGCTCTGGCTGTCCTGGACTCGCTCTGTAGACCAGGCTGGCCTCGAACTCGCAAAGATCCACCTGCCTCTGCCTCCCAAGTGCTGGGATTAAAGGCGTGCGCCACCACCGCCCGGCTTGCCCCTGTGTACTTTTTAAGCCACCCCTGGTGGCTTGAATTGCATCACAGTTGCCGAGTGACAGCTGTCCTCTGGAACTCAGGCATTCCTTTTGGTTCTTTTCCCAGCAGCTGTGTATCACCTGATGGTAAATTCAGACTATTTCCCCTCCAGGGAGTTGTGATTCCTTTAGAAACTCTTACCGTGCAAATCCACTGATCCCTGTTACCAAATACAGCTTAGAAAGGCAGTTGTGGGCGGGTCTCTCTTAAAAGCAAAGAGCATGCTCATATAATTAATATTTACAGCAGGATGAAATTAAATTAATCTGCAAGTGCTTGAAATAGAACTGTACTGTCCCTGGCATTCTTGTATTAAAGACTTTTTAGGTATAGTGCTCTGATAATAATGATAATGATGATAATAGTAGGTTTTAATCATATTAGGTGTTTTATTATGTTTTCAGACTTGAATTCAGATGAAGGTCAGAGATAGTTTAAGATGCCTTTGTTTGAGTAAGAAAAGGGGAGGGGTTTATGAAACGGCAACCTTGTTAACAAATATATTTATTAATAAATATAAAGTGTTATATTAGGCCAGAAGATCAGTTGGTGGTGGCCTGCCTGGAGGCCAGTAAGCTTGATTTAATTGGAATCTTGTAGGGGGAGGTCTATAGGCCTGGAGGTGCAGCCTCTGGAGTTGGGCAGGAGGCTGGCAGGCCTGGCTTGCCTTAGATAGGCTTGACCTGTCCTGGGGATAAAGCCCTGGACCAAGGGTGGCCTTCACCACCTGCAACTGAAACTCTGTTAACATATTTATTAATAGCTATAAACTGTTATATTAGGTCAGTAGAACAGGCGGCAGCCTGGCAGGGCAGTAGCTGGGGCTTGGTGGGCCGCCTGTGGCCAGTAGCCTGTAGGCCTGCCTTAGCTAGAGGTCTGTAGGCCTGTCTTAACTGGAGGCCTGAAACCTACAGTGGCCTTTTTCCCAATAATTAAATACACCAAGATTTTTTAATGTTTCAATGCTTAGGCCTTAGGTGGGGAGATTCTCAACTGGACCCCAACCACCTAATCCCAAACAGCCATATGGCTTGCTGTATCTTCAGAGCTCACACTGAGATGTCTTGCCGATTTTGAGTCCTGCCAGGAAGACAGCTTCCTCTGTGTAAAACCCAGGGTTCCTTTCTTTGTCTCAGGAAGTCCCACCTTTCTATACACTTTCTGCCTAGCTAATTGGCCATGAATGGCTTTTATTAACCAATCAGAGAGTGCCTCAAAAAAGGGCAGTAACCAGATTTCTGAGCACTGAAATCAGCCCCTGAGAATCAATGTTTAAGACCTTCCTCTAACAGGTTTGAATGAACAAGATTGTGTGGAGTGAATCCTAGATCTTAAACTTCCTGGCTGTTAACAAATTTACAATTGATTTTTGTTTATTGACAGACCAACAGTCCCCATCTGGAGTCTTTGCATTGTTAGGTAAAAGATATTTGCCTAGAAATATGTTTATACCTTATATGTTTAATTTCTCATGTGTCCTATTTTGAACTACATTTTAATGATTTCCTTTATGATGGAAGACAGCAGTGTAGAAAATGGCTAATTAAATTATTTGCCATTATTTGTATTAGAGCTAAATGGTCTGTAGTGTTAATGCTTAACCTGCCACTATAAATGAGCACACAGACCTGATGGATTTTAACAAGCCCTGGCCTGGATTGTGCAATCTTAGCCCATCTAAGTTAACTCATAATTCTATTCCCAAAATATGACCCGATATACATATATACATACATACATACATACATACATACATACATACATACATACATCACCTTGGACTGTTATTCTCCACGCTATGCTGATGTTCCAGACCAAATGGAATGATCTTTCATCTAACCCATGGTGTATGTCCTCCTTCCTGCTCTGGCTTCTTCTACCCATAAGCCTCTCTGCTTTAGAAGGTCTAGCACCTTAGTCCTGCCTACCTTTGCTCAATCTCAGGCCTCCATATTTATTCATTTAACCAATCAGAGACAATGGTTAACAAGAAAAGTGGAATAGCTTCACTGGGTGTACAGTAAGCAGGCTTCTGGGAGCAGGTTAATTAATATTTAAATGTGTAACATCACCCCATCACAGCAGCAATTTTTAAACAGATGTAAATTTCTCTGATTTCTCAGAGAGAAGTCAGAGAAATCACCCATGGGAAAGACTGAAGGTTAAAAAAGAAAATAAAAGAAAAAATAAAAAAATAAAGAATATTCTTAGAATAATGGTTCTGAAAAATTTTTTTCCTCTAGTATTTTTTTCCATGTAGTGAAACATTCAAAGAGAAATGAACTTTGATTTCTTTAATTAGGACTGGTGAAGGGCAGTGGGAACTAAATGTAAGGTACAAAAATGGCAGGACCGCAGTGACAGAGCAATAGGTAAAGTGCTTACTTTGCAAGTATGAGGACACTCAGGGAGCCTTGTTAAAAAAAGAAAAGAAAGAAAGAAACAGAAAGAAAAGAAAAAAAATACTAAGCAGCATGTGGCGAGGAATCTTGCATTCCTGGCACCACTGAGGCAGAGATACGTCATCCCTGCTGTTTGTTGGCCAGCAATGTTAACGTAATTGGTGCATTCCAGGTCAGAGAGAGGTATGAAAAATAACACGCGAGGTGAATCTCTGGTCTGCACATGAACACCCATGATGGCACTTTTCTGAGTCACTGGGCTCAGGGTTCTGGGGGTGGCATGTTTTCCCCTGGTAGCCTTAGAGCAGCCATTCCTAGAGAGAGGCCCTCAGGACCTTCACAAGGATTCTGGTGGGACACACACACACACACACACACACACACACACACACACACACACCCCGATTTCTATGTGAGGCTCACTGCCCCATGGAAATGGGTTAGTTAAGACTTGATCTTTGTTGGTCATTCAGTTCAGTAGCCATAGTCAGCTTGTGGTTAAGTGACCGGTTTGCGCTTTGGCAGGAACTCAACTGTACTTCCTTCCGTGACTGATCCAACTATGTAACCTTTGGCAGTTTGGATTTCTCGGTCACCTTCTAATCTAATCTTTGGTTTTGTAAAGTCCGAGTAGGGACAGTGGGAAGTACCGTGTGTCACTTCTAAAATTAACGCCGAGGTGAGCTTCTGATGATGTCTTTGGCACGTTTAACTGGATGATTAAAATGACTGTGGCCAGCAAGTCACGTGATATATTGGGTTTCAGTTTGAGCATTTGTAAGTGGGCAGAAGTGAATTAGAGATAGACCCGTATTCCCTATTCCCCTCACACCGACTCTCCTGTAGACCCGGGTGAAGCAGATGTAAGGTACTTCTCACTTACGATGGTAGGACTTGGCTGCCTGGTTTCGAACCAACCCCAGCTCTGTCCTGGCCAGTGGTTTAACTGGGAACAGAAGCCATATCTCTCTGCCCCTGTTAATACATGGATGACAATCTGCCTTGGGAGGCATGTTAAGGCATGTGAAGCACTTAAGACAAGGCTAGGCCAGGCAAGTGATTGAAGACTCAGAGGAAAAAAAACAAACAACAACAACAACAAAAAAAAACTCAGAGCCTGCAAGATGGCTCATCAGGTAAAGGTGTCTGGCCCCAAACCTGATGACTTCAGTGTAATCTCTGGGACCCGTTAGTGGAAGGAGAGAAGGAATTTCTGCAAGTCGTCCTCTGATCTCCATATGCGTATCCCCATCCCCCTTCCTCACCCACATACACAAATACAATGCACAAACATTTCACAAAGGACTGACATTTAAAAAGCAACAAGCTTCTGTTTGGGAGGAGAGTGATGTGAACTGTATTGCAGCTGGCAGGGAACAGCTGTGGTGGGTTTTTGTTTGTTTTTTGAGACAGGGTTTCTCTGTGTATCCTTGACTGTCCTGGACTCACTTTGTAGACCATGCTGGCCTCGAACTCACAGAGATCTGCCTGCCTCTGCCTCCTAAGTGCTGGGATTAAAGGCGTGCGCTGTGGTTTTATTGAACTAGTTACTTGCCTCAGAGTGCGTCAGTGTTGGCTTTGGGTTACTGTGTTTTGGATTGATCCTGGGCTAAAAGGGACCAACCATGAGGTGTTTTTAACGGGGCAGCTCCCCTTTCACAGGCTTCTATCACACCACCCCAGTGATACCTGGGATCTCTCACTCGATGTCTGAGATGATTGCTGATATCCTCTTTATAAAGTAAAGACATTATAAATAGCTTCCTAATGAGAGATACTCTTGCTATGGGCTTCTGATAATTATGATGTGAGCTGCTGGCTATAATCAAGTTTAATTGCTAAGGAGCATGGGGAGGCATTCCTAAACACAAAAACTCACAAGCAGTTTTTTTTCTTTTTTGGTTTTTCAAGATAGGGTTTCTCTGTGTAGCCTTGACTATCCTGAAACGGACTCTGTAGACCAGGCTGGCTTTGCACACATAGAGATCCTCCTAACTCTGGGTCCTGAGTGCTGGGATTAAAGGCATACACCACCACGCCCAAACTTTACAGAGAGTTTGGAACTCCCAAGTGGGTGCTGGGATTTGAACCTGGGTCCTTTGGAAGAGCAGCCAGTGCTCTTAACCTCTCAGCTACTTCTCCAGCCCCTCACAAGTGGTTATTATCCCTTTTCTATCTCATACAACATTTAAATATCTCTGATTGGGTCTCTAGTGAGTTTTTGTGGTTTCTGGGATGGGCCTTTGGTCCCATGGGTAGTCCGCTGTCGGGTACATTGACTCATGAGCTTCCTTGTAAGTGGGAAGGTGGGACAGACAGTACGAAGTCACAGAGGCAGGGCTTGAGCCTTCTCGTTCCACTGCCCTTACAGGGGACATGCCTCTGTGTGTAAGAGTGCATGTGAGGATCAGAGCTGAGGGCATAGAGGCAAAACAAAACTCGAGTGGGTGGGAAATGGCTACAGAACACTTTCTGGGTTGCTTCAAGCCATCTTTCCCCAGGGTGAATGTATAGCTTACAGATTATTGTCAGAGCCTCTCATGCCTTCCCTGTCTCATGCTATTGAGTTTGCCACGTCTTCGTGTTCCATTCAGAGTTTGCTTTGCGAATCAAGGGAATCAAGGCTAGATTGATTTTTCTATTTAAGTCCTTTCCTGAGGTAGGGCGACAGTGTTGAGAATACTGTCTGAGATGAGGCTCATTGGTGATCTGGGTAATGTGCGCTGGGATAACTCCTGGTTGTCTGGTTCCAGAGACAGTTACATTTTCTTTTTCCTTTCCTGGTACAGACACCTACCGTTTCTGTCCTGTCTGTATCTGACTTCAGGAACACCTTTCAGTTGTCTCCAAGACTATCTTTGCATGCTCTATTTCCAACCCCAAATTTTCTACCAACGTGCTCTGCCCGAGTGTGTCTCAGCACATGTTCATTGCCCAGGGCTTCAGTTCCTTCTCTCAGCTGGGTCCCTGTGGATTCTGGAAGACTGTTTCCTCAGATCTAATTATTGCCCTTCCCTGTCTGCTGATTTGGTCCCTGTTGCCACCACCTACAGCTTGGCCGGGACCGCTGTGTGCCACTTCTTCAAGCTCTCTGAAACTCATTGGATCTATGGCACTGGTACATTCTTTCCTCATCCGGATTTCAGATAGGAAAAGCACACACAGGTGCTTCCACATAGGCAGCTGTGGTCCTTGGTTGGGTTGTCTCGGGCTGGTGGCTGGTGTACTCATTGGATCGGGCAGAGCAGGTGTATATAAGGTTTGTGACCCTGGGTGTGAGCACCCTGTGAGTCAGAACTCCACTGCACTGTTCTGGCCTTGTCCTCAACTGATAGACAGTGCTGCTTATCTCTACGGGGCAGGAAAGAGGAGCCAGGCTTACCCATCCTGCTACAAAGACAAAACCCAAACCCAGATACAAGACCGCTGCACGGCAACCCCACGGCACCCAGCCTGGGTCAGGGGCTGTATCTCAGTACACAGAAGATAACATAATAATTAACTCACTTTATACCAATGATACGATAATTACACCACCGTCCTGTAAGCGGCCCTGGGGAGGCAGGACTTTTAAACATTCTTACCAGGCTGGTTTTAAATGACGCAGGTGATTTTATGTCTTTTCACATTTTGCTTGGCAAATTTGTCTACATTTGGCTATGCTTGTCTTTCTTCATGTTTTAAAATTTACATGTAAGATCTGAGCATGGTGGTACATGCCTTTATTTCTAGCCCTGAGGAAATTGAGCAGGAGGTCTGTGAGATTAAGGGCAGCCTGGGGTACATAGCAAGGTACCCTCTTTGAAAACCAAAAACAACCCCCAATTCTGATTTGTCATACTTGCTTTGGTGGCAGGTATTTTAGGTTGAAGAAAGACTTAAACATCCCATTTATCAGACTGGAGAGATTGCTCAGTGGTTAAGAGCACTGGCTGTTCTTCCAAAGAACCTGGGTTCAAATCTCAGTACCATATGGCAGTTCACAGCTGTCTGTAATGGCCGGGCATGTGGCACATGCCTTTAATCCCAGCACTGGGGAGGCAGAGGCAGGTGGATCTCTGTGAGTTCAAGGCCAACCTGGTCTAAAAAGTGAGTCCAGGACAGTCAAGGCTATACAGAGAAACCCTGTCTTGAAAAATCAAAAACAAAACAAAAAAAAAAGTGCAAGGTGATTATGGCACATTTATTTAAAACATGTGATCATAGAGTATACTGAGTAACATTTGCCTTGTTTGGAGAAAGACTGATAGATAAAAATAAAAACTTAGAATACATAATATTTTCAGATAGAAAGGTGAACTTCTTATAAATATAAATAAATAACATAAATATAAATAATCATACATGAAAGATGAACTAGGATTTTTGCTTTGGTATGAATTCCTTTAGCTAAGACAATTCACAGTTACACTTCATGCTTAGTTTCTAGGGGTGTGTCCATTCCATAAAGTGTAGGTTCAGTCTAGAGCTGTGTCCATTCACTAAAGTATATGTTCAGTCTAGAGGTGTGTCCATTCACTAAAGTGTATGTTCAATGTAGGAGTATGTCCATTCACCAAAGTGTATGTTCAATGTAGGAGTATGTCCATTCACCAAAGTGTATGTTCAATGTAGGAGTATGTCCATTCACCAAAGTGTATGTTCAATGTAGGAGTATGTCCATTCACTAAAGTGTATGTTCAGTCTAGGGTGTGTCCATTCTATAAAGTGTATGTTCAATCTAGGGGTGTATTTCTTAACAATCACAAAATCTGGCAGACGAATGGCTCTTTTTTTGTTAATTTGTTTGATTTTTTTAGTTTCCTTCTTTTCTTTATCTCCTGGGATTTTAACTTGAGAGCTATGAATCCTTTAATCAAAGCCATAGTGTAGTCTTACTGTTGAGTCTGTGGGCTCCCACAGGGATCTTCCATACCTCCTCCGACATTATTGGTTGGTTATACCCTTTGCTTTAATTTACTCCTACTGATTTAGAGGCTTCTGAGTGCCCTAGTGTGAGTCCATCTGAATTAATGTTTCAGAGTAGGAGATGACTGCCAATGGCTCTCTTAGGTGACTGTGTCTGCTACTGTATTTACTCAATAAAAAGCCCATTTCCCCCTTAAAATGGCTACATATTTTATTGCCAACTTTATCATCCAATTTGCTACGGTCTTTTGTCTCTAATGTGATATCTTTTTGTTTGGAATTTTCATTAGATATACATTGTACAGTCAATATCATTTAAAAATTCACTAGTTTCTTTAAAAACAATTAATTGATCAGACAGAGATGGGCATGCCTTTAAACTCCAGCACTTGGGAAGGAGAGGCAGGCAGCAGCAGGAGGATCTCTGCCCAGCCTACTCAATAGAGTGGGTTTCAGGATAGCCAGGACTACAAAGAGAAACCAGCCCTGTCTCGAAACAACAGCAATAATGACAATAACAGCAATAACAATAAAAATAACTGACAGTGCGCTAATAGGCTTTGCAATGACTTGTGTTTTTGTACAACTTGTACTTGCTATTGTAATGAGATATGCTTTCTCCACATACAGAGAGGTTGTGTCAAAGGCTCACTTCACAAGCTATCACTCCTCCTTAATGGAAATAATTCTAATCTTATTGTTGTTAAAATATGTTTTGAGAGGCTGGACTGGTCTACAAAGGGAGTCCAGGACAGCCAGAGCTGTTACGCTGTTACACAGAAAAACCCTGCCTCGAAAAACCAGAAAAAAAAAAAGTTTTTTTTTTTTTTTTTTGAGACAGAGTCTTGCCTGCTTTAGGAGGCAGGCTGGTTGGCTTGATATCTTAGATACTTTTCTATTGCTGTGAAGAGACACCATGATCAACTGATAGAAAAGTTTAATGGGGCTTAGTGCTCCAGAGGGTGAGTCCTTTTTATATCAGGGCAGGGAGCATGGCAGTAGGCAGACAGGCATGGTGCTGGTGTAGTAGTTGAGAGCTCAAATCCTTTTCTGGAGGTAAGACTCATGTACACACAGAGAGAGAAAGAGAGAGAGACAGAGAGACAGAGAGAGAGAGAGAGAGAGAGAGACGGAGATGGACACACACACACAGATACACACACACACACACATACACACACAGAACAAGTGCTCATTGGAAATGGAGTAGGGTTTTGAAACCTCAAAGCGCACACCCAGCGACACACCTCCTCCAACAAGGCCATACTTCTTATTCTTCCCTAACAGTTCCAACATCTAGGCTGGCCTCAAACTCTCTATGTAGCTGAGTATGACCTTGAATTTCTGATCCTCCTGCCTCTGCCACTTGAGCACTGGGATTATAAACATGCACTAACATGACTCATTTATGTGGTACTGGTATCAAATCCAAGGCTTTGTGTATGCTAGGCAAGCACATTACCCACTGAGCAGCATCACCAGCCATAGGAGGATTCTTCAATATATGTGAACATCATAATTACCTGAGAAGAATCCTTCAAAATGTAGACTTTTGCCCCCCTGCCCCTGTTGAACTCTAACTTAGTAGGGGTACACTCCTACTGAAAATATACTGTGCCCTCTATGAGATCTTCCCAGACAATGGAGACACCATTCTATAAAACCAAGTCAGAAAAACATTTCCTTTGGAGGAATGTGTATAGCTTTGTCTCTAGTTCTCCTTTCCGCTGTCACAGAGGTTCATATTCCATCTGACGCTCGTGTGATGCCGAGCTCTGGGCTCCCACTACTGCTGTGGACCAGGCTGTAACTCCCCACCAGGCACCCTGCATGATGGGAAGCTGTGTACTGCTTAGAGGATGGGAGGGCGCTTTATTTCTGGTGCAGGTGTTGGGATTTTTGGCTTGTAACATTGCTATGGAAGAATGGATGGTGAGTTGGCTTGGAAAGCTAAGTGCATCTTTAAAGTTGTGTGTGTGTGTGTGTGTGTGTGTGTGTGTGTGTGTGTGTGTGTGTG
>CAJQZJ010032380.1:976347-996063 GCA_907164525.1 Lophiomys imhausi | reverse complement strand
AATCATCTCCCACTGGAGATTCTTCGATGCTCATCTTCTACTTGGAGTAATATAGGGGTGCTGTCAGGAGCTGACATGTCTCGATATCAAAAAATCTTATTAAAAATATAGCGTGTAAACTAGGTTTGCTTACAGTAAGGGGCACAAGCATTCAATCCCAGTACTCTGTAGACAGAGGCAGGTGGCTCTCTGTAAGCTTAAGGCCAGTTTGATCTACATATTGAATTTCGGGCTAGCCAGAGCTACATACAGTGAGAATTTGTCTAAAAGCATTTTTAAAATAGAAAAGTGGCTTTTTGAGAAACGCATGTAATAGAGGTTCACTCAAACCTCTGTGAGTTATAACCACTCCTTACAACTATATTGGATACACAATGTAAAAGAAGCAGCGTATGGAAACGAAGCCAATACTGAGAACACGGTAGATGCTCAATGAATGCTGTTCTTCCTTATGAAGGACAGCATGTGTTTTCTACAAATGGCCAGACAGTAACTATTTTAGGCCTTGTGGGCTACCTCATTTCTGTCACAATGACCCAATTCTATTGTTGTGATATGAAAATGGGACCCCACTATGCAAATGAATTTGTATAGCTGCATTCCAGTACAACTCTATTTACTGTATCTGCCTGGTAGTTTGCCAACCCCTGATTTAGTGTAATAGCTTGGCCTGAGAGAAGTCACCGTGTGAGTATTAGGCAGATATGGAAACTTGGAGGACTGCCCTTCAAATGCTGTCTGCTCACTTCCCAGTGGTGCAAGCATGGCCACTGTGTGTCAGGTGCCACTGTCAGGCTACAGACAGAGGGACAGATTAAAGTCAGTAAGTTGACAGGCTTCATATGCACAGAGATGGTGCATTTCATGGTTAAAGAATCAAACATTAATTCCAACCATCAACTCTGCTTTTCTTAATTAAAAAAAATGAATAATAGTCCCATAGTTAAATTTTGTGTGGTTTAGGAATTAAGAGGGTGTTCTGGATCTAAGAATATGTTTTTAAAAATTGTGATGCAAGTTAGAATGGAAGCTGAGTTGGATATAGATCTTTAAACTCATGGAGATGGTTAGATAATAGAAGGTTAAAGTCAGGTGCCAAATACATATGGACTAGACATTAGGAATGTATGCTAAGCCTTATAATTCTCATAATTGTGGCCTAATTATTTTTGTTGTTTTGTATTGTATTTGTTGTTATAAGAGAAAGCCATTTGTTGGACTGAAAGGGGGAGCTGTTTGGGGGGGAAATATACCTTAAACTTAAAAAAAAAGGAAGCAAATGGGGGTGTGAGGAGGAAGAGGGTGGGAGGGTGGGACCAGAGCAGGGAGAAGGGAGGGGATTGTGACTGAGATGTAACTTGAAGAAATAAAAAATAATAATAATAAAAGAATACAAAAGAATAATATGAAAAATATTAAAGGACTTACCAAAGATCCCATTAAGGTTGTTCTATCTATGAGTGAGAATTCCTGGAAAGAAGCCACCTGCAAGGCTGATTGGCTGATCAGAACTGCTGTGCTGTGGACAGGTTGTTATGTTGCAGGTCCAGGATCTAATTGCAATTGATCTTGATTGATCTTGGGCTATCTTTAATCTTAGCCATCACTTGTCCCACTCTGTGTTGGACCTGTGGAACATTCAGACCAATAGATAGAAGAAGAAGAAGAAGAGGAAGAGGAAGAGGAAGAAGAAGAAGAAGAAGAAGAAGAAGAAGAAGAAGAAGAAGAAGAAAGAAAGAAAGAAAGAAAGAAAGAAAGAAAGAAAGAAAGAAAGAAAGAAACCTTTTGCCATGCATTAAGTTAACAAAACCCTAGTTTCCCACGAATCAAAGGGTTAGAGTTTTGTCAGGCAGCAGCGTCCAGGGCCTATAGCAGAACGTTCCCCGGCTTGTTATAAGCACCCTGCCTGGTGTTTACACCAGTAAAATTGAGAGACATTTTGATTAATGGATTTCTTTGTTCTGTTACCATAAATCAACGAAACCATTTCCACGTTGAAGCGTGGAACTTGGGGCAACTTAAATCCATGATTCTGGCCACGGTCACTTATATTTGCTTCTGAATAGCCCATCTACTTAATCCCTTTGAGGTAAGAACTGTGTTTTTGCATCAACATACTCAAGCTAACAAATGAGCATATTCCATTTAGTTTTTTTTTTAATTACTTTACATACCAGAAAATCCATTCTTCTGTGTACATAATTCAGTGATTTTTTTTTTTTTTGTGTGTGTGTGTGTGGAGGGGAGAGGGGTGTGAATTTATAAAATTGTGCGGTCTTCACCAGAACCTACTTTTGGGGCCCCATTTTATGCCTTCTAAAGCAAAGCACACGTAAAGTAAGGACTGTTCGAAGGTTATGAGCCCTGTCTGCTCTTCCAGAGGACCCGTGTTCAATACTGAGCACCCGCATGGAGGCTCATAAGTGCAACTCTAGTTCCAGGAAGCCTGATGCTCTTTTCTGATCACCTTAGGCACTCTACCCGTGTGCTGCACAAACGTACATACTGGGAGAACACCCACACATAAGTCAAGTGAAATAAAAGAGAAAAAGAAAGTTTTAAAAGTTGGCATAAAATAAACTATGTAGTAAACAAATACAGTTTGAAGGGACTTGGCACCCTGACCCTCACTGAATTGTCTGTGAATGTACCCAGGATCATGAAAAACTTCCTCGTGCATCTTTTAACACAGTCCCCAAGTAGCCACAGATCTGCCTTTATTACTAGGGACTGGTTTACATTGTCTAGAATTTCCTAGGTTAAATCACATAATACATGTTTTAAAGATGTGGTTTTTTTTACTTACCTTGAAACTTACCTAGGTTTTAGTGTGTGTCATTAATTCATTCTTTTGTGCTGATAACCAGTAAGAATGTGTAATTTTTCCTTTTCTTTGAGTTGGATACTTTGGCTGTGTCTAGTTTTATCTACTATGGATCTAGTGTGGATATTCTGCCTTTGTATGCACATATACTTTCATTTCTTGTGCAAAAACACCTAAAAATATCATACATACATTAGGTATGTATTCAGTTCACTGGGACTCCACTGGAATGTCAGAGCCACTGTATGTACCATTTGATATTCCTACCAGCAGTATGTGAGAGTTCTGGTTCCTTTACTGTCTTGTTAACCATCTGAATAGGTGTTTGGTAGCATTTAATTGTAGTTTTAATGTATTGTTTGACTGAGAAATGTCCCCTATAGGCTTATGCAGGAACACTTGGTTGCAGAATGGAGGTGCTATTTGGGGAGGTTTAGGAGGTGGGGGCTTCTGGAGGAAGTACATCACTGGGCTTTGAAGGTTTCCAGCTTCACCCCACTTCCAGTCCATTCTCGCTGCTTTGTTCTTGTGGTTGAAGATGGTGTTCTCAGCTTTCTGCTTTGCCCTACTCCTACCATGCCTCCCCTGGGGATGGACCTTCCCTCTGGGACAATAAGCTTGCCCTTCTATAAGTTGCCTTATATAGTGTTTTATCACAGCAATCAAAAAGTAAATAATACATGTGCATTTTCTTGACTGAAGATTCTGAACATTTCCATGTTCTTATTTGCCATCCACAAGTTTTCTTCTTTTTTCTTCTTAAGATTTGTTTATTTGTGTAATGAACACTCTATTTGCATGTGTGCCTTAATGACAGATGAGAGCATCAGATAGAAGAGGACAATGAATTTCATTATAGATGGTTGTGAATCATCATGTAAGTGCTGGGAATTGAACTCAGGACCTCTGCATGAGCAGCCAGTGCACTTAACAGCTGAGTCATCTCTCCAATCCCACAAGTCTTTGTAAAGTCTCTGTTCAAATATATTTTCCCCGGTTATTTTCTTCTAAACTTAGAACATCTTAGGCTTTACATTTCGGTCTATGATCTGTCTTCATGTTATGTGTGGAGATCTACTGGTCTCAACATTGGTTTTTAAGAAAACTGTCCCCTTTCCAGGGAATTCTGTTTGTGTCTTGGTCAACATCCCGTGTATACATGCTTATGTTGGTCTGTCTTTACATTTTATTTTCCATCTTCTTGCTCTATCTGTCTCAATATGGGCCAGTGATCTGGCCCAAGAGTGACATTTAAAAGTCTTGAGTGTCTATGTTCTCCACCTGAATTGCTAGACATCTCTTGTCCTTTGCATTTTATACAAAATTTAGAATGAGTTTGTCAGTTCTTTCAAGAATATGGCTGGGATTTTGACTGAAATCACACTGCATTTACATACCAATTTTGGGAGAATTGATGGCTTAACAACATTGAACATCCCAAGCCATGAATAAGGTATACATCATTTTCACTTTATTGAGTTTTCTTTAAGTTCTTTCAACGGTTTTTACATTTACAAAAAAGTGTTGCACATGTTTTATCTCTACATCCTATGTGGGTCTACATTTACATATTTCTAAACTTTAAAATTTCTGTTTATTATTATTGTGTGTCAGTGTAGGTACATGGAGGTCAGAGGGCAAATCTCAGGAGTTGTGTCTCTCCTTATACCTTGATTTTAAGTGGGATCTCTGTGGTTTCTGTCTTGTTTTGTAATTCAGGCCAGTTCACAAGTCTCCAGGCTTCTGTCTGTGTTTCCCACCTCACTGTAGAGTGCTGGGATTACAAAAGCGTGCTATTGCATTTGACCTTCTTCTGCAGGTTCCAGGGACTGAACTCAGGTCATTAGGCTTGTGCAGAAAGGGATTTTACTCATTGAACCACCTTTTCACCCTTTCTGTGTGTATATGCATATATATATAATATATATTATCATTATATATATATATATACCAACACACCTTGCACCGTTATGTTTTTGATGTATTTGTAAGTGGTAATGTTTTGAGCTCCTGATCATTGTATATATATACGTAAATATAGAATATTTTAATATTTATTTTGTATCCTTCAGACTTTCCAAACTTGCTTTTTTTTTTTTTTAAAGGTTTTTCAAGACAGGGTTTCTCTGTGTAGCCCTGGCTATCTTGGAACTTACTGTGTAGACCAGGCTGGCTTTCAATTCAGAGATCTGTCTGCCTCTGCCTCCTGAGTGCTGGGATTAAAAGCGTGTGCTACCACATTTGGTCATTACAGACAGTTTGGAACTGTCACATGGGTGCTGAGATTTGAACCCAGGTCTTTTGGAAGATCAGCCAGTGCTCTGAACTGCTGGACCATCTCTCCAGCCCCTCCAAACTTGCTTACTAACTCTATGGACTTTTTAAAATATGCATTTTTATTTAAATTTATGTTTTCACAAAAATATCACATTGCCAAAGTATTTTGGACTCTTTATTTTTACTCAAACTTTGGAGACAAGTATTTTGCCAAGGTATAAAACTTTTCACAAATATTAAAATTAATATCCACTTTGTGTGTCTGTATTTAGCTAGTCTCTCTGTTATTGCTGTCATCTGGTTTTTCTTATATACAGAACGTACTGATAATGTAGTCTTTGGGCTGGGCATGGATCTCAGGGGTAGAGGGGTTGTCTAGCACACATGAAACCCTGGGCTCTGTCCCCAGCACTGTATGAATCAAGCAGGACAATCAGGGCTGCAAAGCTATCTTCAGATCATCAGTGAGTTGAAGGTCAGGTTGGAATGCACGAGACCTGTTTCAAAACCACAAACGATATATCTATATACATGTGTATAAATACAATAAAAGCTTGATCACGCAAGTTTGTGCCAGTAACCTTTGAGACTCACTAGTCCACTGATGGTTTTTTTTGTTTTTTTTTTTGTTTGTTTGTTTTTGTTTTTTTTTTTTTTTGCCTGCCTCAATATATCTCACTCTTTGCTGTTTGCGTTTTTTTTTTTCCTTTTTTTCTTGGTAACTTGTGAAGGTTCATATTTTCCACTGGTGTTTTGATTAGCTTTGTGTAATTTCCGTTCAGATTACTGGAGGGATCATTCTTAACTTTTTGTAAAACTTGTGTTTCCTTCTTCCTTTCTACCTTTTCTTGGCTCACTAATAAAAACTTTGATGTACTTCAAAAGGAAAAAAAAAAACTGGCCAACGTTTCTCAGCCTTCGTGACAACTGTCCTTGGGGGTTGTCCTGGGACACTGATTGTCACACTCTCAGATGGCCACATTGCTGCTTTGAAGTCACAGCACAGGAACTAGCCCCCTTCTAGGCCCCAGGATAGTAATTAAAGGCAAATGGATTCTTTTGTATGCACTTGTACACTCTCTTTGAGGGGACAAGTTATACCCTCAATAATCTTCAGATTTCTTAGAGAGCATTTCTATAGGACAGCTCTTTTTATTTATTTTTTTCCTTTATTTTTTATTTCTTCAAATTACATCTCAATTGCAGTCCCCTCCCTATTCCCCCCTCCAGTCCCACCCTCCCACCCTCAAAACCCCATCCTCTTCCCCCCCTTTTTTAAGTTTAAGGTATATCTTATTTCCCCCTACAGTTTCCCCTTTCAGTCCAACAAATGGCTCTTTCTCTTATAATAATAGATACAATACAAAACAACAGAGGTAATTAGGCCACAGTTATGAGGGTCATATGGCTTAGCGTACATTCCCAATGTCCATTCCATATGTATTTGGCACCTGACTTTAACATTCTACTACCTAAACATCTCCATGAGTTTAAAGTTCTGTATCTAACTCAACATTCATACTAACTTGCAACACAATTTTAAAAGTATCTTCTTATATCTGTAACACTCTCTTGACTCCTAAACAACTCAAAATTTAATTATGAGACTCTAGATATCTGTTCTTCAACCACCTCAGAGACCTGAGAGGGATAAATATATCTGATTTTATAGGAAGTACAGGGTCTGCAGCTTCGAAAACTAAGAAATGACATACCAGTGGCTGCCTGGACAGTTCCCATTTTCTCTCCATACATTACAGCATTGATCTTCAGTCATTTGGCCCCTTTTCTTTGACAGACATTGATTGTAGAGCAGGAGTTATGAGGGACTTGCCTACCCTGTCTTGGCAGAGCTAGGCTGTCGACTTACCTGCTTCCAGGTTTTAGCCGGGCGTGGTGGTGCATGCCTTTAATCCCAGCACTTGGGAGGCAGAGACAGGAGGATCACTGTGAGTTCAAGGCCAGCCTGGTCTGCAGAGTGAGTCCAGGACAGCCAGGGATACACAGAGAAACCCTGTCTTGAAAAACCAAACAAAAAAACAAACAAACCGAAAAAAAAAAAAAAACCAAAACCTGTTTCCAGGTTTTGTCCTTTTTGGACAGCATTCTGTCTACAGTTGGAGCAAGGGGCTTTTCCTACCAAGACATAGGCTTGCGACTAATTCAATCATCTCCCACTGGAGATTCTTTGATGCTCATCTTCTACTTGGGGTAGAATAGGGGGTGCTGTCAGGAGTTGATATGTCTCGATATAAAAAAATCTAAAGATGTTTATCTTTGAATGCCATATTCTGCAGATCTCTTGAGGTTTTTGAAGAGGCCCTATCTATCTCTTCTATTAGGGTAAGCAGATGTTGCTTGTCTCTTAGCAGCTTTATTTCTGATTAGCTTAGAAAATAACTATAATAGGCTGTCATAGTACCTAACAAAATGACCGGCTTGCATAACTATTAGTTTGCATTTCTTAATTATCCTAAACAGTTTATGACAATTAGTAGTAAAAGGTCGAAACATCACATTTCATTTTTTTTTCTTTACCTCCTAACCCTTCCATCCCATTTCTCTGGGGTGAGGTGTCCTTATATAACAGTCCCTCATCTCAGTTGAGAGGTCGTATGAGGGCCAAGAGCCTCCTCATTCATTGGGGGTCTACAAGGCAGTACCACCAGTGGAAAGTGTCTCATTGCCCGGGAGAGAGAACTAAAAAACAAACAAACAAATAAGCAGACAATTAGATAAAAAAAACTAAAAAATAGAAAAAAATATAAAAAATGAAAAGACTATGTCCAAGTTCCCTTTGGTGTGTTAGTTGTAGTATCGATACCTTCTACTATATAGCTAAAATCCTACTATAAGTGAATAGATGCCATATGCATCCTTCTGAGTCTGGGTTAGCTCACTCAGGATGAGCTTTTCTAGTTCCGTCCATTTGGCTGCAAATTGCATAATTTCATTGCTCCTGATAGCTGAATAATATTCCATTGTGTAGATGTACCACAGTTTTTTAACCCATTCTTTGGTTGAGGGACATCTGGGTTGTTTCCAGTTTCTAGCTATTACAAATAAGGCTGCTATAAACATAGATGAGGAAACTTCCTTATGATTCTGTGAAGAGGCATTTGGGTGTATACCCAGAAGTGGTATGGCTGGGTCCTGAGACAAAGCTATTCCAACTTTTCTAAGATATCGCCAGACTGACCTCCAGAGTGGTTGCACAAGCCTGCACTCCCACCAGCAATGGAGGAGGGTTCCCTTTTCTCCACACCCTCGCCAGCATGTGCTGTCATTTGAGCTTTTGATCTTAGCCATTCTGACAGGTGTGAGATGGAATCTCAGAGTGGTCTTGAGTTGCATTTCTCTGATGATTAAGGATGTTGAGCACTTCTTCAAGTGTCTCTCAGCCATTACGGATTCCTCCTTTGTGAATTCTCTATTTAGCTCTGTCCCCCATTTTTTGATTGGATTATTTGGTTTCTTGGCATTTAATTTCTTGAGTTCTTTGTAAATTTTGGATGTTAACCCTATGTCAGATGTGGGATTGGTGAAGATTTTCTCCCAGTCTGTAGGCTGCCGTTTTGTTCGAATGACAGTGTCTTTTGCCTTACAGAAGCTTTTCAGTTTCATGAGGTCCCACTTATTGATTGTTGATCTCAGGTCCTGAGCTGTTGGTGTTCTGTTCAGGAAGTTGTTGCCTGCACCAATGAGTTCGAGGGTTTCTCCCACTTTTTCTTCTAGTAGATTTAGTGTGACCAGCCTTATGTTAAGGTCTTTGATCCACTTGGACTTAAGTTTTGTACAAGGAGATATGTATGGGTCTAATTTCATTCTTTTACAAGTGGAAATCCAGTTGGACCAGCACCATTTGTTGAAGATGCTGTCCTTCTTCCATTGTGCTGTTTTGGCTTCTTGGACAGCTCTTTTTAAAATTAATTTATTTATTCTTCTCTCAAATATTGCATCTTGACCTCAATTTCCCCTCTGTCCTCTCCTCCCATCCCTTCTCCTTCCCCTCCCCTCCTCCTCAGATGTACTCCTCCTTTCAGAAAGGAGCAGGCCTCCCAGTGATATCAAACAAACATGGTATAACAAGTTACAATAAGACTAGGCATTAAACCCTCATATCAAGGCTGGATGGGGCAACCCAGCAGGAGGAAAAGGGTATAGGACGGTTCTTAATGTGAATCAGGGGTTGCTGCTAGAAGGAAAAGCAAGGAATCTATTTAAGGCCTTAGCCTCTCTCCTTCATGACCTGAGATGCTCCCTGGATGCCTTAGCAAGTGATAGACTGTTCCCCGACTTCTGTGGTAGTTGGTCTTCTGCTGCCACGTCTGTGTCAAAGTAATTGAATCTTTCAAAAGAAAAAACATCACTTCTCAAAATAACTGAGAATAAAGGGCCCTTATCCCTGTGCTGGTGAGCGGAGGGGATGAGGGAAGGGATATTTTCTTTAAATCTGATGCTCTGGTACAATGAAGTATGTTGGCAGTCTTCCAGGAACTTGAATGCATTTGGAATGGAGAGTTGGTTTCAGGGCTGGGATACTTGCAGTGAAGTGTGGATTGCTTTTCGTGTCTCTTATCTTCAGTAGCTTGGTCACTAAGCGTGTATAAGAGGTGTCCTCCCGTCACTATGTCCCGTGCTGACTTCAATAGGGATTTGAGGACCTCAGGGCAAGTCTATGGCATGGCTTTAGGTGCAAGCCCAGATTGTGAGCCTGGACCTAAATCACATTTATAGCTAATCCACTGTCTGCATAAGTCCTTGAGGTTAGTGATGGTCGGTCGCATGGGGCAGCTGAGAAGGTAAGTCCTGGTCCAGTGGGAACACGGGGAGCTATACACAAAGAGCAATGAGAAACTGGAGGCAGGAAGAGACTTAGAAGTAGAAACTGATAAATAAAGGATCAAGTTAGAGCAGAAGTTTGTAAATCAAGTTCAGACAATGGTGCAGCAATCCAGTCTGGCTATAAGAAGGCTGTCAGGTCCCAAGAAAACCCTAGCTAAGGAGGGTGCAGATAAAAGAGTGACTTACTCAGTACTAGGGTATGTAGCCAGAAAGGTTTCTGCACGCTTTTCCATATAGGCCATCATGATGCTGGAATCTTTTTTTTTTTTTTTTGGTTTTTCGAGACAGGGTTTCTCTGAATATCTCTGGCTGTCCTGGACTCGCTTTGTAGACCAGGCTGGCCTCGAACTCGCAAAGATCTGCCTGCCTCTACCTCCCAAGTGCTGGGATTAAAGGCGTGCGCCACGACCGCCCGGCTGATGCTGGAATCTTTTTGATTGTGCTTGGGCCACTCAGTTTCTCACATCCCATGAGGCTTATGGCTGGCTGACTGACTGCTGTTGGGAATTCTAGAATCACTTCTTGTGATTCAGGACTGGGCATAGAGGCAGGCTGAAGAATCCAACAGGAACTATAGAGTTAAATATCTACACCATAGAGCCGGAATCAACTCATCTGAAAACAATATCTGTGATCTCCTCAATGCAGCCCAGTTGGGGTTGATGAGGGAGAAACATCTTTTAATTCTTCTTGAAATGGAGTTGACAGATTTATAGGGGCTGAGGAAATGCAGGAGGGCATGGGTACATGTGATTTTTGCCTCCTCTCTCTGGTCTCCACTGAGGTCTCCAAGGCCACTTAGGAGTAGATGAATCAGTGTCCTGGCTTGTCTAGTGCCAGTGGTTTCTCTTCAGAGACCATGGATTTAGAAGTTACCTGTTCCTCTAATGGGTGATATGCTAGAGAATCATCACTCCTAGTAACCACTAATGCCACATGAAGAGTTAACTGCCGAGACATTGCCCTACTGCTCACAGAGGAAATTTTAAGAAAACATAGCTTTTAGGCTCTGGCACGGCTAATACTGCTTTAGTCAAAATTTACCATGAGAAGAAAGATGTGAAAAAAGTATAGTTTGGCAAAGAAAGAAGCATGACCCAATTTAAAGTAGGCAGGTAGCTGAGGACAAAACAAAGGCAATTATTAAAGAGATTTGCACAATTAAAGAGAAACCTTGCCCTTTGCACTGGGGCAGTAGGAAACCGACCTGGAGGGCAAGGCCTCACCCATAGACAACTCTTGCATGTAACAACACAAACCCACTTGGGGAACGGTCATTAAAGAAGAAAGAGCTTGAAAATCAGAGGCCTAAATAGGGAGTTCAGGGGCTCCTTGTTCCAACAAGCCACCTACAGCCATGTTTTCTCAGGTTCACCCACCCACATACTCAAAGGCCACTGCAATTGTGGTGAAAAAAGACCAGGTTGTATCTTGTGTTGTTGTAATAATAGAAGTTGGGGACATCTCACATGTAGTAGTTGGCTTGAAGTCATGTAGAGTGCAAGAGTTACTGGGTCATGGAAGGTTGCACCAAGGTTTCAGAGTGCTCAGCTACACACCAAATGTGTGGATCACCCCTCCCTGCAAGACTCAGGAACCATTGTGCAAGAGGGGCAGAAAGATGTAAGAGCCAGAGGTTGGAGCAAGACAGTGTCTTCTAGATATCACAGGACCATAGCACTCAGGAACTCACAGAAGGTACAGTTGCCTGCACAAGACCCACGCAAGATCAGGCCAGTCAACATTCTAACTTTGGAGGGGGAAAGTGGTTCACAAGGCCCAGTTCTTAACCAGGGAACTATTGATAGTTGATTGTTTCTGGGTGAGGGAGAGTCAGTTTTCTTTAAGGGTGTAGTGAATGGCCTCACACCCAGGAATATATGGGCAGCACAAATTGACCTCAATATGTTATTTTTAAAAAATTGACAGGAAGTTATGGTTAGGGAGGTGGGAAGTGGGTCTAGGAGGAGTTGGGAGAGGGAGTGAGGGTGAATATGTTTGTCATATTCATTTCACATTCGTATCAATTCACATTGTGTGGAATTCTCAAGGAATTAATAAAAGTATTGTATTTAAAAGAAAAGATTAGAGTGATAGCAGTACACCAGTGTCTGTTCCACCTCTGAACTCCAGAGAGAGCACTGTAGACAGCGTCTTTGAGCCATGGGGGGAGTGTTTGGAAGGTTTGGGTGAGAGGGTGAGTGGTACGAGCTTGTTCAGCAGTTTGTTTCCCTCCAGCCCTGGAGGAGGGCTTGTGGTTAGTCAGTTAATAAGTAAACTCACTGAGTGGAAGGATTCACTGGGTCCTAGAGAAAGATTGATTTGCCAAATGGCGCTGAATTTAGAGAATGTGTGTCAAGGGAAGGCCAAGGTGTAGCTCAGTGGTAGAGTTCTTGTCCAACACGCCTAAAGCCCCTGGTTGAGCACTCATCTTGACAAGCAGACAAACAAAGCAGACCCAAAGAAATGTACGTGCTTGATATATATATATAGAGAGAGCATGTGTATAAACACATGTATGTACTATTCTGTTGGACTTCATGTGCTTGCTATATAATACAAGTAAATGTTTCTTATTACGTCATTGAATTTTAAGGTTTTGTCTCTAGTTTATAAAGTAGCTGAGGTTTTCTAGTGTCTGCTATCTGATGGATTCTCCATCTACTGGTGACTGTGTGGGTGCTCTTATTCATGTGTCCATGCCATGGTGCCCAGGTGTAAACAGCATGGTCACAATACCCATTCCAGCTCTGTGTGTGCAGGACAGCTTCTTTCATGCCAGAAGAACTGTTTGGGGTCAATGACTCATTTCCCATTTTGGCCTCATTACAGTGTTAAGTTCTAAGTGGGTGTGGCTTGCTCAAAGTTGTCGACATTAATTTCATCTTCCTGTGCATACAGGAATATCCATATCTTAAAGAAGGGCTCTCTATTTTTGATGGACAGTGGAGGCTGTAGACAGAGAGATTATCAAGGTGTTTGTCAAAAATCTTAATTTTATATATGAAAAACATGATTCTGGAAAGGTGCCACTTCTCTGAGACTCTCCTCTATTCTCAACTTCCATGGGGAATGGAAGCACCTACAGTTGTACTGTGATCGTGGAAGATTCTGTAACATGAGCACCGTGGCTTATATCTGTAATGGTGTGAAAGGTGAGAGAAGGTATCAAATTGCTATCTTAGTCCTGACTATGATTTAAGGACAGTGATAAGGTCACAAAGTATTCAGGTCTAGATAATACGGTAGAGTGAAGCCATCCTGATAATTTTCTGGTGAACATATGCTGCTCAGACGTTTAAACAATCCTATCTGTTAGGTGGTTACACATGAACGACTATGGCAGAAATGAGAAATGGTTAACGCCAGTGTCTATTATTCTCGCCTTGTGTGTAGCAGTGTAGCAGTGACTTGAAAGGGTCTATGGATTTGTCCCCAGATATGGAGTCTGAGTAGGGAGAAATGGGTCAGAAGTGGGTCTAGAGTTTTCAGTGACTTTCAAGGAATTCCATATCCCACCTCAAGATTTTTAACTTGGCACTTCAGAGCTTTGAATTATAGAAGTGCAGATAGAAATATGGAAAAATGAAGCAGAGACAGGAATAATGGCGTGCACTAGTTCCTCCATAACCTAGAAGCTAATGTAGCAGGAGGAGCCTGAGTTTAGGGCTAGCTTGGGGTACCTCACTGTCTCAAAAACCTAGCAAAATAATGTTAATAACTTGGGGGTTTTTTGGGCACAAATATAATTTGATGGCAAAAGATTTTTGAATCCAGTGACTGCTTTTCTGACCTGTGTACAGTGAGACATTCTCACCCAACTCTTTAGACATGTTTTAACAAACTACGGTTGATGCTTTGCACTTAAACCTTCTGAATAATGTCATTTAGGGATATTTATTCTTTTTAAAGTAAGCCTCCTCAATTAGCAATGAGACAAATGCATTCTAAAATCTCACTTGTTTCTAAAATGGTACTTAACAAAAATATTAGTAGGTGGTGAGCATTTGAACAATGTCTGCCAGTTTCCTGCTAGTTCAGCAGACAACTCTGTCCCTGAGATTTGTCATCTTTCTAGAATCTTCTAGCTGTGATAAATGATACCCACTGTTTTTCTTCTTGGGAAATATTTTCTTTCTTTTTCCCTTTCCTTTTCCATTCTCTTTCTTTTTCCTTTCCTTTCCTTTTCCCTTTTCCTTTCCTTTCCCTTTCCCTTTTCCCTTTCCCTTCCCTTCCTTTCCTTTTCCCTTTTTCCTTTTCTTTGCCTTCCTTTCCTTTTTCCTTTGCTTTGCTTTCCTTTCCTTTTTTCTTTCTGTTCCTTTCCTTTCTTTTCTCTTGGTCTCTATTCTCAAAAATTGAATTAAATCTCTCATCCAGGACCTTATAAGCAACCCTGATGAAATTTATTAAGTCATAGAAGAAAAATTAAAGACATGAAAGTAGAGGAGGAATGAAGTGGGAAGAGGAGAGGGATTTGCATGAAAGGAACACAGGAGGCTAGGAGTGTGAATCTGATAAAAAAAATACACCATACATATGTATGAAAATGCCACAATGAAGCACATTATCATGCTAATAAAAATGAAATTCTAATTTAATGGCTCTAGGGTGTGGCCTGGATACTCATATTAAGTCAAAACAGAAGCAACTGCAAAGCTCACTAAATGACTCTCGTGCTGAAGAAGGCAGGAGGGGACAGTGGGATAAAGGGCAAAGTTTGAAGCCCAATGTCAGCATGAGCATCTCAGAAGATATAGCCCCTGAATGAAGCTGTGGCATATATGGTGTGACTATAAGGTCAGAGAACTTTCAGCTCTTGTGTAATGATGATGTCTGTCTTCTTTCCCTCGTCTCCTCAGCCACCATGTATGTCATGGGAGCACTTGGCCCAGCAGTAGGATACTTACTAGGCGGGCTACTCATTGGCTTTTATGTCCATCCCAGAAATCCTGTTCACCTTGATCAGAATGACCCTCGTTTCATAGGAAACTGGTGAGTGTTTTCCACATTTTGCATTTCACTTCTTACTAGAGACGTAGGACTCTGTAGTTGCAATTTCCCCAGGAAAGAGGGAAAATGTCGCTAGGCATTACCTGTGACAGTTGGTAGGCAGGATACATTTCCCCACAAACGCTGTTTCTCCATCTCCAGAGCTCATGCGTATGGGATCTTATGTGGTGAGGGGACTTTGAAGAGGGGATCAAATTGGGGAAGAAAGAGGGAGGTGGCCACATTTAGAAGATCTGCTGATTAGAGCAGAGATCATGTCAGTTCACTTTGAAGATGGAGGAAGGGCTGCAAACAAAAGAATGTGGGCGGGACCTCTACAAGTTAGAAAGGAAAGATAGGTTCTTCTTTAGCCTGGATTTTCAGATGAGATGTGTAGATGTCCAAGGCCTAGAACTAGGAGCTGATCCAGTGTGTTGTTGTTGGAGCTCATCCACTTGTGTTGTATGAGTCACTCCATGTGTGATAGCTTGCTATAGCAGCAACAGGAAACCCACACAGAGATGTTTGGGTCCCTGTGTCTAAAGGAGAATTCAGGAAGAGGCTTTCGATGTCTCTGAGGGGAGTTTCCTGGACAGTTGGTTTAATCATATCTCCCATTATCTTTTCTGTGGTTTAGAGAGAGAAAAAAAATCTTTCTGTCCTACTTAGGTTTTTGTTGCTATGATAAAACACTGACCAAAACTAACTCGGGGGAACGAAGAATTTATGTCAGTTATAGTATAATCTGTCACTGAGGGGAGCTAAGACATAGTCTGTCACTGAGGGGAGCTAAGGCAGAATCTGTTAAGGCAGGAACCACAGAGTAATGCTGCTTGCTGACATGCTCTTCATGGCTCGCTCAGCTTGTGTCCTTAAGTAACTCAGAGTCCCTTGCCTAGGGGTGGAACCACCCACAGTGGGCTGGGTCCTCCCAAATCCATCACTAATGGAGAAAATGCTCACAGACCTGCCCAACAGATGCAGGCAATTCTCCAGTTATGATCCCTTCTTTCCTGGTGATTCTGGTTGGTATGAAGCTTACTAAAACTATGGAGTGTGTGTCCTCTCTGATCCAGATCTCTAGCCCTACTTTTCCATGGCTCCACTCTGAGCAGATCTTTTCTTTTTGGAAATACTTTGTTTCCCAACATGCACTGTAAATTAGCTATTCTCTCACTTGCAAGAGTCCGGACACATGAATGATACTCAGGACTCAGGGGAATTTCAACATTAAATGATATATTATTTATCTGCCTAGACAGATTTGTGTTTTAATTCTTCCCAGCCCCCAACTTCAATAAAACAGGTTATTTCGGGCTGGAGAGATGGCTCGGTGATTAAGAACACTGACTGTTCATCCAAAGGTCCTGGGTTCAAATCCCAGCACCCACATAGCAGTTCAAAATGTCTGTAATGGCTGGGCATGGTGGCACACACCTTTAATTACAGCACTAGGGAGGCAGAGGCAGGTGAATCTCTGTGAGTTCAACATTAGCCTGGTATATAGAGTGAGTTCCAGGACATCCAGGGCTATACAGAGAAACCCTGTCTTGAAAAACCAACAAAACAAAACGAACAAACAAACAAAAAACCCAACAGGTTATTTCTTCATGACAACAAAGCCACTAACTGAAAATATTGGTGTCCTGAGTTCATTTTGTAGGATCAGTAGTGGGTACATACTGACAGATTTTCATCTTATGACAAAACAATATTTTAGTATTAGAAATTATATATGTTGCATAAGTACTTTCTGAAGATCTGCTTAGAATGCTTTCTCCTATTTTATTGTAGATTAAAAACCCTGTAACTCAGTGGTTGGTGGGAAATATGCTTAACACAAATTTCTAAGCAGTTAACAGATATTAATGAGGGCATTTAACAGTTTTGTTTTTTATTGTGATCCTCATTCAAGCTAGATGGACTAAGACCAAGGTGGGCTTGGTCTGGAGAATGTTTGAGTCATACTTTTTGTCAGTGGTAGGGGACTACCATGGGCCTTTCAGTTCTTGACTGACAGTGAAAATTTTGATCTCAGCTGTTTTCATTGCTGTGCTGGAATGAGTCAGAATAGAAATAGTTTTTATTGTTAGAAAACAGATTCCTAAAATACATTCATGAATGTGCAATGTATGCCCTGTGTCTTACTTAGATATCCTGAGATGAGTGTGGTAGGAAGTGAACACAGGGAGAGAAAGATGGAGGCACCACTGGAAGGATAATTGGAAAGAAGGATGGTAGAGGCTTTAGTCCGACTCGTGCCTTCTGCTGTCATTTACCAGTTTTCTAGTGGACAGGCATTTGAATTATTCAGCTGGTGGCAGAATGGTTCTTTGTGGAGCATAGGCCCTAAAGGTACAGTGCTCTACTGTGCTCCTAATAGCTGTGTGGACTTGGGAAAATTACTTCTCCATGCCTCGGTTCTAGGGTTGTTGTGAGGAATGAGTTAACTATAGGGGGCTCCCAGTTTCTCTTGTTTTGGATGCCCAGTATGTCCTGGAGGCCTTCAGTCACTTTTTACAGTCAAAGGAGGGTTGAATGGAGGGTCTTACACAAACCGGGCAAGCACTCTCTTCCAGTGATACATTCCCTGCCTTCTCTTTTAGCTTGTTATTTTCAGAGCCATTCTCACTAAGTTATTCAGGTTGGCCTTGAACTCACTTGTAGTCAAGGCGGTGGTCTCGAACTTGCAGTCCTCCTGCCTCAGCCTCCTGAGTAGTTGGGATTATAGACCTGCACCCCCTGACCAAGGCATCTTCAGGGCTTTGGATTTTACCAATAGTCAGATAATTTTATCTATCCACTTGATGGCTTAATCCTAATTCTATACATGATTGTCAGTTTAAAACTATCTGAGTCTGTTTAAAAGTGAATTTGAATTTGTTTCTATTCGGTGTTCTTGCTGATAATAGGTTTCTCACTGAATGCAATGCTTAGCATCAAATATAAGTTTTTCACTGAATAGAGGCTGAAGGAGTGAAGGGAGAAATTATGCTGGTATTTATTAGGCACTGGGTGTTAAGCATTATACTAAGAGCTTTGCGCACATATTCATTTAATCTTTTAATAATCAAATGCAGCTTTTAACATCATATACATTTTATAAGTCATGAAACGAATATTTAGGTGTTGAACTACTTGAATAAAGATTCTGTGTGGCTTTCTGGGTTAAGGAGCTCACATGGGTGGAGCCATTTATCAGTCTACTGCCCATCTTGTGGCTGGTCTGCCTCATGGTTCATGAAAGGGATTTAGACAGATGGGTCTTTCATTGTTAGCTGTTATTGAGGGGTCGTCTTCCAACATGTGGTGTACATTCTCCTGTCATGGTTTCTCTCAGAGTCCTTTTCAGCAGCATGCTCAGGGGCTGTCACTACCTCATGTTTCAGAAGGTTATTTCTTGAAGCTATTGTAGAATGTGAGTTGGATTGCTTTGCTTTGAGCTAGCCCCAAGCTGCCTCATTGTTATTTGCTTGCTGTAAATCTTCCCTTCTTCTGGGGATACATTAGAGTATATCTCGGGGATTGGCAAAATAGCTCAGTGGGTAAGGGTGTTAGCTACGCAAGCCTGGTTACCCGAATTCACTCCCCAGAACCCGTATAAAAGTTGAAGGAGAGAAATGATTCCACGAAGTTGTCCTCTAACACATGTCACACAGCATGTGCACTATCCCATATTAAAACACACTGGTATTAAGTAAACATCTGAAAAATTAAAAAAAAAAAAGAAGAAGAGTACTTTGAATGATTGCAAGAAATTTTGTATCATCACAGGCTAGGGGAAGATTGGAAATCCAGTCTGAGAGCATAGTTACATTAAAAACAAACCAAAGTAGCTACTGCACATTAAGGGCTGGCTTGGAGTGGGTATTTCATTAGGTCTGTTACATGTGTCATCTTTTTAAAGTAATTCCCCCAAGATGTCACAGTTAGTAAGTAGTAAAGACAGGGTCCAAACCCAGATGTGCCTGAGCTGCAGCTCATAAATGTCCCGAGTCCACTGCCTGCCATCTCAAGGAGGGAGGATGTGAGACTTAGAGAGTGAAGAGGCTTGGGGAATTCCAACGCCAGAAAGTAAATGGGGGTGTGCTATGGGGAGAGACTGATGAGGGTCTGTAAGCAGCCATGTCCTGAAGGAGCCAATGATGACCTGGCCATGTTTCCCCAACACTGATACCCTGCCACCTATCTTAAACCTATTTCTTTCAATTTATGTATTGAGCAAAAAATTTCCAGCCCTAACCTGCCCCAAGCACTAGGTTGGCAATAATACATCCCCTAGGAAGCTTTCTGGCAGACAAACTCCAAATGAGATTCAAGCTCAGTTGTATATCTTCTTGCACTTCTGGGAGGTTTTTTTCTTACATCTTTGGCTTACAGTAGTTTTAAGGTCTTTGTGACAGAGATCAGCTGTAAATGTCTTGATGTCCATCATGCTGGGTAAATTCCATGAGTGTTGGATAAGTGGATGCGAGCAAAACACTTTTAAGTATTTGCAAAAGTATCTGAACCCCAGCAACAATCAAAAATACACTGGACATAAAGTTGGGCTGTAGTTTCAATTGTCAGCATCAAAAAGACAAACAAAACACATTTGACATAAGCTATTTGTTTTCTTTTAAGGTAAAAAAAAAGATATGCTGGGCTTGGTGGCGCAGGCCTTTAATCCCAGCACTTGGAAGGCAGAGGCAGGCAGATATCTGTGAGTTCAAGGTCAGCCTGGTCTACAAAGCAAGTTCCAGGACAGACAGGGCTACACAGAGAAACCCTGTCTCAAAAAA
>CAJQZJ010032380.1:962408-975947 GCA_907164525.1 Lophiomys imhausi | reverse complement strand
AGTTCCAGGACAGACAGGGCTACACAGAGAAACCCTGTCTCAAAAAAATACCAAAAAAATCAAAAGACCAAAAAGGTGTTAAGGTGTATATTGCTCCTCAAAGCATGTGAGGTAGTCTATTGTTTTTCTAGTAAATTTATTGTAGTTAGATGTGGTGGCCCCTGCCTGTCATCCCTAGCAGTTGGGAGGTAGAGGAAAGCAGATAAGATAGTCAAGGTCATCCTGAAATAATAATTGATTGAGGCCATTTTGGGCTCCATGAGACTCGGGCTCAAACAAAACAAAATAAAACAAAAAGTATTACGAAATGCGTACTGTAGCATAACTAGCCATGTTAGCAGATCCATAGTTATTGAGATTCCTTAAATGCCATTCTAATCAAGTGGTTGGGTGTAATAGTCACTCCAGGCCTAGTATAATTATGAATTTTTCCATTCATACCACAGAAAGGCAAATCACCTTTATTTTCTCAGTTTGTTCAGTTTTCTTGTGTCTTATAATGATGAAGATAATACGACTTCTCTGCAGTTTTATCCTGACAAACCTATTGCTCTGATTTGTTCTTACTCCCAAACTGAAGCCATAAATTCTACTCACATTTCCCAATTTTGTAGGTGGAGTGGATTCCTCCTTTGTGCCATTGCAATGTTTCTTGTGATATTCCCAATGTTTGCTTTTCCAAAAAAAGCTTCCGCCTCGGCACAAGAAAAAGAAAAAATTTTCTGCTGATGCCGTCAGTGACGACGATATTATCAAGGAGAAATCAAACACGAGTGAACAAGTGAACAAGAAAGTTTCTTCCATGGGCTTTGGAAAGAATGTCAGAGGTAAAGTATGTCTCTTAAGTAAATACATGCATGGTACTTTAGGCTAGTGCCCAGCCAAGAGTGGGTCCAAAGAGGCACGGCTTAACGCTAGGGGGCAGTGCTGGCCCTTGACCGTGATGCTCAAGAGGGGCTGGAAATACGAACCTTGTGACCCCACACCAGTGTCCCTCACACGTGTTCCGTGAGGGCTGACCAGTTGAGCATTGGATTTGAGAGGAAGCGCTGCAGAAGTCTCTTTAGAAATTTGAGAGAATGGCCTCTTTGAGGGGGAGGTGTAGCACAGCAAGTGCCGGGTAGGGCGGTGACACAGAGTGGCAGTTAAGAAAAGGGACAAATGAGAAGAAAACAAAATGGCATGTATGTATAAAAAAGGCTGCAACGGAACCCATTGCTTTGTGATCTAAAAAGGAATAGTTTTATCTGTTGAATTTGATAATAGTAATAAAAAGTTAGGCTTATATTTTGCATGTCTTTAAAAGGAAGGATAGCCTGAAGACCAGAGATTCATTTCTGGACTCCATGGTGGGAGAAGAGAAACATTCTCAAGGAATGTCCTCCGATCTCAACACACATGTGGTGACACAAGCCTGACATTCATGAGCACACATCATGCACACTTACACACATTAACAGTGGAAAATAAAAATGAAACTCCAAAACAAACAAACAAAAATTATAACAGTTCATTTTAAGTGTTTTGCAAAATCAGTAGTAGATAACAGATTAAATAATATAAGAAATGGCCCGCCTTGCAGAAAGTTTGAGAATCAGTGCTTTAGGTCTTGAAGATACCCATATCTAGGTGTAGCATTTGCTGCAATTACTGATGTCTGATTTCTAACCCTGTGATTACATTGTACAAAGGATGGCTGCTTTAGGGGAGCAGTATGGTAGTATGGGGTGGTCCTTAGGTAAATATGGAAATTCACTGGAAAAGAATATTATTCTATGGTGGCTCTATCAATTGTCCCTCTGTGGCTGTTCTGGCAGAAGGATGTTTGTGGGATGGACTGTTCTTTTTTTTGTTTGTTTTTCTTAAAAATAATGAGTTTAGCACACATTCAGTCTCAGCACTTGGGAGGCAGGTGCAGGGGCAGGGCAGGGTGGGGTGGGGAAAGAGATGGGACAGAGGCAGGGAGATTTCTATGAGGCAGAGGCAGGCAGATTTCTGTGAATTTGAGGCCAGCTTGGTGTACATAGGGAATTCCAAGCCAGACAAAGCTAAACAGTGAGACCCTGTTTCCAAAAGGAAAATGATTATAGTAACAACAACAACAATGAGTTCATTAAAGTTAGATTAAACAATGTAAAACCTAATCAACTTAAATTGCCCTTACATAGACAATCTTTGATCTATTGAATGGCTATGAATTCCCCTTTGTTTAAAGAACCTACAATGACTCCCATTCATTGTTTCCAGTCTTATCTCTTCAGTTCTCTGAGTTAATCTATATTTAATATATAGAGCATAGTGTTTATCAAATGCTCATGATAAAATGACTGTGACATTTTGACTGTGTATCCAGTGAGACGGGGAGAAAGGATAAAGTTAGTAATGTGCCATAGAGTTGTCCCTACAGCCTAAGAAGGGTATATACTGAAGACTACTTGTTAGAAGCAACTATCAATATTTGGAAAATATTATTTCTTTCCAGTTAGGTTGTAGATCTGATCTCCTTCCTTCCCATGGCATTGTGACAATGTGTTCTTTTGTAACTGCCAACACGACTTCTCATACTCCAGTAACGCAAAGGAATTCTCTGGATGCCATGTGGCCTGAGCTCTTCTCATGTAGGCCAGCCCATCATTTTTACAGCTGTATTGTGGACCATTATGTTGACCACATAACTGATTTTTCCTAGATTTATTTCACTTTTACTTATGTGTGTGTGTGCATGCATGTTTGTGTGTGTGCATGCCTGTATAGGTACAGGTACCTTTGGAGTCCAGAAGAAGGCACTAGGTCTCCTGGAGTTCAAATTACAAGTGGTTGTGAGATGTTTGATGTGGTGCTGGGAATTCAACTTGGGACCCCTACAAGATCAGTAACACACTGTTAATCACTGAGCCATCTCTCCAGCCCCCACAATTGGCTTTACAACTTAATTGAGATGAAGTTGGTGTTAAGTAATTTAAAACATACAAATATATTCCGAATCTTAATTTGGGGGAATACAAAGTAGACTCAATGGAAGAGATAAAGTCATGACTAGAAGTATTTATATCTTATAAATTAGGATTTCAATGTGAAATGTATCAATTGGATAGTAAAACTGGATAAGAGTATATTGGTATCAAGTGCTAAAATCCATACAGCTGCTGATGTTCTTCCTGAAGATTTATTCATTGTATTTTATATTATGTTTTATGTGTGTGCATGTTTGCCTGCACTCATATCTGCACACTGCTTGGATGCCTGGTCCCTGCAGAGGCCAGAAGAGGACACCAAATCCCCTGGAATTTAAATAACAAGTTGTGAGGTGGTGGGAAACAAACCTAGGTCCTCTGCAAGAGCAAAAAGTACCCTTCATTGCTCAGCCCTTTCTCTAGTCCCACAGGCTCTTTCTAGATGCTTCAATTGCCCTTTATTTTCATGTATTATTGCCCTGTTCTCTCCCCAGTGCTTCTAAAAATGCCCAGAGCTTTTTCTGAGGGTTCTACCATCATATCAAAAAGAGAAGACCCTGTTCTAGAATTTAAGATCTATTTATGGAGTTTTACGTGCTACTTTATCAGTTAGTTTTTGTACTACAAGGGATTGTGAGTTCCTGACTTTCCTTACAGGTGTGGATTCAATATATATATAATATATCATGTATTGTTGGTTTATAAAATCAGTTTTCAGTCTGATTTTCTCAATCATATTTCTGGTAAATTCTCTTTTTCACTCCCTCTCTGGATTATGATGAATGATTCTACTTTCATATAAACTTCCTAGATGGGGCACACTACTAACTCATTACTCTACTCATGCAAAATCGATTCTCTAGCTGGCTGTAGAATTGGAAGTTCAACACAGAGCCCAATGTAGCCTAGGCTGGCCCTAAATATCATTATATAGCTGAAACTGGCATTGGACCTCTGATCCTCTTGCCTCAACCTTTGAGTGCTCAGATTATGGGCACATGCCACCACATCCAACCTGGCTTACTTTATTTTGCTAATCAGAAACACTGTTTTAATGGGATATGCTCAAAATCTCTTGCTAAAAATGTCTTAAACCACACTGGTAGTACTGGAATGATGTTTAATAAAGGTATTTGAATCAACTCATTTATCTTGTACACACTTATATTCCTTAGAGTACTTACTGCAACACAGCTGTTGGAAGTGACATTCCAATATTTAATCCAGCTTGCAGAAGGACAAATAGAAGCTCTGGGTATGAACTCAGGCTTGGTATGATTTGCATTACAGAGCTGAGGCGCCTAGTGAAGGCCCTGAATTACAGAATGGCTTAGAATTCATTCTGAGTTAAATCTGAGTTTGAGTCTCACATGCTCTTTTCTTTTGTTTTCTGGAGCAGTGTTTAATTTCGTCTTTGTGTGTGTGTGTGTGTGTGTGTGTGTGTGTCTATCAATACCAACTCCTTTAAAGAGGCGATAGATAGTTTAGCTATCGATTTGTACTTCCTTAAAAAGAAAACAATTTAGGTGTTACAGAATGGTGCCTTTTTGGTTTGTTTTATTTGTAGACAGGATCTTGCTGTGTCACCCAAGCTGGCTTTGAACCCCTCCCTTCAAGTGACCTCTTGCTTAAGCCTTCCAAGTACCTGGAACTAGCAGGGCATGCTGCCACACCTGGCTGGCATAGTGCCCTTTTAGAAGCTTTCTTGCTGAGGATGCTAGAAGAAAATCCATTGTCCTTTCTATTTTCTGGTTCCCCATTTTGATATAGATATGGAGAAAATCTGACTCAGGTTTCTAGATTCTTATAAATTATGTAGAATGAGGCACAGACCACACCACAAAGAGGAAAGTCAAAATTTCAGTGTGTCTGCATTGCCTTTAAACAAAGAGATTAACATTGATTCCATCAAAATATTAACAAAAATAAACACAAAATAAATATTTAAGTGGATCAATTTTCCTGTGGTTTGAGGCCTAAAATTTTAAAACCTTTCTCATTTAACTGAGCATCTTTCTGTATAGGAAAAAAATGGTGGCAGTTAATTTTCCTTTGTGCCTAGTTTTAATCTGAATTGTTTGACATTATTAATTTAACATAAAATAGAATTTTTTCTAGCTAGAATTTTGTCAGTGTTGGTATGCAATATGTTTATAATCATAACAAAAAAGCAAAGTTATTTTGAGATGATGAGTTGATTTTAAAAGAATTATTGAAAGTTATAGATTATTATTATTGTCAATAAAGGATAATGTTAGGGGTCTGGGAGACAGCTCAGCCAGTAAAATACCTGTTGAGCGAGCATGGGGACTTGAGTTTAGACCTCTAGAATCTGCAAAATTCAAGTGTGACAGTGTACGTTCAATCCATTTCTGATGTGGGTGTGGTGGGGTTGGGATAAGATGGGCAGATCCCATAGAAGGTTTCAAACTTGGTTGTGGTTGTTATGAAGCGTGTGTTTTGCAGAATTCTCTGAGGGAGGGGAAGCAACGGGAGAACACAAAGAGAATACACAGAAAGTCTAGGAGGAGCCCCAATTGTGGAATGCCTGCCTAGTATGCGTAGAGGCTCCAGAACTGATTCCCCCAGCACCACAAAAGAACCATATGGACAGGATAGGACTGACCGAGGGTAGGAGATTGAGCATTTAATGGAAGGCTAAGAAAAGTGACACACAGCAGGCCACCTGATCCCTGTAGAGAACTGGTCGCTGAGCATCCCAGGTAAGGCTGAAGTGCAGAGGCTAAATGTGTTCAGAAATCCTGAGTAGATTTCTTGTGCTTGATACATTGAGGATATGCTCACCCAGACCCCTGGATGGTAAGGCTTGGGAAGTGTGTGTGTGTGTGTGTGTGTGTGTGTGTGTGTGTGTGTGTGTGTTGGGGGTCATATTGTGGAACACCTACCCACAACACCTAGACATTTTTTTTGAAATTCCTTCCACCCAGGGCATTGCCAAAAACATTCTGAGAGGGAGACCAGGTAGGTAAAGGAGTGGGGTGGAAGGAGGGGCCCAAGGAGAAAGTTGTGGACAGAGCCCAGGTGAGGTTTGCTCAGAAGGCAAGGAAAAGACAGCCTGGTACATTGGTCCCTGCCTGTTTAGGTGTGTTTTACTCAGCTGCCAAAGACACCTGGCAACGCCTCAGCTCATAGCTTCCTTCCTTATTTTCCCATCCTGGATCTAACCCATGACTGTGTTTTCCATCCCATCTCCTTCTTTCAGTCTCAGCTCTAAACCATACTTCAAACACATTGGCCTTGTTGCTGACTCCAAGGCCTTTGCAGCTGCCATTCCTGTGTTAGGGATGCTCCTCCCCACAACCCCTCATTTGCTTCAGTATGCTTCTCCCTGAGGCCTTCCTTAACAGACTTAGCCTGCTTTAGAGAAACTTCCAGCTTCCCTTTGAGTGCTTCTGAGCTCTCATCCTCTTTCATTTCCCCCTCAGCTCCCCTCACACACCCATGGTGCATAGGTGTCTGTGAGAGATTGACTCCAGGAAGATTTAAGACTCTTATGCAAAAAGATGTAGCTTATACATACATTTTGATACCCTTTTATAGACTTTGGGTAATCTCTGGGTTTCTGCCAACACTCACCATAACATAAAGGCCATGTGAATAGGCTATATTGTTTAGGAGCAATATTTATAAATAGTGACAAGAGAAGTCACAACAAGCTCAGTGCAAATGAAAAATTTTTTTTTCTGTTATTTTTGCTCCGTGGTTGCTTGAGATCTCAGATGCAGATAGAGCTCAGGGTGATTCAGGGCTGACTCTAACTTCCTTATATCTTTATTTTGTCTTCTCCCCAGAGAGAAAGCTGGCCCATGAAGGTAAGAATTCTCTCCCCACATCACGTACATCGCTGGTTTAACCCCAGCAAACAGAAGTCAGTAGAGTATTTAATGAATGATTGTTCAAATTAACATTTATGTTAAGATCTGAAAACATTCAGACTCATCAAAACAGGTCTCTGTCACTTCCTATAATATATCAGCACATAATTTAAACAGCATTGTATAATTCCCCACAGCCATGGAGACGATAAAATATTGGGGAACCTTCAACCTGTCACCGAGTTCATCATTAGCAACAAATGATTCAGACTAAATGAGCCCATATGTACTCTTACACTTTCCATGCTTGTTTTTAACTCTACGTCATAAAGCCATTGATGACTCTTTCTAGTATGGGGTTGGAAGATGAAAAATTACATTTTCAGGACCAAGAATGTACTTCAGTAGTATAATGCTTGCTTAGCATGTTCAAGGCCATGGGTTTTACACACACACACACACACACACTTAACGATAACCCTCTGTGCACTTACATGAGTGAATTGTTGAACGGGAAAAGGCTACTCTGTGGTTTTATGTTTTGCACCTTTAATTGAAGGCTTTTGTTGGGTTCCTGGTACTTGCCCAAGGATGGTTTCTAAGTGCTCTTCTTCAGCATATTGGTACTCAAATTCATCCACTGCTAGCATTACTGGGAAGCTCCAGGATTCCTGATTCAGGGGATCTGGACCTTAGCATTTTAAACAACCATCTATGTTTCACTGACGCTGTGGGTTGAGGGACCACACACACAAAAAAAAAAAAAAAACAAAAAAACCCATTGCTTCTTAATATACTATAAGGAGAAAGACTGTTTTCCACAAAGAATTAAGAGTGTTTCTGATGATGATGATGATGATGATGATGATGATGATGATGATGATGGAGGACAACATTTTACCTTGCGGACCAGGAGATTCAGGCTACGGCCATGTTTACTTCCCTTTCCTGCCTCTCAGGTTCTGGGCTGTTTAAATTTTCTTCATTTCTAATTCTTTGCTTTACTTCCAATTTGCCTTCATTTCCTTGAGCCTTTCTTTGTTTTCTTGTGGCAGGCCATGCCTTTTTTTAGTTATGTAGCTGATGAGTTAAAAGACAAGTGAACACAACAGGCCTGGCAAGAGTCCCTAGGAATAAAAGTCTACATTTTATACCCAGTGGAAACTGACCGCGGTTACTCACACGAGGCCTTCACACTCAGAAGGATGGATGATGATGCTCATTGTTGTTGAATCTAACCAAACAAGGGCATGTTGTGGCCTGATGATTCTTACTGTTGCCATTTGGGCCTGACATTTCCATTTCTGTCCACATGTCTGCCTTTGAGCACCTCAGGGATTCTGCAGCTAGGCTGGAAGGTCGCTGTGATGTAAAGCAAGGGGTATTGTGCACAATGCCTTGGGGGGGAGGGCTCAGGACTTAGAGTACTTTCGTGGGGTCTTGAATCTTTGGGGAGCACCTCTGATCATTGATTTCAGGGACAAGGTATAGGACGTAGGGGTAATGCGTGGCTCATACGGAAATATAAATCTGATGCTGGTTGGTGTCTCCACCAGGTTTTTGACTCATCCATGGATTTAAAAGTACAGGAATGATAAATAGGGTTAGAGGAAAGTGTCATAATATAGTACTTGTCAAAGAGGGAGTCAGGAGATTTCATGAAGAGTTGTTCAACAAAGCTGTTCTAAAGTGATTTTAATGTATAGAGATAGTGAATGATTACAGAAAGCCCAATGCGCTGAAGGGGACATCACACTTTGCAAGGGCCTTGGGTGTGAAAGGCAGGGCCCTTGGGTGTGGAAGGCAGGGCCCTTGGGTGTGGAAGGCAGGGCCCTTGGGTGTGGAAGGCAGCAGGTTTGGCCAGGAGGCAGAAGATAGGAGTGAGGCCAGAAGCTAGATCAGAGCTCTTATCAGGATTTCTTTGGGAAAGTGAAATTTTAAAAAGACATCGAGAGAATAAAATTGATTTACTTTTAGAGAAACGTGACAGAGGAACATTGACCTGGAAGCTGAATGTCGACAGGAGGAAAGAAACACGCAAGCATATCACAGGGAAACAATTTTCTTGCAACTAAACAAGAAAAAATATCAGAATGTAAACGGAGGGTTAAAATATGCTAAAAGTAGTATCAAGTAATTAGCATTCATGTTTGTGAATTTGAATCTTGAAGAAAATGTCAAATTAAATTACAGATTGTCTAGTAATACCAGCTCGTGTATCAAAATCCTAGAGCTGCTGCTTACAGAGGTGATTGCTCAATTACTTACAACTAAGCTTGCAAAGACCTCTCTCCATTTAAGTGTTACATAAACAAACTGTATTCATGAGTACTGTATTCTCTTAGTAATATTTTAATTATTCTTTAATGGACTTTTACAATTTGTAATCTTCTCTCAGTGTGCTAGGGATTTTTTTTTTTAGATTTGTTTTTCCCTGGCTTTTAAAAATTAATTTTTTAGGTTAGCATAGAAAGTGATGGGTTTCTTTAGCTTTAAAGGGCTCTCATTCAGATGAGTATGAACCAGCCCTTCCTAACTCCCAGTATGCTCTGTTGTCTGCACCACGGACCTCCTTCACCTTACAACTCCTGCTCTCTGAACTTACCCATTCCCCATAAGGAAATGTGCACCTGTGACATTCATTTTATTTTCTCATACACAGATATTATTTTTAATATACATTGCTGTTGTGATGTAATAAAGAATACTTGTGAATAAATACACTCTAAGGATGTTTTAGTGCCTTCTGTAGGTGCATGATAAAAACCACGGTGGCTTTAGCAGGGGTGCTATGGTGAGGAATCTTTAATGTGACACTTGCTCATAGTTCCCTCGACAAAGGGATGTATTTCTCTCTAAGAGTAAATTCTCAGTAAGTACTTCTCTTCCCCTTGAAAAGATGGCTGTACCTTTGTCTTTGTTGCAAATGACTGTCATTTGAAGCTTGTTGCTTTCAGACACATTAGTCTGACATGCTTCAGACTACAGGCTTACTTAAAACATTCATATGTGTGAGAGCATCCTTATCTAATGGTTGGGTCATGACAAGCATGCCAATATCTGCTGTTTACAAGGCTTTCAGAGAAGAACCAGGTGTAGTCCCACCTGCACTGGGTTTGGTCAGAATAGCTATAGCCCACCCACACTGTGACGACTGGTCACAACCAGCTATTCTCCCACCTGTACTGACTGGTCACAACCAGCAGCAGTCTCATCTGCTGTAGTGTCACCTGCTGGGACTGGTCAGTCTCTCATAAATAACGTCCCTTGTCAATTTCCACAGGAATGCCTTCATACCATATTTAAGATTTTCTAAAACTTTGACTAAAGATTTGCAAGGCCATTGAAAAGAACCCCATCAGTTTCATTGAAGCACACCGCTTTTATGAATAGAATGGAATTAATCTTGTCTGAATGTCTGTGAAGGCAGGGACACCTGAACTGTCATTGGCACCTGTTTGGAAGGAACCAAGAACCTGCCAACACTATTAACATGTCTTTTACAAGTGTTTTCTTTTTCTTTTTGACAAAACAAAACAAAACCAGGGTCTCACTATGTAGCCCTGGCTGACCTGGAACTCAACATGTAGGTCAGGCGGACACCAAATTCACAGAATTCTACCTGTACCTGTCTCCTGAGTGCTGGGATTTAAGGTGTATGCCTCAGGCCTGACCACAAGTGTTTTCTAAGTATTGTCCACTTTGTGTTATATTCTCTTGAGATGCTTTTCATTACATATTTTTTCCTACATTACTTCTATGTAATGCAGAAGGCATCTCTTGGTTTTAGTGTTGGTTTCTCCTTAGCACTGAATTTGGCTTGGTGGTACGCATTTTTATTTACCTGTTAGGTTGTCTTGTCAGTCCTGATTTTGAAAACTTTTCTTAGTGTCAAATGATCAAAAGCCTGACCATCACTATCATTCCTCAACAGCTCTCTCTCATGATCTGCATGGCGTCATTGATTGTATAACAACACATTACACGTGGCACCAAGGGATAAATCTAACATATATTCTGTTGCTTTAAAAATTAGATCCTGGGCTGCAAACCCATAGATATAGAAACTTCTTGTCTAATTCACTTATTAAAGCTGTGCTTTTGAAATAGTGTTGGAAATACATAAAGGCTGCAGGAATGCACAGAGGGGCCTGGTTATTGGGTGCCCCATGTTGAGTTTCCAATAAGTAACATTCCCTGGAAGTCACAGACATGTACTTATCCACTCTGCATACTCTGTGTTTTTCCTAAATGCAAGGACACTGTCCAACATGACCAGTGGACAGCCATCAAAACTCAGAAATATGCAGTGAACTAGCTCCAATATCTAACCCACGGGCCTGTCTTCCCAAAGATACCCTTTATGTTCAAGGACCAATCCAGGATCACATGTATTAGGTTTTTGGGTCTCCCTCCATGTTAGTCAGACCCTCATCTTCTTGTTCTTCACTATGTTAACCTTTTCTCAAAAGCATAGGTTGTTATTTTCATAGTGTTAGGGTCAAGGAACGAGTTCCTGAACCCAAACCTGGGGTGACTGAGGAATCACCAGGAACTCGAGAGCATTGCAAAACACAAGAGGACTTTATTTAACCAGCATGCTGGGGTCACCCTCATAGAATCTCCAGGCAAGGAGAGGGAGGAGACCCCAAACAGAATTTCAGTTCAGGTTAAATACATTTCAGCAAGGCTGAATCAAGCATCATTAAGCAACAGTACTTTGATTGGCTAGCACAGATGACCTAGGAAACAAGGTGGGGATTTCCAAACTCATGACTGTTGGCAACCTGTGGTTTCTGTTGTTGTCTCTGTTGCTCTGAGAACTGGCCATACCCAAGGAAGAACTTGGCCTCCTGGTAATGGTTAGAGCTTCCAAGCTCTGGGGGTTAGTTCATGATAGATTCTGGGGCAAGTTGACCTGGAGTTTCTGGCCTACCTAAATTCCTAGGCTTTTAAAAGCCTAACTAAAATTTGGTCAAGTGAACTTCGGTCCTAACAATAGAATATTACTTGAGGTTTGACATTGTCTTCTGATTTATGCACTTTTAAAGGCTTAGCACAAAAAACAATGTTACATTAAGTACACTCTAATTGGGCAGATAGCATTATTTTGCTCAATAATCTGGTGTCTGGTGGATTAACCCCTTGATCCCTGGAGAAGGTTGCATTTGCTAGGTTTCTCCATGTAAAAGGTAGTTTATAGAGTGGAATAAATCAATTCGTAGTTTTTTTTTGTTGTTGTTGTGTTGTTTTTGTTTTTTGAGACAGGGTTTCTCTGTGTATCCCTGACTGTCCTGGACTTACTTTGGTGACCAGGCTGGCCTTGAACTCATAGAGATCCACCTGTCTCTACCTCCTGAGTGCTAGGATCAAAGGTGTGAGCCACCATGCCTGGCTCTCAATACATAATTTGTAAATACCTTATAGGGAGTGTATTTTGAGACTACATAAGCTCAATGAACTCCCATTCTTCATAGCCATTGTGCTTTGTGATGTCAGCATGGACACCAAATCAGCAGACATGGAAGTATTGCTTTTAGAGGATACTTGGGGTTGGTTCTGTCACCGTGTGACCAGCAGATCACCTGTGCATGACTTCATTTTATGTGCAGACATCTGTATGTAATGGCTGCAGTTGATTCGTTAGCTTTGAGATCATGCCGAACGCCTGTAACTCATGCCAGGAGTGGGCATGTCTGATGTATTTTCTCCTGAGCTCATTCAGCACAGCCACCTGCACGTAGGGGCAACACATACGGGTGACCCCCTTGGTGGCTTCTTATGTCTTTACAAGACTTTGTAAAGTCTTGTTGTTCAGACAAGGTTCACCGCCAACTAGTGATTCTTGTGTCTTAGCCTCCTAAGTACTGGGGTTATAGGTATGAGTCACTAAGCCTGATATTAGGTACCCTTTTAAATAAACAATAAACAGAACTCATAAGGAAAAAGCTGTGACAAACTATTGTGACAAAGACCCACCTTTGCCATGTCAGAGCTGAGGGTGTTTTCCACTTCTGCCAGGAAAGGGGCGTGTGGACAACTCAAGCTTTTGCTGCCCTGAGTGTGGTTGTGAAAGTGCATCAAGTATTAATTTTAAGTTTACAAGTAAATTTTAGCAAGGAGATAAATTGGCCAGTACAATCCACAGACAATGAGGATTGGATGTATGTTGTTCCCATTGGATTTTCACATACTTATTTTAGTATTCAACAAACTAAAAACAAACAAACAAACAAACAAGATCCCATTGTCCATTGGAGTGATTTTTTGCTCTCTGTCAGTAAGATTTTCTGAGCTCATTTTGTATTTTCTGTATTCCAACTCTGAAGTCAGACATTTCTCTCTTCCTTTCAATAGAAAATAACTTTTAGAAACCAAGAGCTGCATGGTGGGTGGGCTCATTCCTACTGGGGTATCATTATGTCAAAGTCCTGTTTGCTACAATGTTAGGAAATAACATGTACACACCTGAACATATGCCTACACCTGTATGTATGCATCTGTCTGCTACCAGTCACTCAACCTATTATATCTTTTATTTATTATATTTTATCTGTTATATGTCACCTGCCAATAAATCTGTCCTATCATGTCTATCATCTATCTATCTATCTATCTATCTATCTATCTATCTATCTATCATCTATCTATTTATCATTAATCTATCTACCTACCCACCTATCTATCTACCTACCTACCCACCTATCTATCTATCTATCTATCTATCTATCTATCTATCTATCTATCTA
>CAJQZJ010032380.1:936238-962398 GCA_907164525.1 Lophiomys imhausi | reverse complement strand
CTATCTATCTATCTATCTATCTATCTATCTATCTATCTATCTATCTATCTATCTACCTACCTACCCACCTATTTATCTATCTATCTATCTATTATATCTATTTACCCATCCATATATTATCATCTAAAATATTTCTCACTTCTCTACATATCTGCTCATCTAATTGGTTCATATGAGTACACAGCTCTAACCAATACCTATCTGGTCCTTCTTTCCACATTTCTAACTCCTTTTCTGGGAGTTAGAGATCTGATTTCCATTACTAGTCAATGTAATTATTAACTCAGCTTCTATATGTAAAAAATACTCAGTGGTACCAGACCAGATAGCTCTAGGTTCTTTGGCTCCTTCAGGGGATTTGGGCAGAAAACTAAGCCCCAGTCAATGGACACGGAGGGTGAGAGAAGGAGTTATTGGAAGTCTGAACTTTGTTGATTCTTCTCAAATAGCAACCAACTTAGGTTTTATTTATTTATTTAGACAATAAATTTTTAATGAGATGAGAGAACATTCATATATATTTTTTCTTACCCTTGAAGCTAAAGGACCATTTTATCAAACTAAATGTCTCCAAAAGAAAACCAACACAGGAGCTGGGGAGATGGCTCAAGGGTTACAAGCATATACAGCTCTTGCAGAGGTCGAACATTCGGCCACCACCTGTGCTCACAAGTGCCTATAACCCCAGCTCCAGGGCATCTTGATTCCGAGGGCCCCTGTGCTCACAAGTGCCTATAACCCCAGCTCCAGGGGATCTTGATTCCGAGGGCCCCTGTGCTCATATGCATATACCTACACATAGACATACACTACACACATAATTAACAACAAATATATTATTAAAAATTAATTCAAAATGGTGAGTGTGACTTAAAATATTTGTGTGATACAAATATTATCATGTTGTGTTTTAAGCCTCTCTTCTTCTCCCAGATGTTTTCGATTCAATATCTTGCCTTTTAACGTGCCAGCTAAACCTAACTAGAATCTATGAAGGCTGATAGTATTAACTTACCAACTTTGATTTGGATATGACATTTTAACTTAATGTTTACAGGGGAAAATGTACAAAATGGTTGAGTTGTTTTTCTCTGGCATGTTTATCCATGTTAAAGGTCGAGTCTGCATATTAGCTTTCTTCTTAAAGTCTTAGCAATCACAACGATAGACAAGATCTAGAACATTACATCTAACTGTATTTCGAAATGAGGTTAGCTAATGCTCTATGCTTCCTAAGTTTTAGATTCTGGTAAGTGGGAGGCTATGAATTATAGCGTCAATAAAAGTTAGCTAATCTTAATGAAATGACGTGACTGTATGTAAGAGATGAGTGGTTTACAAGATGATCTTTTCCACAGAGCCACAACAATTATACAAATAAAAAGGATAGAAGCATAGGATACCGAATTTCCTTTTGCTCCCCTCTTGACCTTAGTCATGATTGCTCAACTTAGGCCCTTAGGTATGTGGTATTAATGTAATAAGAAGTAATCATTTGATCTCCTATGAGTGCATTCTTTTGGCTTGTTTTATTTTTACTAAATATGATCATATGCACATATTTATGTGTGTGTTCTGTAGCTTGTTTTAGTTTTCTGTAAATACTGCTTCTGTAATTCTTTTGTGCTAGCAATACAATTATTTCATTTTTAATGACTACCTCATATTCAGTTATATAGCTCTACTATAATTTGTTTAAGCATTTCCCATTGATGACCATTTAGTCACCCCACATTTTTGTATTATGAATGTTGTATCTGTAGCACATTTTGTTAAGTAAATACCTAGCCATAGACCTAAGAGATAGCTCAGCTGTTTAGAGGCTTGCTGCTTTTTCTGAGGACCCAATGAGATCTTTGTCCTTGAGAGACCTCCCAGAGGATGCCGAGCCTCATATTTGGCTTCTCTCTCCCCTTACGATATCATGGCCTTTTGTTGTTCAATCCAAAGTACCTGGGAGTGCTTGACCCTATGTTCTCAAGCCTTGCCACGCTTTAGCTAATGAATATTTCCTGCTTCATAAACAAAGCCAAAAGATCAGGTGTCCAACATCATCCACCTGTTACCCTGCTTTGGCATCTCAGGGTGGGACTCAAGACATACCAACTCTGAAATACATCTTGGGCTTAGGAGATAGTTCAGCTGTTTAGAAGCTTGCTGCTTTTTTCTGAGGACCCAAGTTTAGTTCCCTACTCTCATTTTTGGTGACTCACAACCACCAGTAACTCCAGCTCCAGGGGATCTATAACCCTCTTCTGGCTTCCTAGGGCAATCATATACACTACACACACACACACACACACACACACACACACACACACACACAGAAGTAAATAATAAATTGAATTAAAAAAAAGCAAAATGCATCTTTTCAGGATAGTGGTAGCCCGGTGAACTGGAAACTATAACGTAGGATTAGCTCCCAGATGCTTTACGTATCAAAGAACCTTTGGGGTCTTAACAAAAATGTGTTTTAATTAATGAAAAAAGCAAACAATTCATTTTAAATATTTAAAAAACAGGAGTCACAGGCTAGATACTGTTTATGAAGATATCTGTGTCTGGGTGTGATTTTCGATGCTAGTTCCTTCATTACTCTGGTTGAGAATTAAGAAACCCAACTCTAAGGACAGGGATGGTTTCAAGTGTCATCAGAAGCAGGGTGGTGGTGGCACACTCCTTTAATCGCAGCATTTTGCAGGCAGAGGCAGGCAGATCTCTGAGTTTGAGGCAAGCCTGGTCTACATAGCGAGTTCCAGGATAGCCAGGGCTACACAGAGAAACTCTGTCTTGAACCCCCTCCCCACTCCAAAAAAAAGCAACAAAAACAAAACGCCCCAAAAAACCTGCCATCAGAGCTTTCTGTTGTTATCTCTTGTGGCAAACGTTGCCGGAGGACGATTTTCAATTCATTTAAAAAAAAAAAAAGCTCAGTTTTCTTTTGTTCTCCATCCATTGCTTATAACATTCATGTGTCATTTTTGTCATTATTTTGTAGACCTACCAAGAGCAGCTGTCAGGATCTTAAGCAACATGACCTTCCTTTTTGTCAGTTTGTCATACACAGCTGAGAGCGCCATTGTCACTGCTTTCATTACCTTCATCCCCAAGTTCATCGAGTCACAGTTTGGTATCCCAGCTTCCAATGCCAGCATCTACACTGGTAAGGCAAGGCCACTAGAGCCACATGAAAACACGGTCATTGTGTCCTTAGACCGAGGTGGAGTGAATGGTGGCGATGTCCAGCCTCACACCCGAGTGCTCTTGCTGCCCCGGAGTTTGTGATGGGATGTGCTTTCTCTGATGCTGACTGTATTCATGGGACATATTTACTAACTGTGTTTTGAAAGGGGGGGGGGAGAATATTGCATACTTAGGGGTTTTTGTGGGTCTCAATTAAGCAAAATAAAATAAGCAATGAGACTCCAATTTAGATTTGTGTTGATCTTCTCGTGGATTAACATGGATCTCAAAATGCTAAGTGTGTAAGTTAACGATGTAAAATCCAGATCATTCCACAGTTGGGGATTTTTCCATTCAGAAACCTGACTAGGTTTCAGTTGAACTACTGGAGATGCAGGACATGTAAAGGGATGTTTTGTGAACTTTATTTTAGATGGTTCAGGTCTAGTTAAACTGACTTTTTAGAAGTCTTTGATAAGTGTATTGGTAGGGCTTGGTGCACAACCTTATTTGATAGCAAACACAATACATAGTAATGTGGGAAAAGTGATTTTCAGATATTGGGGGAATTATACTCCTATGAAATAGTCTAAACACTTCCTTTGTGATATTAAAGATGGCCAGTAACTCCATCTGCAAAGAGCTTAAGTTATCAATAAAGGACAATTAAATATTTTTGAATAATAGTAGTTTTTCCCATAGCTTGGTTTCCTATATTTTCCTATTCCTACATTTAAACCCAGTAGGCTTGAATTACCTAAAAATATACAGAAAAAAGTACATCTTGTAAAAAGAGAAGTTGATTTGAAATATCTGTTTGTTTGTCTGGTAATCAGTCCCTCTGCTTGCTTCATCTTATATATCGAAAGGCACAAAAATTAGTTGGGTGTCCATGGTTGTAAATTGTTTTTATAAGTAATAGATGTCGTGGACTGCTGTAACTTGAGAGTTAAAATGTGTTTTGCTCTTCTTGCTTTCAAAAACCCTTTCCCCTATTGATGTAACACCCCCAGGTCATGCGTCAGCGTGGCTAACAGGAAATCAAAATTCCTAGTTTAATTCTTTGTTGAACATGTGGTTCGTGGGCAGGGGAGCTAAGAGCTGCCGGGACTCGATTCAAAGCCGAGAATACTTGCACACCTTCCCCAGACTAAGTTTCAGTATGAAAAGGCGTGTATAGGAAGAAGCTTCATAGCCAAGTAAATTTAGTGAGCTTAGTGCTTGCTGTGTTAAAGCGTTACCGGGCTCCTCGGTGCAGCTCCTCTTCTTTTTCAACCACCTTTCCTATGTCAGCACGCTGGTTAAGACTCCCACAGGCTTATTTGACGCGGAAACTCGACTTTTTATTTACTCACTCCGGTGGTAGGATATCATTGTTATTTACTTATTTGTGTGTGCGAGGGGGCGTTCGCGCACACGTGTGTGTGTGTGTGTGTGTGTGTGTGTGTGTGTGTGTGTGTATGTGTGACACTGTCTCACTTCTTGGTTTCATTTATTTTGAAACGGATCTCACTGTGCAGCCTAGGATGACCGGGAACTCGTGATCCTCCTGCCTCAGCCTCTGCGTGCAGAGATTATGTCTATGTAAGCAATCGCATCTCACAGAAATCTGTCTTCGCAATGAACAGTTTTGTGAGGATTCAATCACTTGTGTCCCTGTTCCAGACACACTAGAGAGTACAAAGCTGTCCAGGCCATCCCACGGCCCTTCGCGTGTACGGGTTTCACCCCAGGGCTCCACGGCAGTTTGCAGCTGGAGAGAATTGAATGCTGACCACCTCGTAAGCGCAGGTTGAGGAGATGCAAGCTAGACAATTCTTTGAGGAAAAAGTTCAGTGGGATCTGGAGGGCTGCGTGTGGAGCCCCCATAGGTAGGGTAGAGACAGTCATCGAAATGAGGCTAGCTCACAGAGGCTGTTTATTCCTTCCCCACAGCATAACTTCAGGATGAGAGAAGCAACGTGACCAAATGCAATTCTATTCAGGTCACAGCATCCTCAGCATATCCAACCTTTGTGAACAGTGGTCCTCTGTTTAGAATCACGGCCAGCGCTTTTCAATGCGTGCTATCCAACGTCTCGAGTACTTTCTCTTGACTATTGTCATTCATAGAGAAGAAGTAAATTCGAGAAATATTCAGGTTGGCCAAGAGCAGAAGTTCTCTAGTAAGCTACAGTGAGAAAAAAAAGAATAATGATTTCTTTAGAACTGTTCTTGGGCTTTTTGCCTTGTCATGAGTCAGTTCCTTCCTACCCTCTGAACATAGATTTTAATTTTTTGAGAGACACCGAGGGTTTGTTGTTGTTCTTTGAAACCCTTCCTATACATACATTGTGAAATGGAGAATCAATGGAGAAATTTTTTTGTTCTGGAAAAAACGATTTTTACAACAGTGTTAATTTCTTTTTCTTTCTTTTTTTTCTTCTCTCCCTTTCTTTTTGGTTTTTCCAGACACAATTTCTCTGTGTTAACAGAGCCCTGGCTGTCCTGGACTAACTTTGTAGACCAGTCTGGCCTTGAACTCACAGATATTCACCTGCATCTGCCTCCTAGTGCTAAGATTAAAGGTGTGTGCCACCATGCCAGGCTCAGTGTTAGTTTCTTAATTGACAAAGTTTTCAAATTTAAGTTATACTTTCACTGTTTTGATTTATTGAACCCAGGGCATCATGTTTGCTGGAATGTCCTCCACCACTGAGCTGGACTTATTATTTATTTTTGAAAAATTATTTGGATAGCTATCTCAACCCACGAAATTTCTTGTGTTGCATCATAGGGTCAAAAACTATTCCAGACACAATCCCGAAGGTGAGTCTGTGAACATTGGCTCATTTATGTTGGAGGACAGGGAAATCTAAAGCCAACCAGGCTGGCAGGAGAGACAAAGCTTATGAAATCAGTTAGGAAAGGCTTGCTTAGGAACTGATTTACAGAATGGTAGCTACAGTTACCAGTTAATATGTACTTAGACATTGGTCAAAATAACTTTTATATGTCCTCTTTACAAAAAGAATACTGTAGGATGATGGATATGATTTTTTGTTTAATAAGTATACAATATATACACATGGGCATATCGCATTGTACCTCATATATAATTTTTGTCAATTAAAATTAAGTCATTAAAAATAGACCCTCCATCCCAGTACAGGGTGCTTTGATAGAAGATTTTGCCTTCAGAGATTTTTTTGGCCGGTAAGGTAATGCTGCTCGAGTTGTTTTCATGGCAAAAATATCTGTAACCAGGCTCTGTGTGTGTGTGTGTATGTATGTATGTATGTATATATGCATGTATGTATGTTTGTATGTATGTATGTATCATCTAATCTATCTATATGCACCCTCTTAATTTCATGACCTATATGTGACAGTTGGAGCAGAATAAGTAAGGCAGATTGATAGAGGGGGGGGGAGGGAATAAGATAAAGCTGCTTCTAGTGGGAAAAAAGTAAGGAAGAAAGAAAATCAGAACAGTTCCTGGGAAGGTTAGAAATAGAGGAGCCACCAGGCACGCAGATGTGGGGAAGCTTTCTGGCATGGGGCCCCTGGCAGTTTTCCCAGGGAGCGTCAACACTGCTCAGCTTCACAGTGGTCACCCTGGAGGACCTTTGTGCCCAGGCGGAGGCGATGACGTCCATCCTCGATGAGGGTGCCATCACAGCACTGTACTCAGCCTCACAGCAGTCCCTTGGGGGTGGGTGTCTATCCGGCGGCAGGGCTGCTCCTCAGGACCCACTTGTATGCACTCAGGCTCCTTGCTAACCCAATCAGAGACATGGCTTGAAGAAAATGTTGTGAAGTTGATACTTGGGAGGGAAGAACCAGGAAGTACCAGTTGCACGCTGTGGCTTTTCAATAGTCCGTTTTCATGTCATCCACATCTGCGGCTTCTTGGTCCCACCCTGAGAGCTCTTCCTTCTCTCTTATGTTCCCTCTTAATTTCATGACCTACATGTGACACTTATTGTGTGTAAGGTATGAGAGACTAAGCATTTTCATATGAACGGCATTGTTTAATCCATGGAATTAAAGCCTGCATTGCGGGTATTGTTAATGATGCCCATTTTTCCAAAGGAGGAAACAACATCTGGGAGGTTTAGCTAACTTGTGTAAAGGCAAATAAATGCTAGAGGTGTGTCCTTCTTGGAGACTATTATGATACCCCATTGTCTTAGTGGAAACAGTAGGAGGGGCAATGTCATTGTCAGTGTGCTCCTTCGGTTTTTCGCTATTCAAACATGTTCTGACGGAGTTCTGCTTCTGTCCCATTCTGCCAGAGCCCCTGATGCTGAACTGGGTCAGTGACATTTGTTTTTGAAGCATTGTGACCTTTCCGTGTCACCTTTGCCTGGAATCCCACCCTTAGGTGTACTTAGTGACAAACAATTAAAGAAAGGGGCATGTTACAAATAGCCTTGGAAAATTGTTTTGTCTCCCCAGTCTAGAATAATCAGATCCTCATCGGCAGGAAGAGAATTAGGTTAGGATAAGATTTAGTTTTTAAAACCTTGCCACACATCCTAGTTACTGATTTCAGTTTTTTTTCGCTGAACTAAGGCAGTGGCCCAGAGTTCAGGCTGAAGCCTTTGGCGGTCACCATGCCTGAGAACGGCAGCACACACCTCCTTTGGCTGGTGTCATATTTCTGTGGGCATTTGCAGCTTTTCTGCAGCCAGTTCTTTCATGCTATAAAGGTAGCTAAAAATTCAGTTTTGCAGTAGTTGTATATTTTTTTTAACATTGATGTTAGGTTTTAAATACAGAGTGTGGACGGTTCTAGAATCCTTCCCATTTTCAAGGTTAAACAAAGACATCGACCCAGAGACCCTATCTGGTTCCACATAGAAAACCCTGCATGGCAAGAGAGAGGGAGGGGGACAGTACTTGCAAGCTGGCTTTCTGTAGCAGCTGCGAGAGCCTGCTCACCGATGCCACTTTGGCCCATGTTGAAAAGACCATGGGGTGTCAGGAACTATAAAGAACAGTTATAGGCCCTTTGACTTTGGGTAGAGACATATTCATGGCATTAAGATATATTTGTTTGTCTTTAGTGCTTAAGAACTTTTTTAATTTAAATTTTATTATTATTGTGTGTCTGCATGCATGTGTGTGAGTGTGTAGATGTTTGTGTGTATATGTGTCCCTGTGTGTGTGTGATTTTTGGATGTATGAATATAATGACTCATATGTGTGGAGGTTAGAGGACAACATTTTGGAGTTGGTTCTTTCCTTTCGTCTTTATGTGAGTTCTAGGGACTGAACTCCCATTGATCCTGAATTAGGCTTGTATAGCAAATGCTTTTCACCTGCTGAGCCATCTGGCTGGCTTCAGGAAAGTTTTCGTAAAAGGCTAGAGTGGAAAATACTAAAATATTCATTCTCTTCATTTTCCCATTGGTCAGTTAATTGAGGAAATGTTTGCATGCTTACCATGAGGCAGGTCATGTGACGGGTGCTTAGCCAGCGCACAAATGGTGGCACTTAAACAGATGTTGTTTGCTAGAAATGACTCATCAGACCCAAGTGGCATGTAGACGTGGTCATGTTGAATGGAGGGAAGGATGGCGTCAACAATAAGGTATGTGTACCTGGCAGCCTCCTCCTACTGTATAGTAAAAGACTGTTTCCAACTGTCCCCACTTTAAGTACCATTGACGTCTGCATGGAACATCTGGCAACCATGGAGTCCAAAGTGGTGTTTTGACTGAAATATTTTATATGTCTTAAGTGCTCACTGAATTCTGAAATATTTTAATTGCTCTATATTTTGTTGTTTTCCTCCCGGTCCCTTCTATATAATAAACCTCAACAACAGAGCTGTCCAGGATCTTAGGAAGTCTGGGCTGATATTTACCAATATGGAATACTGATAAAGTAGCATAAATGGTGTGAAAATTCATCAGGCCATATCGTACAGCAGGCCTGTGGAAGGCAGTGTTGCATTTCTGTGGCAAAACCTGAGATAACTGATTTTTAAGGAGGAAGGGCCCCTCTGGGCTCCTGTCTTCAAAGGTCTCAGTCCTGGTGTGGCCTTAGTGTGGTGAGGTAGCACATTGTGGTGGGGACATGTGGTGAGCACAAGTTGTTTGCCTGTGGTGGCTAGGTAGCAAACAAAGAAACAGTAATGCAACAGGGTCTCGGTGCCCACCCAAGGGCACATAACCATTGCTCTGTCCTCCTTCTACCAGACTCCACGTCGGAAGTTTTCCATCACCTCCCAATAGCAAAGCAGATTGGGGAATCACGCCTTTAACAAAGCAAAACTTAATTTTTCTTCTGTTTCTCATCAGTCATTTTGTCATATTTAAATTTCCACGAGAAGGTATTTTTGGATTTTCTAATATCAGAAAATTGTGCTAATATAAAGTAGTGAACTGAAAGTTTTAAAGACACGGTCTCACTATGTAGCCCTGGATAACATGGTATTTCCATTGTCCAAATTAGTCTCAAACTGATGGCAGTCCTTTTAGCTCATCCTCCTGAATGCCATGGTGCTGGATTTTGTAGATGTTTTAAGAAATCTTACCCCAGCCAAGAAGGAAGTACCACACGCAAATTAAAAAGGAAGTGCTTTAATCTTCGAGCATATGCCAGGGAGGGAATTTAGTCCTTTGTGCTTGCCTGGAGATTTTTTTTTTTTAATTTTGTTTTATGTGTGTGGGTACTTTGCCTGTGTACCGTGTGTTCCTGGTGCCCATGGAAGCAAAAGAGGTGTCTCTGGCCTGAGTCATTCCCTGAGACTGGAGTTATAAATTATTGTGAACCACCCAATGAGTGCTGGGGATTGAAACCATGTTCTCTGGAAGAGCAGTCAGTGCTCTTAACCTCTGAACCATCTCTTCAGCTTTTTTTTTTTTTTTTTAATAATATTGATCATTAGAGTAGAGCAACAGATACCATCGATGGTGGGAGACAGCAAGAACTTTGTGGAAGGATGCTTGTCCTTACAGTGAATTATGATTCCCTTTGTGTGTCTCCTTGGTGGCTCTTCACCAGATCACCACTGTAGCCTCTGGGTAGCGAGGTTATCAAATTATCAATGTGTGTATGTGTGTGTGTGTGTGTATGTGTTTATGTGTGTACTCCTTCCTCTTTATTACTAGATTTTGAAGTCAAAGCTTACATGCTTTCAAATTCATGAGGTGACCAGTAAGTTAAAACAGTATTGCTATGGACTCTCATGGCTTTGTGTTTGATGTGGTCTGATCACACTGCAGCTGCTCAAGTTCCTGAGTTTCCAGTTGTCTAGTCTTTGGGCACCAAGCACTCCTTCTGCACAACCCCAGTGGGCTTCGTGGTTTCTGGCATGACAAAGATGACTTTTGTTTTGTGTATTTCTAGCCCAAGCCTGGGGTCTGTTGGATGTCTTTAAAGAATCTTGGTTCCTTTTAAAGAAAGTAGTATTTGGAAACTACCGTCTGTCTGGACAGGAAGTCTGCTCATTGCTACAAGGTTATTTTTGTTTTATAAATTATATGTATGTATGTATGTATGTATGTATGTATGTATGTATGTATATGTGGCTCAGATTTTAGAGTGCTTTTCCTGGTTTCAGTTCCCAGTATTGTATAAGCTGGGTGTGATGGCCCGTGCTTGCTATACTACACCAGTGATTTCACAACAAAGGGATCAGATGTTCAAAGTCAGCTTGGGATATTTGAGACCTTATTTGAAAACAACAACAAAAAAGAAGAGACAAAATCATGATATTTACCCGTCTAATTTGAGGTTATAGATAGTTATTATTTTTATTTCTTTGATATCCATGATGGTTAATATTGTCACCTCAAAGCATCTAGAATCAGGTAGGAGATAACTCTCTGGGCATGCTTGTGAGGGGTTCTCTAAATTAGATTAACTGGGGAAGGAGGGCCAACCTTAACTTGCGTAGCACCATTCCCTGACTTGGAATCCTGGACTGACTAAAAGGGGAACGTGAGCCGATTGTGACTATTCATCTCTCTGTTGGTAGACATAGGGAGAGCAGCTGCCTCTAGCTCCTGCCGTCATGATTTCCTGCCATGATGAACTGTGCCCTCAAATTGTGAGCCAGAATGAGCCCTTCCTTCCTTAAGTTGATTTTGCCAGTGAGTTCACCATAGCAATGATGCAGTACAGTATATTATATTGTATATAATATCTATATTATAGCAGCTAATAGTAGCTATATTAACTAATACAGTATTATATTGCAATGTCTTTTCTCTATGCTGAAAAATCACTTTCCCTAACAACTTTAAGACAACTATTTTTTGCAAGTGTGTGTTTGCACCTGCATGTGCACATGTATGTAGGAGTTCATTGCTATAGGCGATGGAAAACCAGTTGAAGCTTTGGGGCTCCTGTAGTCACTTGGATCCTGAAGGCTCTTACCATAGATGTGCAACACACTGTGTCTTAATTTGCTTGAAATAACCCTACTTTGTTTGGTTATGTCTGACATATTGTGAGTTTATTCGTTTCTAGCTTTGAGAAAGCACATCCTTTCTTATGCTCCAAACTGCAGAAGATACTGTGTGATTTAAAAATAAAAGCCATACAACAAAGTATCCTCAGGGAAGCTTTGATTCCATCCTGGTTCCCTCCAATTCTTTCCTCCCTCAGCCACTTTTACTGCTTTATCACTTCTTTTGTTTTTGTTTGAATGCATAGATTTACCTATATATAAATTATTAATAAATATTCATAAATGTACTATGATACATGCATCTTTTCTTAGTTCTTTAATTTTTTTGATTATAATATAAATATTTCCCCTTTCCTTTTCCTCTCTCCAAAAATGCCCCTCCTTACTCTCTTCCAAATTCATAGCCTCCTTCTCCCATTAATTATTGTTACATGTATATATATATAAAATATATATATATATATATGATATATTTTTTCCTAAATATAAATATATAAATATATGTTACTCATATGTATTTTTAGGCCTGACCATTGGGTATTGGATAATCAGTTGGTACACTCTTCCTTGGGGAAGACTATTTCTCCCACTCTCAGCATTCATTAATTACCTATAGTTCTGTGTGTAGGGTTGAGGCCTCACGAGCTTTCACTGTCCACTTAGGCCTGCCTACTGGTGTGATCCTTGCTATGCTCAGGTTTAGGCAGTTGTGTTGGTGAGAGTTTGTGAGTGTAGCTTCTGGTGTTACTAGGAGATACAATCTCGCATCTAACTCCCAGGTCTTCTGGCTCTTTCTGTCTCTTTTTCCACAATGTTGCATGAAGTCTGGGAATTGTCTTATAGATGTTTCAGTTGGGACTGGGTTCCACAACTCTGCATTTGGTTTGGTTGCGGTTTTCTGTAATGGTCTCCATCTATTGCAAAGAGGAGTTTCCTTGAGGAGGGGTGAGTACTGCACTTATCTGGGGTTATAAGATCAAGTATTTAGAATGTAGTTAGGGATTATGCTGTTTTAGTGATGTGGTAGGTGTAGGTAGTTGGTAAGGTTTCCCTACCAGGCATGTTTTCCCTCTTGTGGAATGAGTCTTAAGTCCAATTATAGGGTTGTTGGTTACTTCCAAAGTATTGTACCCTTAGGGTTGTGCCATATTGGGTAATAGCTATGTGGGACTGTTGGTTGTTTCCCTTCTTTGGCAGCTTGAACACACATCATTTTTTATATTTAAGTTAGCAATCAAAGTAGTGGGTTTCACTATAGCATTTTCGCATTATTTGTTTTACTTTGTTCTTATCCACCCTGCTCCACCCTATATTCCCATTTTTTTCTGTCCCCCTCTTGTTGGTACCCTCAAATGTCCTCCATTTCTGCTTATATGTTTTTCCTCTCTCCCTTTCCTTAGGGTGGGCCTCCTATCTTCTCATGGTCCCCTCTCTTCTTTCATCAAGCACACACAGATTAGAGAAAAAGAGGAGGTAGACGATAAAATAGAATATCCCAGTTATAGGCAGGTAAATAAAGAAGCAGGTGTTCATTTAAGTGTTCGTGGCCTACAAATGCTGGCCTTACAGAGCTAAAGACAAATTATTCTCCCTTCCAGCTCATCCCAACGTCTCTCATTTTCTCAGAACTGATTGTTGTTAACACATAGAAATCACACCCAAGGCTAATGAATACCTTGGCTTTTAAGTGTAGACAAGAAATGCTTGTTAACAGAGACAGGAAATACCTTACTCTTTTTATATAAATAATAAAACATGATAAGCCATTATTAGAAGGTGAAGCAATGTTCTTATGTAACCTGAACCATTGCAGGGTGGACCACAGAAAAATTGCCTTGCTGGCAGGCTCAATTTCTGCTCATGGTGTTTTTTCCATCATTCAGAGGCAAAGCACAGAAATTGGTAGCTATGTTACTGTTAAACCAATCAGATTTCAGCCTACCAGATTCTTCAAGACATTGTACTGAAAGTCCTCTCATAGTTCTAATTGCAGAAAGATGGTATAATTTGTTTGTATTTTGACTTAAGATATTTAGAAATTTTATAGGTATAGATTTCTCTTGTACGATACTTAGTATATATTTATTTTACAAATGGTGGTAGTAATATCTTCCTTAAGATTATTTAAAATATATTCTGTGTAAATACCAAGTTCTTTAAGGAAAAACAAAGAAGTATAATATATATTGATATAGCATGGATTTTTTGCAGCATTTATTTTTCCATAGTATTATACATGATTGAAAATAGTTACTTGTGAATTTTGAAAGGGAATTTGAGCCACACGTAGAAAATCAGTCTAAAATCTTCTGTTTTTGAGATAAATGGAATTTAGAAGAGATAAATGGAATTTAGAAGAATTGGTTGCACATCAAGTTTCTATAGATAAAAAATATTTTCCTTTCACTAATAAAACTGAGTATGTATTCTTAGGGAAAACAATAGCTTAAATGTTTGGGAAATATCATCAGCAGAATGAACAAAACTTCATGATTTAAACTTGTGGTTATGGAAGTGCTAGCCTCCTCTGAGGTGGGAAACATACTGGATTCTAAAGAATCTGAACCCTGGGAAGCCAGGTGTTAAGCCAGGTGTGAAACCAGGTGTGCAGCCAGGTGTGAAGGCACACACCTGTAATCTTACCACCTGAGAGGCTGAGGCAGGGGGCTCCCAAGCTCTAGGCCAGCCTGGGCTACCCAGGCAGATCCTGCCTCCCCCCTCCCCACCTTTTGTTAGAATTAGAACACTTGAGAGTCTATCTGTGGCATTAATCAGCTGTTGATTGAAGTCACTCATCTTAGAGACTCATTTTTGTTTTTTGTTTGTTTGTTTTTTGTTTTTTCGAGACAGGGTTTCTCTGTGTAATATAGCCCTGGTTGTCCTGGACTCACTTTGTAGACCAGGCTGGCCTCGAACTCACAGAGATCCACCTGCCTCTGCCTCCCGAGTGCTGGGATTAAAGGCATGCGCCACCACCGCCCGGCCCATTTTTGTTTTATGCTCTGTAAACTGACGAAGTTGGAGAGACGGTCCTGTGTTAGGGTTATAGGTTCCTTTATTTGCTTACTTTTGAGCATTAGAAAAGTAAAATAGGAGAGGTTTCAACTGAGTGAGTGCCACACCGGCCCAAATGCTCCCAGTACCTGCTTCCTTCTGGACTGTTGGCCTTGCAAACTGGAGGTCTAGAGAGTGTGTTTTCATTCTCAGCAGCAGAACAGGAGGACTGAAGAAAGCCATGGAGCTGGGTGGTGGTGGCGCATTCCTTTAATCCCAGCACTCTGGAGGCAGAGGCAGGTGGATCTCTGTGAGCTCAAGGTCGACTGATCTACCTTGGACTGAGTTCTAGGATAGGCAAGGATACACAGAGAAACCATGCCTTGAAAAACAAATAAACAAACAAACAGCCATGGATATATTCTTTTCCTCGTATCATACTGATCAGAACTTAAAAACACATCCATTTTCAAGGGAGGCTGGGAGATGTAGCCAGCACCGCAGGTGACCATAAGCCAAGCTATTGCTCTATAATAAGTCTAGTGCCATAATCAGCCTGCTGCCTATTTTTGTGAACCAGATGTTATTAGAATGCAGTTCTGCCCGCATGTACATGTGCCTATAATAACTGGTTTAGCTCTACAGCAGCTGAGGCAGCACACATCTGGCTTACTGTGTCCTGCTCTAGAAGAAAGAACAGTAGTCATCAGAGGATGAGAAATGATTTTTGTCATAGTTTCCTTCCAAGTACTATGATTTAAAAAAACAAGAGGAGAGGGAGAGTTGGCTCATCAGTTAAAAAGCACTGGCTACTCTTCCAGAGGACCTGGGTTTGATTCTTAGCACCTACATGGCAGCTCACAACTGTCTGTAACTTCAGGTCCAGGGGGTCCGATGCCTCTTCTGGCCCCTGAGGGCAAAAGATGTATGTGATTCACAGATGTTCATGCAGACAAAACACCTCACACATATTAAAAAAAAAGATAAATAGGTAAATAACATATGAACAATAGAACCTACATGTCAACAAATTAAATGAATAAAAAAAAATAAACAAACCCTGAGCCAGTTTCCAATAGTCAACACATTAAATAAATAAAAAATCCTGAGCCAGTTTCCTGATGAGGGAATTATTTTGCAAAGGTCGAACACTAAAGATGAGGCTCCGTCTTGTTGCATAAACTTGAGTTGTCTCTAAAAATTGCTTTCATTTTGTTCTGTCCTCTTTTCCATTAATTCAGGTTCAGTCCAATTATAAGAGATGTAAGTGACTCATCTCTTCAATTAGGGAAGGGGGAAAAACAAATAGATTGGATTTCATTAGTATTAAAAACTTTTGTATCAAAGGATAGCATTAAGAAGGTAAAACAGATATCCCATAGAACAAGGGAAAATATTTGCAAATCATGTATCTACCAAGGCTGCTGTGTCTCACATAGTTAAAAACCTCTAGATCAAAAAGAAAAAGAAAAATAAGCCAACGTTAAGAAGTATGAAAGAGATATGAATAGACATTTCTCCAGAGAAGGTATACAAATGGCCAAAATAAGCCCAAAGAAAGACACCTGATTCTATTAGTTACCCAAGAAATGCAGATCAAAGCCACGAGTTACTATGAGACACTATATCACACATTTGATATGTTTGGACATATGTTTGATATATTTGATATGTCAAACATTGGATATGTTTGGACATATCAAATATTACCATTTAAAGCTGTTGGTACATATGGGGAGGAATGGAATCCTTATGCACTGTTGGTGGGAACATCAAATGATCTAGCCACTTTGGAGAACAGTTCAGTGCATCTTCAAATATATGATCTTGAAATTCCATTTCTAGGCTGCTTCCACAAGAAATGAAAAAACTTACGGCCACATTAAACCAGATCTCACATATGGACTCTCACAACAGCACTGTTCATAATGTCCCTCATGTGGACATAACCGCACAAGTCTATCACGTGATGCACGAGTAAAGAGCAAGGGAAAAATACAGTACATTTGTCCCAGGGCATTTGTGGTAAAAATGAAGAATGGAGCCACGTTCTAACCTGGACAAGCCTTGAACAACGTGCACAGTCAGTGGCAGGAGACTGGTAGTATTGTGTAGCCCCATTCAGACAAATTAGAGAAACCCATAGCCTCAAACAGATCAGTGGTTATCAGTGACTGTAGGGAAAGTTGGGGGGAAATCAATGTGATGGTTGATGGACACCTGGTTTCTTTGTGGGGTGAAGCAAAAACATCACAAAATGGTGTTGTTCCATATCTCTGTGGGTTTATTGGGTATGCACTGGACTAGGGGCTCTATCGCTGAGCTCAGTGGTCAAGCACTTGCCTAGCACATGTGAGGTTTTGTGTTCAAATTCCAGCACCCTCCAGCACGTGGAACTGTATGTTAAGTAGGCAAATTCTACAGTGTGTTGCTTACAGCTCAGTGAAGCTGTTGATTTTTTTAAAAACAAGAAGTTGGAGAGATGGCATTTAAAAGTACTGGCTGCTCCTTCGTAGGACCTAGGTTTATTTCCCAGTGCTTGTAATTCCTGTTTCAAGGGACCTGATGCCCCATTCTGATCTTGGCTGGCAGCAGGCACACACTCAATCACCAGACAACAAAAGGCCCAGGTTAGCTACACACATGCTATAACTTACTTAAGACTCCTCCCTCTTGTTTCCAGGAGCCAAGGGATAAAGAGAAGTAAATAAGCATACAGAATATAAAGGAAGAAAAAACATTTATACACATAAAATAAAAGATAATTTAAAAATGAAAGAAAATTAAAATGTGCTCAAATTAACGATTGGACTACAGCACAAAATGATCATCCTGGTCTCCCATATGTATCTAACAGAATAAATAAAGTAATATAGTTTTTAAAGAGCAAAATTTCCATCTGGTCTTTGTGAGAGACAGGCCATTTTAATGGGCATGGTTTAGGTGTGTCAAAGTTTTTTTTTAAACTTTACACCCCTCCCCACCCCTAATGAACAGAGTTTTAAAACTGCTTCCTCCTCCCAGGGGAAGGAAGGCCTTGTCTGTTTTACAGCTGAGCCCCCGGTGGGGGAAGTGATAATCAGTTTTCTCGTCAGGAGAGCTCTGAGAGCTGCAGGATTTGGAGAACAATGTACAGAGAACAGCTGAAAATTGCTGACGGAAAATAGATCTTGCCTGAAAGGCCTCCAAAGAGGACTTTGCTTTTGGCATGGGCCCAAATCTGTACCATGAACAGGGACTGAGTGTTGTAACCTAATGCTGCCGTCTTCGCTTGCAGCCTCTCTTGGAATACTGAAAATGTTAGTGAGCTCTTGTTACTATCCTTCGAAGTTTCCTCTACAAAAGGCCCAAGTCAGCCCCCATCTCTGCACTTAGGGTTTCTCCCCTCCTGTTTCCCAGAGCCAAGAGATATCTAACCATTTTCCTGTTGCAAGTTGCTGTTGTTCACTCTGATTTTATTGCAAAGATGCTGAAAGCTGTTGTAGGTTTGTAAGCCATAAAAGATGAACTATATTCAATTTGATTTTGGAGTCCCCGTGATGGCCCAGCTGGGCATTGGCACTCATACATCATTTCAGCTGAATTAACCAGAAACATGGAATGAAAAGCATGGTTGTTTTCCCTCTGGATGTTCCTTTTTTAAAATCACCTTTCCTCCAGTGTCTCAGACTTTGAATCCATGAGATGAAGCATCTCATATTTCTCTCCTACTGTATGGGTCTCCCTGTGTTGGCACAGCTGAGGTGGTATGACCTGTTAATGAGATCTCTTGGGCCTACACGGTGTAATGTATGGGCTAGATATAGCTATCTTCAATCCAAAGGCAGTGTGCAGATTTTTGAAACCCTTCATTAATCATTCCACGTTATGCTTGAATTCAAGAGCCTTCTCTATTGCTTTGATTCAGTGGTTCCGTTTGAGCTATGCAGTACGTGACACAAACTACCACACGGCAGAAAGTAGAGGCCTATGAGGACTCTTTCAAACACAGTCTTCTCAGGCTGAAACTCAAGAGGGGAAGCTGAGTCAGCTGCCTGGCAACAGTTATGTGCCGGACTGCTGGTCTACCACCTTAAGTCAGCAGTAAATTTCCTAAAAGTTCATGGGTGGCCTCCACTCTGCCTTCAGGCCTCTCTTCTGGTATTGGAAGCTTGGACCTTGGCTTACATGCAGTTACAACACACACACACACACACACACACACACACACACGGAGCCCCTCTCAATCTGAAACCCAAAGAGGTTTGAAGTCACATCATGGAATACGATGGATGGAAAGAAATATTTTGTTCTCTGCCTTAAAGCAGCCACAGAATTCTAAGGAAAGATTCCATTAATTATTTCAAATGCCACACCCAGCTATTTAACTGCCTTTGAAGGGGCTCCTGAAAACATTCACAACAGAGAGGATGAAGCATTTAAACATGAGGAAGATACGGGTATCTTACACTGTTATTATTTGTAGACTGATGTACTATTTGGGAGAAGGTGAACTTAAATAAAGGTGTTCTTTATTATTGGACCATTTAATATGTCAGCCTTGAGGTGTGGATTTTTAAAATAATCTCTTTGATTGTCCTATAATGATGGTAATGGATGCCTACTCTCTCAAAGAAAATGTTTGCAAGAGATGGTGGAGACCTTAAATATTAGTTTGTCCCGGGCAAGAGGAAGGTTTTTATTTTGCCATTCCACAAGTATGCTATGAAGACAATACTTTATTCCTTCCTATCTAAGACATTGTGGATAATGGGATGCTATATTTCTGTTGCTGTGTTAAAATATTACAAGCAAAGCCTCTTAAGGAAGGAAGAGTTTATTTTGGCTTATGGTTCCAAAGGGAGAAGAGTCCATGATGTCAGAGCGGAGGCTTGGTACCAGGAACATGAGCCAGAGAAAGCACACTGGGAATGGTGTGAGGCTCTAAATTCTCAACACTTGCTTCCAGTGACACAGCACTGCACCTCCTAACCCCCCCTAAACAGCACCATCAATCAGAGACCAAATGTTCAAATGCCTGAGACTGTGGGGGACATTCTCATTCAAATTACACAGATGCCCCATGAAGTGGATCTACTCAAGGGAGAAAATGCTTCTAATCAAACTAAGCCCTGAGCATGGATTTCTGCTCTTAATAAGACCCCTATTCTAATTGTAAACTGATGGAATCCATAGAAAGTTGAGAGTGAAATGAATTGCTATAGAAAAGATAGTTATCATAATATCCAGCAGGTATTGCTGTCAGCAACTTTTTCTGTGAATGAGTGTTTGTGTGTGTGTGTGTGTGTGTGTGTGTGTGTGTGTGTGTGTGTGCGAGCAGGAGCCTGCTAGAAAGACAGAAACAAACATAACAGCCAGTTGCAAATATGATGTTAAGGGCTAGCACCAGGTGCTGTTTTTATAGACCCTCCCATTCTTTTTTGTTTGTTGTTTTTGTTTTTTCCAGATAGGGTTTCTCTTTGTAATCCTGGCTGTCCTGGACTCGGTTTGTAGACCAGGCTGGCCTTGAACTCAGAGATCTGCCTGCCTCTGCCTCCCTAGTGCTGAGATTAAAGGCATGTGCCACCATGCCCGGTGACCCTGCCATTCTTAATACTCACGGCAGTGATAGCACATTAAAGGTCTCTGAGTCTGGGACATTCTTAGTGATGAAAGCCTGTCTCCTTTTCTCCCTCTTTCCTTCAGTACAAGGTTTTGTGGGATGCTAAGCATGCTTTCAGCTTAGGTATATCTCATGTGTCTATTTACAACACGGGCATTGTCTGTGCCTTGCTAAAAATGGAGTCAAGAGGCAAAGCTCGTCTAATTCCAGAAACATTTGGGAAGTGACTACCATTCTTTATGAAGTCACACCCCTAGCTTCATAAGGGTAAACAAGATTGTAACCCTGAGAAAAGGTTCAAGATCTCTTGGTGGATAATAGTACCTGACATCGGAGGAAGAAAGGAAGTGAAACAATTAATACCTCAGTTTCCCTAGAAAAATGAATATCTCAAAGATTTCTACCCAAAGATCGTAAGGAGAGCATTCCTAGAGCTGTTATACCCAAAGCAGAATTTTCTGCTGTACCAACACTGAACGCTTTAGTGAGTTCTTTAAAATCAGATATATATTATAATAAATATAGTGTAATATAATAATATGACATATATGTACAGCTAAATATGTGCATGTTATAATTAAGAACACATAATGGCTAAGTACCGAAGGTTCATTTATTAAAGAACACATCCAAGTTTATGTTGGGTTACATATAGGCTGCTTAAATTCAGTTTTATTCATTAAAAATTAGTATGTTTATGCAAATGTATCCAGTTGATTAGTATTAGCCATATCACAGTGATAGTCACAATTGAATAAATTATAATCATGATGGCCCAGTGAAATGGCTGTATGGGTAAAAGTATTTGCCACCAAGTCTAAGGACCTGGGTTTGATCCCTGGGACCCATATAGTGGAAGGAAAAAAGAAATATCCACAAGTTGTCCTCAGACCTCCACATATGAACAGTGGCACATGTGCATGCGTGCGTGTGTGTGCGCGCACACACACACACATACACACACATGCATACACACACATACACACACAACCCACACACACATACACACATACACACACAAAACACACACATACACACAACACACACATACACACATATACACACATACACACCACACACAATACAATAAAGTTATTGTAAGAAATGGTGATGGTAATGACAGCCTAGTGGTGTTTGGTGTATGTGGTGGGTCAGACTCTGTTCTAAGTTCTTCTTATGTCTTACCTCATTTGTTCCTTACAGTTTCTATGATCATGGCATTATCACTGTGTACATTATGCAGGAGGAGAAAAATCTGAGTTCCTGAAATGACCAGAAACTTACCAAGAACACACACCTTGCAGGTGGTGGGGCAGGGTTTGCCTTCCTTGAACTTCTCAGGAGCCAGCAAGAGCATGGGTTTTCTTCCTACCATTCAGATAGGTACTTAGGCCTTTGGATCTTGGGCTGGGAGAGCAAGCAGCATTTCCACTCTGCCCAGCCCCATTCTGTCCATTCCCAATCTCCTGCAAGCATACCAGAGGTTTTCCTATGGCACAGATTGATGTTCCTTCCCTCCACCCACACACACATACTGTGATACCCTGAGTTGTAGGTGCCATGGCCCTGGGGAGTGTTTGCATCAGGAGCTTAGAGACCATAGAATTGTCCTCTTGAGGACTAGACAAGAGGTGGTGTCAGCAGAGGATAAGGTTGGGGCACTGTGAGGTAGGGTGTGAGGTCTTTGGGGTCTGAGGTCTCAGGAAAGGGAAGGAGGAAGACACCAGGAAAGAACACGGAATTAAGTTCAGACAGAGTTGGTAGCAGGACAGTAGCTTCAGTCTGAGGGATCCTCCTTTGTATTTCCCTCACAAACGGAGAGAAGCCATTAGAAGATCAGGATGGTGGTGTGGTGGTGATGGGCCACCAGCCCCAAGATAGTCCAGAATCATGTTTACTTAGAAGTCCATGGGACCATTCTCACACGAAATGTGGCCATCTGTAATGTACAGGATTACCTGGCTACTTTCTGAATTCAAAGCCCGAGTTCCCTTTAGGACACTTCTTCCCTGGCTTTCCTCTCAGATCTCTGGTTTTCAGCTCTCTGTATGAGCTCATCTCTTTGTCATACCCACTAACATTTGCTCTCTTCAGATGGCTTCCTCCTTTTCTCACTGTGCCATTGGAGACCATACCCCTTCTCACATTCAACTATAACTCAGCATGACTGTTTTGACAGCCTACAGCCCCCAGTGCCCCAGTGTGAGGGGCCTCGTGTGCTTTTTCTTCTGGCCCCTCACACTCCTGTGTGTAATAGAGAATGCAAATCTGCTGTCCACATGTCGTCCTCCTACTTGGATCTCTATTCCACTTGAGCAGCACACACAGCTTCCCTGCTCTGCTTACCCCCTGTAGTTAATTCACCCTGCTGTTGGTGTGGTACTTTCCGCAGGTCACCTGGACCCTTGCAATAACCCTTCTGTCCACTTCAGACACAAGTTCTCCGTCTACTCTATCTTGTACCTCACTTCAGCAATGGTCTTCATAACATATAACTCTCACCTGACCCCGCTCAGAATTCTCCAGGGGCCTCTCATTGCTCAGAGATATAATCTAAGTTTCTTTCCCTGGTCTCTTACGGTCTGCTTTTTTTTCCCCCCTAACCTCTCCTCCTGCACCCTATCACCTCCCATCATCTTGCATTGCACACTCTTGGTATTTTGAAGGGCTGTGAATACCCAACACCATGACCTCATGCCTTCACATGCATTTCCTTTATTCAGAACGTTCTTTCTGTGCTGGCCCATTAGGTACATTCTGCCTCTTCTATTGAATGTCAACTGAAAATGGCCACTGTGACAGCTTTCCCTGATCTCTTTCAGGGAAAATTCAGTGTCCCCCTCCCTGTGTTTTCCCAGCCACTGTTACGTTTTACTGTGATTCTCTATTAGCCGTATGTCTATCTTTTAATTTGTGAGGTTGGGGGAGTGTCACAGGTATTCAGACTATGTTTCTGTCTTCTTCTTCTTCTTCTTCTTCTTCTTCTTCTTCTTCTTCCTCCTCCTCCTCCTCCTCCTCCTCCTCCTCCTCCTCCTCCTCGTCCTCCTCCTCCCCTCCTCTCTCCCTCCTCCTCCTCCTCTTTCTCCTCCTCCTTTTTCTTCTTCTCCTCCTCCTCCTTTGAGACATATTTCTTTGTGTAGCACTGGCTGTCCTGGAACTCACCCTGTAGATCAGGTTGGCCTTGAATTCACAGAGATCCAGCTGCCTCTGCCTCCCAAGTGTTTGGATTAAAAGCATGTGCCATCACTGTCCAGCTAGTTTTCATTTTAAAATAAAGATTTATGTTACTATTATTAAGTATTAATAATAAGTGTGTTCATTCATACATGTGAATGGAGATGCCCATGGATGGCAGAAGGGCCAGGTCTACCTCTGGAGCTAGAATTGCAGGAGGTTGTGGGCTGCCATTGTGAGTACTGGGAATTAAACTTGGGTCCTCTGCAAGAAGAGTACATGCTCCTAACCTCTGAGCCATCTCTCCAGCCTCATGTCTTTAGTTTTCTACAATGTAATATAATGCACCCAGTAGTGCACTGGTCAGAATTTACAGATGAAGATTAAGCATAAGGCTTTCATAGTCTATTCAGGCTGATGTAGCAAGATTACCATGCACAGAGGGTATGAGCGGGAGGGTTTGGCTTCTCACAATTTGAGAAGCGAGGAGTCCAAGATGAAGGTTTTGGCAGATTTGTCTGGTGAAGGTCTGTCTCTCATCAATGGGACATTTTCACCATGCCCTTATTGATGCAGACAATAGGAGACTGCTCATATCTCTTTAATTAGGGGCCCAATCCTAGTCGTGTGCTGTCCACTCTCTTAATGCCAACACTTTGTGGAGCTTAGGACTTTAACAAGTGAATTCAGGGAGACATGAGCATTCAGGCCATGGCAGTAACCCTGGCTCACTTTCCTGAATAGAGCATGTTCAGTACTGCAGGAGCCCCTGTGCACTGAACCATCCCCCAGCTCTTTTGGCATTCATGGTAACTACCTTTCCTTTACATTCATTCTACCTGTGTATGCATCCTACAGCATTATGGCTTAGTTCTCCTACTTCTTGGGACCTGATGCAGGTGTGAACATGTACATGTTTCTTTGTATTTTTTTTCTTGTGTCATCTTTGTGAGAGGCATCCATGCTATGTGTGGTTACAGGTTTTCCTTTGTATGACTGTATAATAGTACTTTGTGATAGGAATATTCCACATATGTGTTGGTTGTGGGATATTTGGTTTATTTTCAGTTGAAGACTACTGGGATGGTTAGTATACACCATGAGTTTCTTTGGGGGTCTAAGTCTGGGATGAACTGCCAGTGGCAGGGTGTGTTTACCTTCAGTTTTTCCAGGCAATGATGACATACTGCTTTTCAAAGTTGGTCCCACTGTTTCTAGTCTTCCACTGCTGAGAGTTTCCAGGGCTTTTATCTTGACCAACATGTGTCATTATGAAACTTTAAAATGTTTACCTTCTGAGTGGAATGTAGTGGAGTTCCACTGTGGTTTTAACCTATGTTTCACCCTCAGTAATAAAGATGTCCCTTTTCGTGTGCATAGAAAATTTGGTGAAGGGTCAATTTAAATTTTATTCATCATTCTCATCAATTGTTTGTCTTTATGTTATTGCTTTGTGAAAATATTTTTTTTATCTTCTGGATTTGAATCCTTTGTCAATGTGTACCAAAAGTAATATACTGTAAAATCACACACTGAATATTTATGAGTTAGAGCAATTCTTATTCTTTACCTTAGTATTGATGAGCAAACAGAAACAGAACAATTAGAGGAGACAGTAACAGTTGACACTAGTACAAATTAACCCTCTCTTCCTCCTCTTCCCAGGTGTCATCATTGTCCCCAGTGCTGGCGTTGGGATTGTCCTGGGAGGCTACATCATAAAAAAACTGAAGCTTGGTGCAAGAGAATCCGCAAAACTAGCAATGATCTGCAGCGGGGTGTCTTTGCTGTCCTTCTCAACCCTGTTTATTGTTGGGTGTGAGAGCATTAATCTAGGAGGCATAAACATCCCTTACACAACGGGGTAAGTGCCTCTCAGGGTCCTGCATCCTCCTGCATCACCCATCCAGCATCAGCAGCAAGATGAAAGTGCGGGGCTCTGTGTGGGTCCAAATCTGGGCCAGACTCTGTCTCTCCCTCCCACTTGCTTTATGTGCTCCATCTGTGCAGCTGGGGCTCATGCTTCCAGAGGATGGAGGCCACAGGGTGTCATCTTTGTCTGTCCCTTTTCAGCCTTACAGAGTGACCTCCGTGACATTTTAATGACAGGAAATGAGGAGGAGATGGTTACCGCATTAATTAAAATGTGCTCTGTTCTTTTTTTTAATGTTTATTTATTTCTTCAAGTTAAGTCTCCATCACAGTCCCCTCCCTCCATCCCTTCTGATCCCACCCTCCCACTCTTTCCCTCTTCTCCCACCTTTCCTACTCCTCCAGTGTGAGATGCCCTACATATCAACTCCCTTCAGTACAGCAGTCATATGAGGGCTAAGAGCTTCCTCTTGCACTGGGGGCCTACATGGCAGCTCCACTAGGGCAAAGTGTCCACTAACAAGTAACAAGGTCTATGTTCTTCTTCCTTTCAGTCTGTTGGTTGTAGGATAGTTATCCTGTACTATATGGCTAAAATCCAGTTATAAGTGAATAGATGACATGTGCATCTTTCTGGGTCTGAGTTAGCTCACTGAGGATGAGCTTTTCTAGATCCATCCATTGTGCACTGTTCTTAATGGGTGGAGAGGTAGCTTAGTCAGTACACAAGGAACTAAGTTGGATCCCATGTAAAAATGCCAGATGTGGTGGTACATGCTTGTAATCCTATGCTGGGGAGGTGGATGTGAGAAGATGCTTGTGGCTGGCCAGCAAGTTTAGTCTAATTGGTGGACCTCATGCCAATGAGAGACCACTTCAAAATCAAGATGGAACGTTTCTGAGGAACAGTACCCAGCATGTGGGCACA